>VXAL01007866.1:424554-524558 GCA_013399475.1 Chauna torquata
TATTTTCCTCCCTTTTTGCAACTTCTTGGACAGATGAGTTTTCCTGTAGCCTAGGACCATTGCTTCCACCTGCATGAATGCTAGTGAACTCACAATCATAGAATATCCAGAGTTGGAAGGGACCCACAGGGATTGTAGAGTTTAATGCCTAAACTTGTGTTTAATTGCATTGTGCTTAATTAGTGCAAGGTACACCAGACAATTTGATAAAGGATATCTTGAGACTGTCAAATGTCTTTCTTTTGTAAGATGGCAACACCCTGTGGTTTTAATTTAGAAACAGCACTGATGTTCTTTCACATGAAGGATTTTGCAGTATTGCCAAAGGAAACTTGGTCGTTAGAAATGTTTTTTCAAAAATCATACTGTCAGTTTGACAACCTGCTATTTTAAGTGGACAAGTTGTAGCAAGGCCCCAAATGTATATAAATTAGTCAAGGCTTGCCTGTGTAGCACAGTTATCAAGTGAGGAAGGCTGTGAATTTTGAAGTGTAATGACTACTGTAGAATAACTGTGAATGTACACTCTTAGTGCCTTTTTCCTATTTGACTGTTTTGATCAGTTCTTCTCTAAGTGCAAGCCCTCAGTAATGTCCATTTTTCTTTTAAAAAAAAAAGTTGAAGGAGCATGTCTTAGTATCATGGGGGTTGCAAGAAGGGGCATTCTTGGTTTCATCAGTAGAATGTTTAAATGTGAAGCACCTTTAGCACAAAGGTTGGTCTTTGTTGTTTTCATGATGCAATGAGATAAAATGTTGAGTAAATTTTTGAGGCCTGTTTAAAATTGGTAACTTCTTTCAGTTTGTGGTATATCAGCACTCTAGGTGTTACCAGCAATTTGCCTTGATTAGAAATATCAAGGTGTTGAAACTTTATGCGTGTTTTCTTGTGTTGGCTATTGTGCATGCGTGTATAGTCTAGGATGGCTTTCTCAGTGTTTTTCTCTATGATAAAAGTATAAAAATACGTCTAGAAAACCTTGGAAGCATTCACTGCATCTGTGAAGTATTAGTTTTGAACAATTTAATACTCTTACATTTCTCAAACTAGACTCTACAACTATTAACCTCCCAAATAGATTAATAATGAGACTTTGTAGGGACCAACTGTTCTTAGAGCAGTACCATAACTGGATGTGCACATTTCTAGACTTTTAAGCTCGTCTTGTAAGGCATGGAAGGAAACAATGTTAGGAAATCTGGAAGGATGAACTAAGGAAGCTTTTCCTTTTCCTTATTTGTTGATGTAGATATACATTGATGCTCTGAGACCACTGCACATAAAGTGGAAGGTAAAGAAACTGCCATTTCTGAAACCTGCCTGCCCCTAGCTGCAGGGGAGAGGAAGCTTAACATCTTCAGGGTGTCATCAGTTGCTTTTTATCAGCTGAAAGGATTTGCTTTTAGTTTATTTCCACAAGGATATGATGCTTCTTGCACAGGTTTCAGTGTAATAGAACCACCACCTGCTGTACGTGTCCTCATAAGGGGAATGAGGAGTGGTAGATCTCACTTTGGTAGGTATGTGGGTCCCCATCAGTACTGGAGCATGACTGTGTCCCCTCATCTGGATGCTGGAGCACTTCACTGAAAATGGTATCTACTGTGGGTTGTAGTAGTGATTCTCTTCTCTCCCTTCTCCTTCCATCTTGTTCTTACCCAGGAAGCATGTAGATAGCAGGAGGTTCCAGTACCACACTCATTACTTTTGTAGCTTCCAACCTGCTAAAGAAACTGCCTTGCCTCGAATGGACTGCGTAGGCTATTTGTGTCTTCTCTCACGCAAGGGGTAGGCTAGTTTGTCACAATTAAAAAAAATCTGTGATTGCTTGTGCCACCAAATACTTGTACATTTTATGAACATAGAATATGATAACCTTTAAGATGGGTCAAGCAGGTTAAGCTCTACAAGGGTACTTTCCTTCTGGGAAAGGCTTTTGTAGATTCCAGGTATTCTTCAGGCTAAGTTGTCGATACTGTACAAAGCTGCCTTTGTGTTGAGTTACATTTTAGCTATCTCAGCTTTCAGTTCTGTTTTTACATTGATCAGCATGCACTTTGGCTGTCTTGTAGACTAATGCGTGTTAACAGTAATGGGAGAACTTCGCAATCTTTCAGTATTTGAGTAGGAATACTGCAGCATAAATTGTTTAGCTGGAGGAAAAAAATTCTGAACTTTAGGTAATACTGGGCAAACTGATTTCAGCTAGTGTGTTAAAACTTGTACTTTTAAAAAGATGTACATTATGAGGATGTTTAGATGTAAATAGTAGGTTAAAAGTGATAGGAACTAGTGTTATGATTGATAAGTAGTATGAAAGATCTTTAAGATCTTATAAAGCATGTGACAGGTGCCTTGTGGCTTAACTGTCATGTCCTATTTTGTAGAGTTTCAAGGTTACTGCTGTGTTGTCTGCTTGGAGTGGCAGAATCCGGATGTGCTTGAAGCATAGTCAACACAGAGCCTCACTGGAAATTCTTCATTAGTGCACAATAATAAAATCAAACCAGAGACAGAGACTCCTGGTGTTCTCAGTCCTTAAAACCTTAACTTAATGTTTTTCCCCTCCCCTCCTTTGAGCTTTTAAGTGCAGAGTTTACTTTTGCATAGAAGCTTTCCAAAGCGTGTTGATTTTTTTTTGAGAATGTCCTTAATCATACATTTTTATGGGTACTTACCTGAATCAAAATATGGATTTCAAGATTTCAGTGATTTTTATACTGCTGTAAATGTTCAGTGAATGATGTTCATTGGTGTTAAAACATCTTTATATATATTTATATATATAAATAGGATAGGGTAGCCCTTGTAACTTCTGCATGCATTACTATAGAACTAGAAATCCCTTAAACTTTAAATTTTCCAAGCTCTTAAAAGTTGGATGTCTTAAAGCAAAAACCTTAAGCCTTGCAAAGCTCATGTAGTTGGCATAGGAGGATGTGTTTTCAGGGCATGCAAGCCTGCAGTTGGATTGGTAAATTGATCTTAAGCTTGTTGAATTTAATACTTAGTACGTGTGGGGTGTATTAGGTCAAGTGAGTAGGAATGGATTAATGGTATTTAATATGATACTGAAATACTTATCTTTGCAGTGGAGTGTTTAACTTCCAGATTCACTTCAAATTTATAAATAAAGAATATGTATGCTTTCTGCTTAAAAAATACTATCTTCTGCTTTTCATATTTTCAGATAACTGAATTCCTTCTGCTGGGAGAGGAAACGCCTCCTGTAGAGTTCACACTGTGAAGAAATAAGAATTTTCAATCCTCTCTGTTACTGAGCCCAAGCTACTTTAACTGCAGAAAGTATAGACCCTAGGTAGTTAAGTAGCAGTTAGTGGTCTTAAGTGGCTTGACTAAACTGGAAAACTTAATTGATCCCCATCCTTTGAGGAGCTATTAAATTATTCTTTGAGATCCAAGCTATTTGGTTGGTGCCTTATCCCTGAAGGGAAAAAAAATGTCCCAATTCAGGTTAGCTTACCTCTTCATTGTGGTATTTGAGCTCTGCAGGAGTTCTCTTCCTAGAAGAGTGGTCAGCAGAAAGAATTTAGTTTTAAAGGCAGAACTGAACTCTTCGAGCCGATAGGGTATCTGAATGTGAAGTGTAATGTTTTTGTTGTATCTTGTAGTGAGGCGAACTGATTCAACACCAATTTTAATCAACTAAGGTAATTTAGATTTAGTAAGAATGTCATACACTTGACTGTTTGCGGAGGGGGAGAAATCCTTATGTAAATACTTGCAATACCTGAAGTATGCATCCACTTCGTAAGTCTCAACATTCCCACCTTCAGCTTGAATGAAGTATAGTACAGACTTCCTCAAAGGGCCTCCGAACATTTGTAACGGACATAAACCAGCATGTTCATGAGCATGAAGCAATTGTAGGACATGAGAAACTATTGGAAACTCTCAAGGAGGTTTGCATACATACCATTTTCCTATCAGAAGCATTTTCTCAAGGAGGGATATCAGTGCAAATCAGGAGTTATATTAAATCATTCAGTGTTGTGTCCTTTTAGGATAGATTTGAAACTAGTTAGGATGAACATATCAAGAGACAGTGGTTTGTGGCTGTTTAAGGAGCATTATACATAGATATCTATGTTATGTAACTTCTGTACCTTTTCCCGGTGCTCTGCTACTGGAAGCCTTGGCATGGAAGCATGTTGCTGCATGGTGATCATAGTAAAGACTGAAGTAATACTGTTCAAAATGCAAGTAGGGGTAACAAGCTTAATAAAGTTTAAAAAAAAAAAACAACAAACAAACTTGTATTATATAAACCTTTAAATTTTTGGTTAATGCTAGTTTGATTGCTTTTGGAACATTATTTTTAAAATCAGGACTGGAAGAGAAATTCAGCCTTTGCTCACAGATTATTAGCTACTTAACCAGGATAAACTGCAAATCTCCTAGTGACTTCTGGTATTTTCAAAGATGTGGTCTGGTATAGCTATAACCAGTTGTAGATTACCTTAACATAAGCTTGCTATGTTAAGGATATTGTCTGAGAAAGGGTTTCATTGTTGGAGCTGCGGCTCACAACTGCTTAGACCCTTCCTTCCAGGCACTGGGGTGGAGGGGAGGAGATCCATATGTGGACTAAGACGTAAAATGGAGTCTGTATAGAATTTTGTGACTTGGCACTTCCTTTCAGTGGCATTGGGCCATCTCTCAAGTATGGACTTGAGAGTTGATCACAAAGTCCTTTTTCTGGTAACTGTTTTTTAAGGGCAGATAACCTTTTTTCATTGGCCATGTGGCTTGTAAGGGAGGGTTGGATGGGCAGTTTTTAACAAGCCCTATTCTGGCTCTTTTTGCTATCATCTTTACCGTTTGCTTTCTGAGACTCTAATTCATGAGTCTCTGTAGTCATCTTACTGCATAATCATATTAAATGTGCATTCTAGCTAATAAGGCATAAACTCTGTAAAAGAAGTAATGTAGATTCCACCTTTCAAAAGTGTGTAAAAGTGCATGGTTATATAGAAGGTGGATATTGAATGCAAACAAGTGAGCGTCCTTGCCCACATGAAAGTTAGATGCTTTGGTACAATGCTTGCAACAAGCTGCATTTTGAAGACTTCCAGATCCTCCGATTACATTCTTGGTTCATCACCAGCATTAATTTGTTCTCATGTTGTAACATATTTGCAGGTTATGCAACAGCCTTAGGGAATTGAACTACAAGTTGCGAGCTTAGTTTTTACTCTCAAACATACTTGGCAATAGCTCTTAAATTTACTGCGACAGTTACTGTATATGTTGGCTTTTGTCCATGTGCTTTATATGGCCACTGAAAGTACTGCAGACTTTGATTCTCTGCTTTGAACGCTTTTTATTGAACTCCTCTCGGTTGAGGCAGGCTGTCCTTTGAAATGCGGCCTGTCAAAATAGCTCAGATCTGGAGCTCTTTCCCCTTGAGAGGGACAGACCGCTCCTGGCCCATGGTGGGCAGCAGCCACTGAGCTTTGTCTGGCAGGTGGGACGCAGCGGTCGCTGCTAGGGCGCGTGGGGATGCTTCTCACCAGGAGCAGACTTCAGCATCCTTGGCTCTGATCCTGGCGGTGGCCTGACTCTGGATCACGTACTCACACAGCCCTCCCATCTACCAGGCAGTTTGTGGTGCGTGCTGCTGGAAGTGCTGTGCCCTATCTTCTCCACTGAAGTAGAGTAGTAGAGTGGAAGGAAGCATCCCAAGGGCTACCAGCTACATAGTACTGTTATTTTTCTTTCACGCTCCAAAACTGTCACAATGCCAGTGCAAATGAATGTTATATTAATAATATTGACTGCTTGAAAGGTGCTTCGGAGTCCTAAGAACTTTGTTGGAAACCATTAAAGTAGCTGTGTGTCTGTCCATTATACACTTGTAGAATTTAGTTTTGACCTGTGTGCTACATGCTGGGACTTATTCTTGCTTTTGCTACATCTCTTCTGTTTACTAGGAATGCCAGACTTGTGCTGCAAGCCCTAGTAAACCAACTTGTAACCCTTACTGCCTTTTGCAAAGGGTGACTATCTGAGCTGATATTTTAATGAGTTTTCTGCCTTGCTCTACAGTAAAATTCCTTAATCTGACTTAGCAGTGAAGCTTTCAAATATTTGTGCTACTATTTAGGCTAAAAAGCAAACTTTGGTGAGGCAGGAGGATAAGATGAATGCGTTGCTACTATCAAATGTTTCTGAGAACTTAATCAGTATGCAAGTATCCAAAGCCTTGCTTCACTCAGAATTCAGGGAACCAGCAACCCCTCCACTCTGTCCCTCTTGTTATGCTGCAGAGGCCACCGATGTCGTGTCCCACACTCACAGCAGAATGTAAATGTGAGTTTGAAGAGTTAATTTGAGGTTTGGGGGAGCTTTTGACTGGGTGGCAGCTGCAGTTTCAAACACCTCATCTTGCAGAGGCAAGGTGCTGCCAGCAGCTGCTTACACTTCATGTTTCCCTCTCTAACAGTGGCCTGGCTGAATGTACTTGTGACAAAATATCTGTGGGTTTAATGAGGGTGAAACTTGGCAACTACTGCCTAGAAAAGCAGTGCCAGGAGTGTGAACGTTTTTCAGATGGCTTAATGCAGTTAATGATCAGTTGTTTCTTTCCAGATAGTAGCCTCCTTTGTGTGAAAAGCATTTCTCCTTGCATTAAAAAAAAAAAACTGCTCAGTTTTGTAACTGAAGACAGTACACGCTGTCGCATCAGCCCAAGACTGTCCTTAGTCAGCAACTTTTACTTCAAAAAATGTGATTAGAAGGATCGCTGCACAATAAATATTCAGCACAATCCTTACTTGTGCTTTGGTGTAGGCTCTGTGTATTCTTTTAAATGGGTAAGGAGGAGGGAACTGGGTAAAAGTATGCTCTTGCCTAAACAAGGGAGCAAACTAGAAAAACAGATGGTGCTAAAAATAGTTTATAACCAGGGTCTAAATATGGCTTGGTGATTTTTTTTCCTTATAAATAATGCAGCTATAAATCCTGCTAGATATCAATAAGTATTGAATTAACTCCAAACTGCTGAGTGTTACAGAACCCTCTGGCAGCTTTCCAAGTGCTGTGTTGCCCTTCATTCATAGGATCAACATTTAATTTCTTAACAGGGAAACCTGAAGAATTCATCCTCTTTGAATGGAAACATAGACACAGGGAGCTTGAATGAGTAGCTACAGGGGAAGGCTTCCCGTTGCAGTGGAAGGGGAGCCGTGCTTGATGAGTTCCTGCTAGGTCACAGCCAGGATGAATCTCCTCCTTTCTTTTTCCACAATGCACGAACAATCAAAGGCTTGGTTTTTTATCTCTGTGTTGCCATGGAGGGCATCCATTTAAAGTTCGAATTCCAGCAGGCTTGGGAAGAAGGAAAGAAGATAGGAGTAGGCTGGGCTGGGAGATGATAGTCAAGCATCAAGTGAGCTGAAGACAAGCCAGCACTTTGTCCTGTGACAGGAGAGCCCAGGCTGGGGGTACTTGGTTTTGAATGGATGCTTGGAAGTTTTTGGAGTAGTGAATGAAATGCTATGGAGGTAACAGGTGTGGAGAGCATCTGGTGTTTTGTTTTTCTTTGCATCAGCAGAGTGGGTCACAGTGAGAAATTAGGCCTGAAATGGCATTTAATGAAGTGAGCCCTTGCGCTGGAGGTTCCCTGTGCTCTGACAGTAAGGGAGTATGAGCCGTGAGGGTAGGGAGGGGAAGGAAATCTCATTAAGGATAAAGGTTGTTTTTCCCACTCCTTTGTAAATGGCATTCTGAAGCAAATGTCTTAAAAATAAGCTGGTTCTTCTCAGAGCTGTTCAGTGCTGTTTCATCAGACCTGCAGCTAGCTTTGCATGTTTACAGTACTTCTCTGTAAGCCATGCGCTAATAAGAGGAGGAGGCAGCTTAATATCTGCTGCAGATTTACTTTTCCTTTCTGGCAAGTTCCCTGTATGTACAAGTAAGTGTTCATTGTTGAAAGAGCTAATGAGTACCAGACCAGCTGCATTTGACATTATGAGCAAAGGGGCCATCTATTAATTCACAAGCTAGGTTTCAGCCAGCTGTGGATATTTTCTTTTTTAATTATTACTTAGCCTGTCATAAAATTGGATTATGCTAAAATTATTGGTGATGTTGTTTGGAATACAATACAATAGTGAGTTAAGAGCTATGGTTCAGTCTTGTATATAGCGTACTTACAGTTAATGTGCCTGAGCTGCACCAGAGGGTTTAAAGAGGTGAGAGCACTTTTCTCATGTTTTACCATCTGGGTTTTGGCAGGTGGCAGGGGATTGGGTTTATTTCTTGCTCTAAATTGCAAGAGATGGTGGCTATCAGAAGAGTTTAACTTATACCTCTGAGTTTAACTCAAGGTAATTCTGGGAGAGGGGGGTCCTCTTAATATTCAGTATTTTTTTTGTGATATGGTAATCAGTAATAAATTAATGCATCTTTGTAATAGCAGAATGAAAGAATGCCTTTCATTCTGAAACTAGGCTTTGTACTTTCATATGCTGAATATTATCTGTTACGAAACTTGACGGTAACGTAGATGTGTTTCCCTTGCTCTCAACAGTCACTTTCTGACTTGATGCACCATCTTCTGAAAGTCTTTAAACAAATTGTTTGACTTGAGGTTTTTCTCTAGAGGTTTGTTAAAATTACTTTGGAAAGTCTTAAGTTTAACTGCCACTTTGTCTTTTGTTACTCTTGTGTTATATCAATCAGTTCCTGCTGCATGTATATGCTGGTACATAGGTGTGATAAAAGCAAAACAGATGTCTCAAGCATGTGCAAATGAACTGATTTGAATTTATCTACATCAATTAGTGATGCCAATTTGTTCTTTCATTGGATTTTTAGGATAGGAAATACTGACTTGTTTACATGCTGTTTTTCAAGTATGTGCAGACTGAAGAGATGGCTTTACAGCATTAAAAGCAATTTCTAATGGAATACAGTTATAAACAGATGCTTTCTGAGCAAGTGATCTGGGAGGTGATTGGTGTTAGCTGCAGATAATCACATAGCTGATCTATTCATATACTTGAAAGTACACATTGCTTTATATGCTGATGACACATGCTTCTACTATAAAACTTTATTACCAGAAATTGAATTTTAAGTAAATGAGGCTTCTGACTAGTTTCCTGACTTCAGTTTTTGTTACAGTAGCAACTATGTGACTGAAACGTAAAAGGCTGTTATGGTATGCTAGGGAGCTTGCAAGCTGTGGTAGTATAAACAATTTTGACTCTTTAAAACAAAGTGTGTATAATAATTGAATATGTAGCTTTTTCATGCAAATGCTGATTGTATTACACAATAGAGGGAAAAACTGAAGTTGACCATACTGTAAGAGGTTGAGCTCAGGTTCAGCATTACCACAGAGCCTTACGATTTTGATTGTTGACTGTCTTGCAAGTGAGTTGCTTAGGCTTTGCTTCTCTTCTGACTTGGTACAATGTATTTTAAAATCTATTTTGTTGTTTTTCAGTGCAGCTGAAGGATAAATAACAACACACACAGATTTCTGACTT
This sequence comes from Chauna torquata, assembly GCA_013399475.1. NCBI lineage: Eukaryota > Metazoa > Chordata > Aves > Anseriformes > Anhimidae > Chauna > Chauna torquata. The sequence goes on from VXAL01007866.1 coordinate 434,073, forward strand.
AAAAAAAAAAAAAAACTACTGAGCATCCAGTGCTGAAATGTTGTGCTTTCAGATTTGATATTTGAACCAATAAACAGACTTGTCCAAATTGTATGTACTTTTAACCAAACCCAAGTTTTAGCACAAGCTGACTTGGTATTAAAAATCTATAGCAGACTTGCCACTTGATGTCAAGAGCTCTTCTTGAGCCATATGGCTTCAGAAATATTCAAAATGATCCAAAATCAGAGCCTAAGTAAGAAAAATAGTGTATGTATTAGAAATTGAAGGTGAACAGTGCTAATTGTGTTTTTTCCTAAACAAATGTGTTGTGTTCAATTTAACTTGTCTCTGGAAGTAATTAGTGGCCAGAGTCCACCTACAGTTTGAATTAATGCTCCTGGAAGAATTTATTGTTAAACTGTGGTTTTTGCATTGAGTTGAGCGAAAGGTTCCTACTGGCGCTTGTACTTTGTCTGCATGCGTGTATACCCACGTGTGCCTGTGTGCACTTGCATAACAAGATCTTAAGGCTTTGTTTTGGACAAGTATTTCTGTAGCGGAAAGTCAGCTGGAAGAAGGGGGGAACTTTTCCCAAGCTGAGGCTGTTTCCCCCTTTCTATCCCATCCCCCCTCCCTGGCAGAAGTGAGCTTTATGGCCCAATTATAGAATCTCTTAAAATGCTAGTTATGATGGAGTGCCAGCATAACCCAATAATATAGGTGAGGCTGACATCTGTCACTAACTAATGAGGGCAGCCTTAGAATTGGGGTTGGGAGTGTACTTCTCTAATTTCTTATAAATTTCACCCATCGTTTCAACTTAAATATTTGACTTGAAGATGAAAAATGAACACACTAGAACTTGGAGAGAAGGTGGTACATGGATGTACTCAAAATCAGTGCATGTGCAATTCAGTTGTGGAAGTAATTGTTTGCAGCTCATAGCAAAGTCATGAAGGAGCAAGACCTTGGCTAAAGTGCTCAGGAATAGAAGTTCTCTGTAAAAATAGACGACACACAAATGGCAGGAAATTAAGCCAATATGTCATGTTCTGGAGCCACAAGGGTCAAATCCTGTCCTGTGTTAGGCTGGTGCATTAATCTGTCGATCTAAACCTGTTACTTGAGAATGCTTTGGCATGGTAAAGTGAACTTCAAAATGTAACTAAGTAGCTGTACTTCCACAAAACAGTGTTTTCTCTTCTTGCTTGAATGTATCTAGTTAGAAATCTCAATGCCCAGTAAAACTCCTGGTTTTGGAGGCAATTGCTTGCTGTTTCAGAGCTGATGGTAGCCATGCAAGTCTCAATTCCATCCGTCAGAGGGCTAATGCTTTGGAAGGCTTTGGCTGCCAAGGGTGGTGTTTTGTCTTTTGGATCCTGAATGCTGCGATATTGAGAGACAATGCTGCAAGCAACTGTCTTTTGTTAAGCAGGTACTTGTTCAAAACGTTGATATCCCTGACCAGTACAACAGTGAGGTATATTGATACCTGTCTGTGCGAAGGGATGTGGGTGTAGCTCACGCTAATGATGTGAGCGTGCTTCCTTATTTCTCAGTTTAAATTGCAGAAAACTAGGTGCATCTTTCTAAAAGCTGTGTATGAATTAGATTTATTGCCAATAGTATGAAAGAGTGACTTTGTAGAGACTTAGTTTTAGTAAGGGAGATGGTAATACGCACTGTAGATTTACTTGTTTCCAGAGCCTGTCTTTTCTGAAAGGTAAAAGTTTCTGAACTGGAAAAGGTGGAACAACCTTGGCAAAACATGAATCACTTCTGATGGAGAGAGCACGTGGTTACATTGTTTCCCTCTGTGCCATTCTACTGCAAAACCAGATGTGTTCATCATCCTTGTATGAACACAAATGGAGCAGCTGTTCGTTCATCACACCCTCACTAATGCACTTTGATGTAGATTTGCCGGCCCAAAGCCTCTCCAGCTCGTGCAGCTCGAGCACTTTTGAGGCCCAGCTCCACATTGTCCAGCTCTTCGCCTCATCTGTGAGGTGGATAAATCCGCTATCCATATTAGAGGTGTACTTAGGGTTAAACAGGGAGTAGGAAAATAACTAGATGACGTGCAAAGACAGTTGCTTCCCTTTAGGCAAGGCAGTTGCTTTGATGCTGCGAGAGACCCCTGACTGCAGCTGCTGCCTCTGCAAGAGGAGAGCTAGAACCATTTTCTCTGGCTACTCTCCCTGCTGCTTCAACAGCTTTTCCAGTCTCTGCTGTGGTGGGGCTTTTCCCTTTGAGGAAACCTCTGTTCTAGTGCGTTTCAGATGAACTGCTGCTGTATCTAGTAGTTGTCTTGTTTGGCTTAATCTTCTTTCTCCCTGGCCAAAGTCTTGTACTGTATTATTCAGCTGAACAAAGCAAATGTCATCATGTTCCACTTTGTTTGACACTATATTGGTTATCAGCCAGTTTAGAACAGTTAAACCCACTGTGTGAGCCTCTTCTATATTACCTAATGGAGTAATTCATAGCATCTGTAGGTATTTATTCTTGCTGGTCTGGTACTAAGAACAGTTGAAACTTTTTTACTTAATTACAAGCAGGTGGAATAGGTAGGCCTGATGTTTGTAGAATGTAATTCCACATTCCCATAATAAAAGACTGCATGATTTATACTTATTGAAACAGCAAAGGTAAAAGGTTGCAGTTCACAAATCCAGACTTGGAAAATGTAAGATGCCAACATCTTAATTAAAATTCCATACTGTAAACTTTTAAAAATGCAGTTTAATGTTGGCCTGGGTTTTACATAAGGGGAAAACTGCTATATATGTTCACCCCTCCATGTTAGTATTGCTATTGAATCATATTCTTGACTGTATTACATTAAGTATTGCATTAACCCACTTAGCTTCTAATTTGTCTTTAAAAAGTAATATTAAAAAAAAAGTTGACCTCTGTGATGACTGGTCCTGGACTTGTGGAAACTTCAAAACCCTTGTACGTGAGTTTGTCTGTTAGCTCTCTGCTAAACTGTCCCTATCTGACCAAAACTTAATTTAGAAAGGATAATATAAACTGGCATAGTGTTTTGTCTGCTTAAATCCAGTATAGAGAAACACTTTCAGACTGACATAAGCAAACTATTTTTTAATCTGCTTAAATGGCTTAGTTCGTTACTAAACGTTGAAACTTAATTGAGCACATGCGCTTCCCTCCCCCTGCTTCCCAGTCTTTGTCCATCATGAAAGCATAGAATCATATAGGTTGGAAAAGACCTTTAAGATCATCCAGTCCAACCTTTAGACCTTGTAGACCTTTAACTACTCCAGTGGTTTTAGTCAGTTCTTTCATGTGATGAATAGCCTTGTATCCTTGTATATGTGAGTATAATTAGACACTCAGCATTTCAGAGACATATTTCTATTTCATTGGGACATTTTTTCAACTAATAGTACTAAATAAAAAGGCTAAATTAAATCACAAGTTCTTACAGCTCGTAAACTTTACAAGGATACTGTGGCACAATTTAGAATAAGCATAAAAAAAATCTAGGCCAATAAATAGATCAGCTTTCATGGTAGAGTAGACCAGAAAGCAGAATGTTTAAATCTAGAACAGTCTGGCTAGTGGAAGATGAAAGCCTGTTACTTCATGATCCTGTTTAGCATCTGATGTGAAATGAGTTGGTGTCAGTTTACTTCTCTTTCTGGGCACCTACATCTAAAAAATTAAAATTACCTTTGAAGATACAGCAGAGACAAAGTTCTGAACACCTTTCATTTCAAGTCATAGCCATATTGCTGTGTGTCAGCTTCTATTGATTCCTAACTAGGTCCCTTGCTTTTCCGAAGAGGATTTACCTTCCTTGACTACAAAAAAAACTACAGTGGTAGTTTTATTTCTGATGTAAAGAATGGTTATTTTAGTCTAATTGCATGGCAAAATGGTAGAGGTTGTTTGCTCTTTCCCATTCATATCCAATAATCTCATATTTTCTGCTTCCTAGGTATAGACAGTGAAATATGCATTGTGATCTTGAATATTCAAATATTCAAAATAGAACATAAAAATACACAAAATCCTCAAAATGAGGAATAACTGCGGAGCTACAAAAAGTGAACAGCGTATTCAGTTCCTGAATTGAATCTAATCAGTCTGTGAAGGTGTCAGGAATTTTGTAGGGATTTGATTCTGCTTCTGTGGAATACATAACTGGAAATGTTTGTTAACCACTTGGCTTTGTGGCTTGATACAGGAAATATTTGACTTCCCTTGTGATTTATTTCAAATGCCTAGTTTAAAAGTATGCAATGGATTTTGACTTGAAGCACTTTTTAGATGTTTGAATTCAAAAACTTAATGTATTTCTACGCTGATTTCTTATTTGAGCAGGGAAAAATTCTTTCCCAGTCACCTTTTAGTTTTAACTTTAGCTTCTTAAAGCTAAGTCTAAGTTATCAGTGAACAAAATGCGCAGTGCTATGCAAGGCAGAAGAGTCAGAGTTGAACCACAAGAGGTTTATTCCACAGTAGGGATTATAGTTGGTAAGAAAAATGCTGTGTGTGTAATAATTTTTCATTTTATGTGTAGTAGAAGATGCAGGGGTGAGGACTGAGATATTTCTTAATCTACAAAATCCTGCGGTTCACAGTAAACACTGTATGTGTCTCCAACCTGAGTGACATTAATACAAGCAATTAGATGCATGAACTGCAAATGCATTTTATAGGAAGGGACAGTCCTCTGTTCACGTCTGTTTCTGGTAGGATGTGATGTCAGGTGAGGTATGTTTAGAAGGCAGTTTTCAGCAGGATTCAGTGTAGTGTTTAGGGACCAGTATTTTGTGACAGTTTGTGTAATTTAAAGTTAAGTCTCTATCTTAGCTTTGTAAATCTCTTCAATGTAATGACTTTGTAGCATGGCTTGACTTTGTCATTGCTGAGGCTGTACAGTAACCTTTTGAGGGACAGGTTAGTGTCTGAGGCGCTAACGCATCATGCTATATGTGGTGCTTCTGAGCTAAAACTTAACTGAGTTGCCAACAGTGAAGGCATTTGGTTTTGAGCCAGTCTAAGCTGTAGGAAAAGCAAGTCCAGGAAGTGAAATAAGGACCTGTGGAACCCTCAAAGGGGTATGCAGCTAATCTAACTTCTCCGTCTTCATCAGCTGGCTAGCTATAGGGAAGCAACAGAAAAAGCTGTGTTGCTCCATGCTCAGGCTGCCTCTTCAGTGTTTCACATTTGGATTGGTTGCTGACGTTCCAGGAAACTCCAGAATTTCCTCAGCATGAGGACCTATGTTACCCACATCTTTCGTCTCCCTGGTGGAGACCTTAACAGTCAAGAAACCCTATGTGCCAGCATCTCTTAAAGCAGCATCTCTCACGTTGTGCAGTCATAGGCAGAAGTCTCAGGATGGGACAGAAAGCAAGCCAGGTAACTAGTGACAGTTTCTGAATTCCCTCTCTTCCTAAGCCTGTGGCTTCAGGGAGCTGCCATTCCTGCTCTTGTGCCTGCTGAGAAGCTGTAGGGCGGGCTCAGGGCTTCTGGTGGTTTTGGGCTTCCTCTGCTCTCTACTTGGTGCCAGCTGCTGCAGCTGCACCTCTTCGGAGCAGCTGTGTCCTGCACCCCCATTCAAGCTGAGGGGCAAAATGAGTGGACTCAGTGCGTGATGGGGGCGTGGGGAAGAAGCATGAGAACTGCTCCCATTATGCACTAGGTTTTCATGCACATAAATGACTTGGTTTTCTCTTGACTGCTGTAGCGAATGCTCTAGTTTTGTTAGTAAAACAAAAACAACCTTTTTATTGCTTTTTATATTTGGAAAGTGATGTATTATCAGTTTCTGAACTTGAGGTTTAGTGAAGAGTACAGACATTAGTTTCCTTTCAAGCTACTCTGGGCCTTTCTTGTTTGCTTTGTATGGCAAGGGTCTAGAGAGATTTCTTTTAGTTTGCTCCCCACCATTGTTTTCGGTACAAAGTTTTTTTTCTTAATATTCAGACATTTTATCACCTCCCTTCTTTTAAAACTGAGTTTTTTTCTTTTCCCTCCATTACACAAAAGAATACTTTTAGCTGATTGAGTTCTATCCATTGCCAACTGTGGACTCTTTTTTCTTGTTAGTCCAGCATCCTTTGTAGAATGAGGACCATTGAGCAAGTACTCGCTGGCTCCCTGTGGAGCACAATTGTGCGTGAAAGGTGTGGTACTGTACCAGTGTAACATGTAAAGCTGCAGTATAGACGGCCTGAATGAATTGCCATTTCTACCTTTTTGCTTTGTGAAAGAAGTGGGATTGTGCTGTGAGATAATAAATCCACCTATTTTTAGTTCAGTGCGGTTGTGACAAGTGGGTGAACAAAGAACCAGTTGAATGCACTTGCTGTTGTGTTGAAACCAGCTAAAAGTTCCCATTCAAGTGGTTTCAGCGCAGTACAGCTAACAGGCAATTTTCCACTTATGTACACAAACCTTCTAGAAAGACAGCTGTGTGGTTGGATTAATTTCTAGCAGTAAATTGAATAAAAGATATTTTGAAGGGGGACTCGGGAATTCCTTTCTAAAACACTGAAAACAGATCTTTCAAAGCTTTTCTTTGATTCCTTTCCTTTCCAATGTCTACTGTAAGATTTAAAGGACTGGAAATATTGTCCCCTATGTGGAGATGCACAACAGGAAATGTATTCTTTTTTCAAAGCAATGAGATAAGATTAAAATATCCTTTAACACTTTCTACTTCAAAATATGCTGGTTTGCTTTTAAGTAAATATGAGAGAATCACACCTCTTAGTCATAAAAAGGAACTCAAATGTTTATGCTTGCATAGGCTGTAACTGAGCTATGTAGAAATGTGTTCTGAAAACAGGAATGTGCTTTATACCAAAACTGTTTTTTCACAGGGGAGAGAAACTTGGTACTAGAAAGCTTTTTGATTATGCAAGGTTATCAATTTTGTTACATGTGAAATGGGATGTGGGTTTTAACTAAGACTAACAAAGACTTCACTGAATTCCTCCTGACAGAACTACGGTAGGTCTTTTTTTGTGAAGGTTGATCCTTGCAATTCTTGGAATTGCATAAATAAGCTCCTAAATAGTCTTGTTTCTGTCTGGCCAAGCAAACTGTTATTTCTCAGATCCTTCTAGCCTTAAACCTATGACTTGCTAACGAATGATCTACTGTATATTATAGGATATCAAAGCTGCTTGACCAAGAGCTGTGCACCACATAGGCATAACAAACCTCTGGTCAGTACTGAAGAGTGTAGCACTGACGTGTTTGCATTTGGTGCAGGAATGCTGCTGCAATGTATTAGCTATGGAGAGATACCAGTGATGGTGAACCACCTCCTTTACCTCTTCTGCTATTTGCTCCTCAGCCTGGCTGGACTGTGAATTCCAAAACTCAAGTGTTTTGCTTTTCACCTTTTATCCAAGTTTTCCCTCACATAATCTTTCTATGTAGATAGGATGTAGGGATATCCAAGTATGAACTTGAAGAGTGTCAGTGGGCTTGTCTGCAAGATGTTCCATAAATAGCAGTGACTTCAACTTCACCTCTGTGTGGCTTCCTCACTCTGCCCTCCTTCATCCAGTTGTATACAGGCAAGAAAGGCTAATGTCTGTAGATTTCCTAGAATTTGTGAAGTTTTGTTTAAAAGCCACTTAACAGATCTGGTAAGCTGCTCATGTGGCTGCTAACATGCAATGGTGGGGTAGAAAGATTATCCAGTGCTCTGGAAAAGCATCTGGAATATAACATACTATGAATGTTGCAATGTTCCTATTTCATATGAATATATCAACAAACATAAAATACTTAAGAAATGACAAATTGAGGGGAGGAGTTGAAAATGGGTGTGAAAGTCAGTTTTATTCTGTGTGGATTTACTTGTAATAAGCAATTGCCATGTGTATGTGAGACTGGAGTCACTTAACCAGTAAGATATTGAGAACTACCACAGTGTTATTGTCTGGGCTCTTACCACCTTGGAGAGAAACCCAGACTATTTCACACTTTCTGCTCACTGTGTGCTTTTAAGAGGCAAAACTTAAAAGTTTTGCATTTATTAAAATCAAACTTCTGCTGTCTGTATGGCTCCACTGTTAAATACTGCTTTTGGATTCTCATCAAGGATCCATTACAGTTGCATTGAGGAGCTTGGGCATTTTATTCCTTTATCACAGGGACAGAGATAGCACACTTATTGAGGTTTTCTTTTCTTTTTTTTTTTTAAGTAAAGGTGAGTGCTCCTCTGTTTTTCATATACTTTTCATTTAAACAGTTCTCAAATTCCTGAGCTCTTGTTCAAGTGGTACCCAAATGTAAGACAAATTAAGCTGACTGTGGAGAAAGGTGCTTCCAGCAGAAGCTTGGCTTTCTCCTATTTTTGAGGTTACTGAAATGTGCCAGTTGCCTTGCTGCGGACTCGTGTCTCTGGGGTGAGGCTGGAGGGCTCGTTATCTGCACACTTGGGAACTTCAAGAAACTAGTTGTTGGCTAGGCTGCGGTGCAACTGTTTGACCTAAATGCTGATGTTAACAACTGCTATGCTCTGGATTTGCTGGAAAGCTAACATATCAGACTGGATGTTTGTTCCTAGTAGAGCTAGGTTTTTGGACTCTCCTACATAAATAAGGGGACTACTAATTTTTGTCACTAACTGGAATCTACATAGGCAAAACATCTGTGCAAAACCAGATCGTGTAAATGCCCTGCTTCCTTTTTCTTCATGCCCCACATTGTTTCCAGCATTACTTTAAACATATATGCTTTTCTAAACTTGAGTACATACCCTCAATCCATTCAAAAACTTAGAATTTATTCTGCTCCTTCTGTACAGTCATTGTTAATATTCATGTATCTTTTTAATTGCAGACTTTAAAAAATTCCAAAAGTCTTTGCTCCCTTGATTATGAAGATGATGATGATGACACACAAATGAAGACAATTGTGTCATCCCCATGTGACTCAAATGATCTTATGAACATCATCACCCCTGGTTCCAGTCCGATGAAAGAACAGCTGGATGAAGTAAGGCATCATGGGTCATGCCAAGGTAGCTTCAAAACAAGGGATTATAAGAAAGCAGCTGCAGTATGTGAAAGTGATGAGGACACAAGTGATTGTGAGAGCACTGAAGAGGGCATCTTTCCTCTAGACTGTGGGGACTTGGACCTAGAGCAGATTGAAAACAACTGAGACTCAAAGTTGTGTGCTAGAATCAGAGTTGTTCTAAATTAAAATGATAGAGGATTACCTTTGCCATGCATAATCCATGTCCCTGAATCTCTGTATTGCCTACCTTGGGCCTGTGTTAGAAGAAATGTTTCAGGTGGGGGAAAAACGTGAACCATTGTTACCTGTTTAGTCTATTGATCAATATGTGGATGACAACAAAAAAAGTAGGAGGTTAAATGTTATTTTGAACATTAAGGAATAATTTTGATTAAAAAATTTCCTAACAGATATTTTGCATTTTTATGGCTTTTACAGTTCTGGAGAAAAAGCATCTCTATTTTGGAATGAATTTTCAGAAGGGCATTCTATAAAACTAAATCTGTCTACAGTGATTCTGGTGCGGGTATATGTTGCTTTTGTTAAAGAGCTTAATGTGAAAAGTGAACTGCATAATGAAATTGGTAATAAACCTTCAAATAGAATTCTTAAATACCTGGTTGACAACTGGTCCAAAATACTTAACTGCCATCTTTGACAGCATCTGGTTAAAAAACTTCATAACATGTACAAATGTTCTTTTTCATATGTTCAGGACTTTTTGATCAAAATACGGTAGTGACCTTAAAGGTTAACATTTTCCATGATTTTACTACTTGAATTGTTTTCTAGCCTGAAGCAATGCTGATTAAGGTGGGATAAAACTGCAAGTAGCTGCCCACCTACTTGGTCATTATGTTTTCTGTGGTTCAAAAGAATGTACAACAAGAGCACTTGAACTTTTAGACAGGGACTTTGTAATGATCAATTCCCCAGGAGGTGATCCCTTCAGCAATACTAGAAGGAAAATAGTCCTTGAATTAAATAAAATGACATTTTGCTTTGCATTTGTGTCTGTTTATGAATTTTATTAGAGGAAAATGTATAGTCTGGGGCATATTCTGTAATGTGGTATTTATGTGCAGAGCTGGGTGGAGGGCAGACTTCTGGTCATCTAAAAAGGAAGTGAAGTCAAGTTAGTCTGGGGAGCTGGGGAATAATTCATGCTAGATCCCAAAAGTATCTCAGTGATTACATACACCATAATCATCTCTAATGTAATACTGTATTCATTGCAGACTGTTGCAACACATACTTTGTTAGTTCAGCTGGAATAGGGATTTTCCTGATCAAGGGGTAAATTAATCTCAGAATGGGGATTTTTTTTTTAAATTGGGTAGCAATGGAGAGGCTTAGATTATGGCATTTCAGTGCATCATGTTAGTCTGCTTAAATGAGCCAGCTCCCTACCATAACGTGTACCATAAAACCAAAATACAGTAACATTGTAAGTCACCTAATAGAATGTGGTTAAACTGAGAAATGAGTATCTTGAGGCATATGATGAAAGCTGGGGCAAGGTGTGATAGGCTCCAGCATTGGGATTAGGGTCAGCCTTTGGTCATGAAAAGAACTGGCCTTTAATTTCTGAACCAGCTGGCATAACTTATCTATACAAAATTTTAGAAGTTTGGGTAGCCAGTAACAAGCTGTAAATGTTTTTCTTGCTTTTATGACTCCTGCTGCATGTACAACTAAGAGCAGCAGTGATCTGTGATATTGATACTGGTATACATGCATCTGAAGGTGTAAGAACACTGAAAAAGACTTGTGAGGTTCTTGGGGTGTTAATATATAGTGTGGGAGACAGTGAAGCTGCTCGATGTAGCAGCAGAAAATCATCCTCCTTTTTCCTAAATGAGTAAATAAAGGAGCTGCTACTGGTGCAAAGCCTTCAGTTCCTTCAGAAGTTCCTGCTAAGCGTACATCTCACCCCCCAGGTTATTTGTTCCCATGTAGCAGAGAGCATGCAGGTGGTGCCATATACATGCACAAGCTATTTGAAATAACGTTATTCAACTGAAAATCACTATTTTTGCACTGTAAAGATTAGGTTTCAAGAAGTAGCAAGTGAGGTACAACCGTTTCTCCTTGAGGATAGATGGGAAATGCTCTGTAGTGTGGTGATCAGTCATCATGGGTAGTGGGACTACCAGGCTCCTTCCTGGCCTGCAGTTACTAGTTGCAGAACTACACTTTGTGCATTTTTCTTAATCGAGCAATAGAGGTAAGTAGAATTGAATCAACTTTAAAAGAAGGATTGTAGCGAAGGCCGATTGTACAACTGGGATCACTTAAGCCAATTTGCCTGTTTGAAAGCACTCCAGTTAAAACTGTAATGGCATGGAATGAGAAAGTTAATGTGGCAATCCATTTGGCTCTTCCTCCCCCAAGGAAGACAAGCTCCTGGAAGAAGTAAAAGAAGAAAACACCTCAAAGGGCATGAATAAAAAGAGGTAAGATGTTCTTTGTCAAGGAGGGGGTGGGGGGGGAGGACATGGACCTTTAGCAGGAACTGCAGCTATTAATAAGAGCTATTAAATAGAGCAAAGGCACAAACAGACCAGATAATATTCTAGCTCTGAAATATGGTCTCGCTGTGATCTCAGATTTACTTCTCTAGCCTCAAAGGCAGGGCTCTGCAGTTCCCTTCAGTGCATACATCATTTTCACTCAACACAAAGCCACATTCCTACCCACATACATGGGGTGGGAAGGCATTTCCCAAGTTAAAATACAGATGTTTGCTTATGGTAACAGAGGACTCCAGTCCCATGGCAGCCAGCTGTTAAAACTCTAAATAGCCCTTTCATAGATGCAGACAGAAAGGAGTGGTTGTAGATACTGAAGAACAAGTTTCATGAAAGTAGGAAGTAGTAATTATCTAGTTCAGGCTCTTATTAGTTGTTGACAGGAAAGTAAGTAGTTGAACAGCTGTGCAGCAGCACAGCAAATGAAGAAATCAGCTGAAAGGAATCTGCGCTTTGTGTATGGACCCTAATGTAATCCCACATGAGAACTGAGAGTAAAAGGAGTTATTGGTTAGAAGTTACTTCAGCTGGGGCAGGCTTTGGTCTTGCATCATGCACAAGATATCAAGACCTGCTCCAAAAGAAATTCATAGATGATGAATTTGGCACTTCTGTTGTACTAGATTATAGGATAAAATCTGTAGTGGCTGTTTTGGGCAAATACAGAAGGCAGTTTGCAAGGAGGGAAAACATGGTTTCAGAGATTGAATTGTATTTGGTAATGGCTGAGCTGGGCTGTAAGCTCTGGTGGGAGTGGTTTCCTTCTGTCCTGCAGCCAGTGTCAGAACAGAAGACTCCTACATGGGGTTGTGGGAGTTACTCTAGGTCACTTCTCTCTCATTTTTATTAGCAACCAGGCTAACAAAGTAGCATGCATGTTAAACTTGCAGTCAACAGGAAGCTGGACAGATGTGAAAGATAAGATAGCATTAGAATTTAAAATAGTCTTGGCAACTTGTAGAAATGGTTGCAACAGGGAGGAGATGGTAGGGAAAGACAAGATCCTTTGCAGCAAGGCACTAAATTTAGATGGGGTTAAACAACTGCACAAATTCAGTGTTGGGCCAACTAGTTAGTTCTTCTGATAAGGGAGCTGGGAGTTGGTCCTGCCGGTAGAGGAAAAGTGAGCTTCAGGCTAAGGTTCACAAACGGCAATATATTTGGCAAGACTCATGAGGTGCAGGTGCTCCTGGGAAGCATGGGATTAAGTGCACAGCTTGAGGCACTGCACTTAGGAGGGCAGAGTCCAGCAAGAGTGGCATGACTGATACATTGAAACATGGGAAAATGCACTTGAGGGAGCACTGAAAGAACTGAGTTTGAAATCTTGTGGTAGACTGGGCTTAAATTGCAGCTAGGGTGAGCGATACTTTCTCCTAAGGTCTACTATAAAAAAAATGAGGGTAGGGAATCACTGAGCAGATGGGTGGAGAGATGGTTGCTCTTCCACAAATGCGGATCCATTAAGAGTAAGCATCTGTCAGGAGTGATGGCTACATTTCCCTTGCCTCAAAGTGAGATGAAAAGGCTGGCTGGCTGGCTTCCCACAGTCCTTTCCTGTCCTGTTTTCCTTTGGATCCGTACGACTTGTATTTCCAAGCAAGCCTAAAAGTTGCAAGGTAAATAACTGCTGGAGGAAGAGTTAAGAATGATGTGTCAAGGAAAGCACTCTAGAGCAGAGACAGGAGCTCCCCATGCACGGTTTAGCTATAATATGTAGAGCTCATTCAGAGTTGCTGTTTGCCAGAAAATAGGCCTGTATTTTGTAAGTTTGGCCTAAACCATCTTTCTGAAACACCTGCATCTGTACCTGACTGTGTCCAAGTCCACTCTGGTGGAGTGGTGCCTGCTGACTTCACCTGCAGTTGGAAAGTAAATGTAAAGATGCCGATTAAACTGTTGGTGTAAAGCTAGCCCCTGTAGAACCCCTGAAAACACAAGTTTGACAAAGTCATTGGTGGTGATTGGCAGATCTCCTAACTCTTCCTTGATATTTTCACTGCATTTTGCGTACTATACAGTGTTAAGTTTTTAGAAGTACCAAAGCGTACGTAGATTTATGTGCTTACGCAGTGGGCTTTCAAAGCAGTCTCCGTTCTCTCATTGGAGATCATCCAGAGCAGCTCAGATTACCTGGGACATTTCCTTCAAGGCTTCTGCCTAGTCCTTAAGAGAGACTGGTTGGGTAGGTGGCATGCGTTGCATGTTCTCAGCCTGCAAAGGACCTGGTTCAGGAGCTGTGGGCGTTTCCATCACACATCCACATGCCTTTTCCTCAGCATTATAAACGGTCCAACCTCAAGTAGCCATGATTGGGACCCTGCCACTGTGGCTGCTTATCCTTGGACCCTTTGGTGGAGCTCGCTCATTGTTTAACACACACAAAATATGATTTCAGAGGAGCGTTGCTACCATATGCTTAGCAGCCCATTCTGGTGTGTTTTCAAAGTGAGTTTTGACATCAGTTGTTTTGGAGTTTGTGTGTAATTAACATCATCCAAGCTACTGCTCCCGCCATCATCGGTATGCTGAAAGCTGGTATTTAGTAGGGAAAAATGAGGGTGCTTTCACTATCTGCAGCTTCCTGGGCCCATACGGCAGTACTGTTTTTATGTGGGATTTTCTCAATTGCAAACTAGCTTGGAGATCTACACTGAATGATTTGAGCTGGAGGATTATCGTGTGAACTCTGTGGAGACAAGTTGAAAACTTCCTTAAAGCAGCATTTCACTTTTTAAACTATTAAAATAAAGCCCAAACCATAAGATTAAATGTTTCATGACATCTCAGTTTGGGCAAGAAAATGCAGTGTCCTGATTCACGTAAGCTCATCTGATGTTGAGTGGTGATGGGAATTTAAAGTGAGGGCTGTGTGGTTGGATGCTCAAAACTTGTGTCCCACTTGCCAAACCAGATGTGGCTGAACTCCTCCCTGCAGTAGTGTAGAGGAAGAAAACGCTCCCAGAACACCTGGCTACGGACTGGGGTGGCATCTAACTGTCCTAGCTGCCTCTTTGTCTTTGCTCTTGCCCCTGCTTCATCTTGACTGTATGTCAGGTGAGGTTTCTGAGGCGTGGTCTAAACAGATTTCTGGAAGTGTCAGAGCTGTGGCTCGTGGCTAGGCAGCTATGGCAATACCTGGTCTTGCTTTTTTTTTTTTTTTCAGCTCATGAGGCTGCAGTTCAGGATACAATGACCTGATTTTGCTGCATGACCCTGCTTCATCCTCCCAGTGGCTCTGTCCATGTACTGAAAAGAGATGTGCTCCTGTGGAAGATGGAGCACGTGGTTACATGAATGGAGAATCTTGCATAATGGCAGAGGTGCATGAGAGTGAATTACAACTCTGCAGGCAGCTTTACATCTGCTGTTTGCTAATTCTAAAGGACTTTGCAGTTTTCATCTCCCTTCATGCCTAGGTAGCATGGATTTTACTGTTTTGTATGTATGTTTGTTTTTTGTCTATTCCAAGGTCTACTTCTGTTTTTCCTCTCTGGGTTGTATCAATCCCTTCTGCTTCCCCATCCCCACACCCTCATCAAACCATTCTGTCCCCCATGCACACGTGCTGCTGATTTACATCCCTCATCCCCTCTCATTTTGGAAAATCCTGTCCAGAGTTGGTTCATCTGAACAGTTTGGGTGGTGTACGTATGAAATACAGGCAGCACGTATGAAAAGTTCAGAAGGTTGAGTTACTGAAGTCTCAAACCTAAAAGAAGAGTTTACAAACTGATGTTTATTCCAGCCCTTAATGCAAGGTCAAAATTGTATTAAATTTTACAGGAATCACAAACACTCATTAGTGGCACTGGCTTTGTGACAATCACAGCAAACTTGCCAAAATTAAGTCCCTGTAAATGCTAAGACTTCGTAGCAGGATGACTAAGAAGAGGGGATGGTGTTTTTTTGTTTTGTTTGTTTGTTTTTGAGCAAACCATAGCATTTTTATCCTTATCTTCATATGAAGAATGCTGAACCACTTTGACATGTTTTCTTTTTCTTTAACGAATGGAAGAAATCAGCCCAAAGCAACTACCCTATGTGAAAAACTTCAGCCTAAACACCTTTAAACCATTGAAAACAAGTCTAAAAACAGGGTCTTGTAATGGAAAAATGTTGAGCAAATATTCTTTAGAGCTCTTCTGTCATCTAGGCAGGGTGAGAGTGTCCAACTTGTCTGCCTAATGTGAATGTTCTGATTTCAAATGTTATGCTGGAGTCTGTCTAGGACAAATGAGAAAATGGGGACAGAAGCAAGAAGAGAAAACAAGGAAATCAAAAGAAAGAAATTTGAATTAAAAAAAAAAAATTTCCGATATAGATCATTTATCATTTAAACTAGAAGGCTTGTGGCACACTTTCAGAACTGTAGCAAGGGCACGTCGTCCTACCCTGATTTTTTTCTGAAACATTCCCTCTAAAGGAAGACATTTTTATTAGCCTACCTTAGTTAGGGCTAGTGGGAACAGCTGTGATAATCTTTGTATCCTGTTTGCCCAGAAGAGTTTCCTAAAACTATTTGCTCTTTGAGAAAAGAACGTAACTTTAAGCCATAAGCAGGAAAGGACTGGGGATGCAAGTCTTGTTTGTGCATACACAAAGCTATCTAGACCTTGAACTCCGCAAGGCTTGTACCTTTCTTGCATAGTTAGAGCTGTTAAGAATGGTGGCACTGACCCTAGTGCCTCTCAGACAGGAAAAGAGCCACTCCTAAGTGTGTTTTTTTTTTTTTTCCTGGCTGATTTGTCTAATGTTCTGTTTTCACATACCCCAGCATTCAGGGCTGCACCTGTTCCAAATTCACTTGTAGCTGGTGGCTTCAAACTTCATTTTTGCATGTTCAGGTTAACCTCTCTGGCCCAAAAGGTTGTTCCCTGATGGATCTGATTGCATTTTCTTCACCCAGGCACTTGTAGACCTAATGTCACGAGCAAAGTACACTGCTTGAGCCGGGAGCATGGATCCCCAGCAAAGGAGACACCCAGGCTGGGGGGAAAAACTTTGAATATGCAAGTGGAGGAAGCCAGGCGTGGGGACAAAAGGGTGCTATAATCCATTTTGCGAATGGCCAGCTGTTGGGCTGCCCGGCTCCCCCCATGATGCTTATGCAAACGGAGGAGCTGCAGCAAGGCAGCTGGGTCCCTGGCCAAGGCGGTGATCCGGGCTTTGTAACTTGGGCTTGCTCGTTAGCCAGGCTGCTTGACGAGCTGCTGTGTGTACCCACAAAGGGGCTTGCCCTTTGCCAGCTGAAACTTTAACTTTGGGTGTGCACAAAGGCTCGATGGGAAGGGAGGGAGGGGGGAAATGCTGGCTCCCCAAGGTCAGTGCAAGTGGCCTTTGTAGAGCCATCTGAACACCTCCCCCTGCCCTGTCCTCCTCCATCCAGCCTTCGTTTCTCCATCCAGCCTTCGTTTCTTCATTGCAACGAGGATGGTTTTGTCTGAAACTGTGCAGATCTGAGGACCAGCATTGCTGAGGCAGGGATGGGTGGCCCCAGACTGAGCTGAAATGATGTCCTGGGCTGTGAACAGGGTGGAGGGGTCCCAGGTGAGTCACTCAGGGCCATCGAGGTTGAGTGTGTGAGCCCAGGGCTTTTGCAGCTGCCCTGGAGGATGCTCCTGCCCCAGAGGACAGTTCAGTGGGTGCTGTTTCCATCACTGCCCTGTGTTGAGATGCCAGCTCAGCATCCTGCCCCATGCAAAAAGCAGGAGAGCTGCCTGGATGAGGGGGGCATCGGTGCTCTGCATTCAGCAGTCCCCACGCAGGTGAGCTGACAATACTTCCCCAGGCTCCTACACCCCACAAAACCTCTTGGGCTGCCCCACAGACCTTTCATGGAGTGCATCTGCCTTCTCCCTCTCTGTTCCCAGAGCTTTCTTGGCTGTGTAAAGGTGAGAGGCAGGACCGCAGCAGGAGTGACTGCTACGAACTGAGGGACCAGGAGGGAGCAGGGAGTGCTGCGGTAGGAGATGGAGAAGAGCAGGGTCTGTAGCCCACCGATAGCACTGCTCTCCCTTCAGCTGTGTCCGCTGGGCCCTGGCCCTGCCACAGGCTCGCTGGCTCCCCGCCAGTCGCTGCTGGGACGTCGGTTGAGTTTCTTATCATTTCCAAACAGCCACCAGTGCTCGGGAGCACTCTGCTTTGAAGCCAATGGCAAAAGCAGCCCTTCTTTGGGGCAGAGGTGGGAGCAGGGTTCAAAAAATATGACTGGCAATTCATCTGTTTGAAGGCTGAGAGCTGTTCCTGGAGCTGGGGCTTTGGGTGTTGTTGAAATCCACCCCTGCAAACCTTGAACTGCAAGCCCTCGTGTAAATCGTCAGGCTCAAGTGTTTAGCTGCGCTGTTCGGGGAGGTGGGGGAGATGAGAAAGGGGGTGCAGATGGCAGCATGGGTTGATGGGGGGCTGCGCTTGTGGTGCCGAGATATTTGCTGGGGATGGAGGTGGTCTTGGACAGGCGGGTTGGTGGATGGGCTTCCAAAGCTAAAAGAAAACAGCGGATCATGGATAAAATGAATGAAAGAGAGCTGTGCTGTGATATGTTGAACCAGATTTGAGCAGTGTAACCCATGAAGGAATTTACTGCGTTTGGTAGCAGTGCCAGCAGCACACGATGATGCTTGTAGGTGTGCGGCAGGTGTTATTCCCCCATCTTCTCCCCATCCTAAATGAGTTACCTGAGTAACTTGGTGCATCTTTCAGATCCTCTTGGCCCTTTACCTGCAGCTGCTGCTGGGGAGCGACCACAGAAAGAAAACCCCGTGTCTCTCCGGGGAGGAGGGCTCTTCCCAGAAAAGTGAGCTGCTCTTTGACTTGTCGTCTGTTTGGACACTCATTCTCCACTTGTCACTCTGTCACTGGAAAGTCAGTCTGATGTTAATTCTTGCAAGTTGCTCTTACTCTCTAATTTTAATACCTTTCGCAGGTAGCTGGTCAAAGTATTTAACTGATTCCTATGGAGATAGTCCAGGCTAGTAGGAAAATACCATGCCTTCCTAGGAAGTCTTTGCTGTCTGGTAGAAGTTATTCAATGTTTTCAGTAAAAATATATCTACAATCACAATTAGTTTGCCTTTTTTTTTATCTTCTCACCTTTGGAAGTGCAATGGGAGGTCTGATTAGAGGAGGAATCCAGTGTTTCCCTAATGAGGTTAAGTGACCGGATGAAGAAAATTAATGATGACCATAAGATGTCCCGGCTTAGATGCTTCGTGCAACAGTCTGTGCTTTCCAGACTGGGAGTAATTCAGCCTCCTGGCCATCATTTTCTTGCAGCAGAGAGAGAAATATCCTTATTTTTCCAATGACAGGACTGCCAGGATGACTTTGAGCCATGGATGGCAAGGGAAGACTTCCTCCAAGAAGCCGCATTTCCTGATGACTCCTGCCTGGACACTACAATGCCAACGCATACATTTTCCACAGCTTTCTCATGCTTCACTCTGGGGTACCATTCCCACCCTGGGGTCAGCGCCGCAGTCCTGTGCTCCACCTAATCCTTGGGGCTCCACCTTGAAACCTCTGAGGGAGCCTGTGGCAGCGCTGGTCAAGGATTTCGGCTGAAAGAATTTAACAAATGTCAGACTCATTGTGCTGCATTGTTTTTGTGGGTGTCTGCACCTTTCAAGCGAGCTCCAATTAAAAGAGGGGGGAGAGGAGAGGGAAGGCAAGGGAAGTAAATAGAGGCAAAACGATTCAGCTCTCAGCAAATCTGCAGCCTGTTTATTGGACAGATGGAGCCACGCAGTGGATGGCTTTGCTGCAGCCTGGCCCCCGAGCAGGTGGGTATTTTGGAAGCAATGAGCGGTTTGCCCCCTAATTCATGGCCACGCGGCTCACACCAGACATATGTCGATAACAACTCCACTTGGCTCCTGCTGCTGCAGGAATCAGAATGTGCTCGCCCCTCCCCACCTGCTCTCAAAAGAAATTGCTGGAATAAAAACAAACAAACAAAAAGTTAGGGACACTTGTTGGGCAGGAGTGGGAAGGACAAATGAGGGCTCAGAAGCACACGGACATGATTTCACTTAAGTACTAATTGCTGAGCAGCTTTCATTAAGAGACCATCGTGGCTGTCCCAGCAGCATTTTGAACATATATGCAGATGGGCAGATGGCCCTTTGCTGTAATACAGACAGACGCATCTAATGTTACAGACGGATTATTATGTTGATTCATTGCTGAAAGAAAAACTTATCTCACAATAGGGCATTCGTTTGAGCATAGTTCCTTCTTGAGCTTATGTTCCTCCTCAGTATTGCCGGTTTTCACTCCACGAAACAAAGTTCTCAACCAGCAAGGCTAGTGTTTCCCCTTCTGTGCTGCAAAAAGAGAAAGAAAAAAAGTTAAAGAGCCTGTCTAAGAGTAAAACGGTCCTTTTTGGAACCTGGAAGATGCTGTTTAGCTTCAACTGCTGTTGGCCAGGGTGGGGGGCACCCTTGGTAAGTGGTGTTTACTCTTCATCTTTCTAACCCATACTGAACTGTGGTTATTCCTAGGTTAAGTCCTCTGACAGCACTGGGTTAGGAAGATCTGGGACAGTCACATAGAGAAGGGCCAGTTTGAAGCTCAAGGTAACCTGCCCGGATTTTAGCAACAAGCAGTAGTATGGCTACTGGATTGGCAGATACGGGTCAAAATGCATACATCGCCATCGTGGTGGGATGAACATGGTACTTCAGCAACAAATACTAAGATGATGTGTTTTTAAAGACTGCATGGTATCTTGTCTCGTTATTTGAAAGGCTCTCTCATGCTTGTGCAATGTGGGGGCAGAGGCAATGTGAGGGTTGTCCTGTCCCACATCCAAGAGGAATGAGACATGGAATCACGTGGATGGCTGAATTGTGGCCGACCATTGCTCTCCTCAGGCTGGTGCCAAAACTTGCTTTTGGCTACTCTCACGGCGATCTTCCTGGGCTGTATGTTTTGTCACAGTCTTGTCAAAGCTGCTTTGTTTCCCCAGGACATCCTCCATGGGACACTGGAGTAGACAGACAAGAGTCAAGTAACAGCCTCTAGCATCATTTCTTACCAGCTATGTTGTATCTGTGACATGAATAGCACTGTTGTTTCATCATGGGTTTGTTTGTTTGTTTGTTTGTTTTTAAAAAGGAGGGGGGAAGGGGAAGAGGTGGTTTAAAAAAAAAAAATCACATCTGCTTGACTCTGATATCTTGAAATTGAATTTCTATCCATTACAGAAACACATCCCCTGCTCCTTATCTACCCAGCCTTTGTAACTCAGTGTTGTCATCCTAAGCAGAGCTCTACCACAAGTTTGGCCAAAAAGAGAAAAACAAACAGAAGATGAACTTGGAGATATGAAATCTGGAACTACCTGCGGTGCAAACAAGGCAGTATGCTAAATCTGGCTGGCATTGCACGCTTTAGTAACGAAGCAGCAGCAGCAGGTCCCGAAATTAAGAGCAGAAATTGTCCCACAGCTGAGATATGTGCCACAGCCATTGTGTCACTCTCCAGTAACGGTCTGTCCTGAGATCACACCTTTTCTCTCACACTGTACAAGGTGTGATTTAACACACCCACTGCCCCAGGGGGATCAGACAGGTTAAAAATCAGTGGTTCTTCTCCAAATAGAGGACGATGTTGTGCTTCAAATGCTGAAAATGAACCTCAAGTGATGGCTTAGGTTTGCCAGCTGCTACCTGGGCAGACATGCCTGCCACCAGGATTTCAGATGTGTCTGAACAGTCATTAAAAGTCTGAGCATCTAGTTCACAGCTTGTCCCAGTGATGCAGTCTCGACGTTTGGGTCCAAACACTCCCCACCAATACCTGTGTATGGGGCTTGGTGGTGCTCTGTAGGGATGGGAGCTATCGAGGACTTCAAAATATGATGAAAGCCTGCAGATAAGGGAGATCTCCAATAAATAAGCAGAACACTTCTCTGTGGTTGCAGAACAGACAATCACAGAACCCAGCAGAATTTAGGATAGAAATACACATTAAATACTGGGAAAAATTGTTGCATAACATGAAGTAACATTACACAACACAGGGAATGGGATACAGTGCTTAAAACACAAAATGACCATATGACATTTTACTTTTAGTTTCTGAATGAAATCAACCGTCATTATGCAACAGTTGATCTGTCCATAAAATAGGGGAGTTGATATTTACCTACGTCCCTGGCGTGTGAGTCACCAATTAATATTTGCAAGGCAGTTGGAGGACTTTGGATGAATGGCTTTGCAAGTACAAAGAGTTGGAGTTTCCTCACCGTCAGACATAATGCAGCAGCAAGTGCGTCCACGTGTCTGCGTACAACCACACGTGGCCGCAAACAGCTTTCCTAAAGGAACGGTGTGGTTTCAAAGGAAAGAAATACAGTTCATTGTTAATTAGTTAACCTTACGCTGATGATGGAGATGTTGTGGTCATGCTATGGATGCATCTGTCATATTCAAACAACACAATGTCTGTACTGGCCATGAGAGGCCAGGCTGGATGACTGCTGTGGATCTTCCTGGCCTCAGTTTCAGTGAATCTGTGCATCCTATCATAGTATGAAAATACATTTGCTTAAATATGCCAGCCACATCTAACAACATTAACTTCAGTGGTCCCTACCTCCTCCAGCTGTCTGATACTACCAGCGCAATGTTATTTCCCAAGCTCCATTGGAGGCTTTACAGAGGAGCAATGCTATAGGCAGGGGGAGCTGTTTGGGGCAAGGTTTGGTAGGCCTCTGCCTTCAGCAGCTCCCCGTTTGACTGTCATGACCTGATTTTTTTCAAAGAGCTCAGCACTCTGCCTCTAAGTTCTGGGGAAAATACAGGCCATTTAGTTGCTGTGTCTAAATGGGATTTGAACTAATCCTTGAAAATCTGGCCCAAATATTTCTTCTATAATTAAAAAAAGGAAAAATTCTAATTTTTACAGTTATAATCTTAAAGGACATTCTGGTGTCTTTGTTATCTGAGACATAGCCCTTGTGAAGTCTCACATCTATATTTTGCTGAGAAGCAGTAGGAGTGTCTTTCCATATAGCTCAGGAAAAAAAGGCAGTCAAAAAAAAGACGGAGAGAATTTTAGGACTGCAGTGATAACATCTTCTGCAGCGTTAATAGTGACCTCACTGCTTTGCATTGACTGTTTTTTGAAAAACAGCGATACAAATCAGTATTTGAGAGGGAAATAAACAGCCTATCAGTTTGAGGAAAAAAAGACATGAAAGCCAGATCTTGCTGGTATCTTGTTGACGTTTCTATGCTCTCTCTGTAGGAAGGAGACCTCCAGCTCTCTGTGAAGGAAGGGCACGAGCCAGCAACACGTAAGGACGTCCTTGTGAAGGTGGGAGAGAACATGAGCACTGGGGCTCCTCTGCCTTTGAAACCAGCTTTGTGTGAGCAAGAACTGGAGCTTTCCTGCAAAGGTAGGTCGGTGCTTTGCAGAGATGAGAGCATGTGGTGTGCAGCTAAACTAGGAGATGAGTAGGTGTCTAAATTGTTTTATACGTATCCAGGTCAGGGTGGGAAAAGGAGAGAGATTTTCTCCTCTGCTGCCTGTAAGATCCAGACGCAGCATTCACAAAGCACAGGTTATGTTCACATTCAATAGGTTCCCATCGAGCCTGGCTAAGGTCTTTCTTTTTCTCTAGATGATTCACATCAGCTATAGCCTCTATCCTGCTTTTCTCATTGCAGAATCCCAACTTCCAAGCTATCGGCCTGACTGCATAAAGGAAGATGCTGGCTCAGTGTGTTAAGACCATGCTGAACTTTTATAGCATAGAATAAAAAAAGTAAAGGTGAAATGTGCAGCCCAGGGCTCCCGGTTCTTTCTTGTCTGCTCCTGGGAATGGAATTTTTGTCCATTGGACTTCAGCTGCTCTAAAAAGTGCAGAACAAAAGCTGATCTTAAAAGTGATCCGCAAAGGAATAAATGGCAGGCACCCTCTTTGTTATTCATGTATGGTGCTCAAAGAGCACTTGAAATGGTTGGGATTTTCTGTGGACATATTCTTTTTTTTCTTTTTTTTTCTTTTTTAAATTCTGCTTGGGTTTTGGGGGGCTTTGGTGTTTGTCTAAGCAGCGGATCAGGCATATGTCCCTCCTGAAATACATTATAGCTGGCTGGGAAAACCACATGCTGGTGACGTGAGTGGACACATGCAAGTGAAATGGACATAAATGCGAAAAGCTGGGTGGCTGGGGCTGTGATATACTCCAAGAGGCAGCCTGGCCTTTGTCTCTCACTTAATTTTATTTCTGCCTGCCCTGTGCTCTGCGCCACACGATTTACACACTGAATCATGCTCAGCAGCCGTATTCACAAGCTGGCATAAATTTATTTTCATCTGCTGGCCAATTACACCAACTGCCTCAACTGTTGTTTATTTTCTTCTGTTGCATCCTCTTGAGTTACCATTAACAGTGTCCCTTTTGAATAGAGATGGGCTTTTTGGCACCAGGGCCTGTCGGCCTGCCAAACTAATGGACCATATCTGTTATCTAACAAGTCGTAAAGGCTCCAGTTTCAGTACAGCTTGCAGTTGCTGTGGCCACCTGCAGTGCACTGGCAGGGGTACAGGCCACAGCCCGGGTGGGACGTGTCACCCTGGCTCAAGCATGTGCTTTGGCACCAGCCTGCCTTTGGCGGGACACTTACGGGCTTTGCCTTGGAGAACAACAGCCTTTCTGTGGCTGACAGCCTCACCTCCCCGGGGCGAGGATGCTCCTGCACGCGGCTGTTCTGGAGGCTGCTCCACCAGCCAGAGAGTGACCTGGCCATGGGGAGATCCTGAGAAACATCAGCTAAGCGAGGCTGCAGGAGGGAAGAGCCCTGCAAGGTGACAGCCCCTGGACCCCCCGGGCTGGGGAAGCTGTTAATTAAAATGAGGAATTAAACAGCCTGCAAAGCAGGAAAGGGAAGGACATCTTTCACACAATGCAACTATAACTCTGTCCCCTTCTGAGTAGCACCTTCTTATACCAGCGGTGCAAGCCAGAGTGAGATCCTACCTTTGCAAGATCCTTCGGGCATGCAGCCCCCAATTCCTTCTCCTCCAGTTCCTTCTCTTAGCTTGTAGGACATGCTGTGTTTGGGCCAGCGGGGCTTTTGTGCTTTGCCTTCATGCAAACCCAGAGCCAACTCCACTCAAATCACCCCTTACTCGCACAATACTCCAGCCCCCTGTCGCTTCACTGTCTTTGTGGTCACTTGTGCTCTATTCGCTGCGGGTTGTTTGCTGCCAACCTTGGAGACTCATCTGGAACTGGAAAGCTGAGCTGTCTCCTTTCTGCCCTGACAGCCTGGGTGTCTCTGTGCCAGCAGACATTAGCAGGGTGCTGGAGGACTATAGCCTGCCCAAGCTGCAGCTACAGTTGAAGCGGCACCACACATAGACCAGGTGCCCACGGAGGACCTGGGAGGGAGTTTCAGACCACAGCCTGCATTTGTAGGGCTGGTGGTCAGGAGGAAAATGTTGTCTTGCTGGTTGACTGAGTGCCTTTGAGCCATGCTTGCTCACAGAAGCTCTCCTTGTTGTACCATGGAGATGGTTTGTATGTTTGCCTTTACCTCTCAGAAGAGCTTTTCCAGGACATAGCAACAAGCACATTTTAGCTGATCGTTTTGAACAGAAGGGTGCCGGGCAGGGTGAAGGTCCCTCAGGGCCAAGATGTGGGTCTTGGTGGCCAGGTGGCTCAGCAGGCTCTGTGCTGAACCAGGGGGATAGTGTTGCCTGAAGGACTTCACTGTGCCAGGCCTGGAGGCCTGGATGGGAAAAAGGGGAGACACTGTGGTTTAATGGCTCGGTCAACATGTGGCCCCCTCTCTTGCCAGACTCAGGGTCTGTACCAGAGCTCCCGAAGGAGAGAGGTCCTGTGCAGCCCACTCTGAGCTGCAGTTGTGTGTGTATTTCAACCAATCCTAATTCAAAAAATGCAAACCCAGGAACCTACACGCTTGCCTTTACTGGGGGAAAAAGAACTGTGCCAATGCCACAGCAAATGCCAGCTCCTTGCAATGCAATCTGGGAGAGTCTTCCCAGGACTATTTGGCAGCACATCTGATATTTGTAGGCCAAAAACATTCACATGTGAGCACGGCAATCAGCCTCAGCAGCCTGGAGGTGCGAGCTCCTTGTTCCTTTTGAGTCACTTGTGCAAGAAACCCGTGGTTACAGAAAAGTGGTTACTGCCTTGCAGGGCAGCCTGTCACCACGCACAGCACTAGGCGATCGCGCTGCAGAACAGCCTCATTTCTAGATGCGCTGCTGACACCACAACATCCTCGACCCCGCCAGGCCGGTGGGTTCCCTGCATCCTCTTAGGCACCACAGCATCAGGTTTGCCTTCAGTTTGAGGGCCGAGACAAAAAGCAATGCTCTGCATGCCTCCTCCGAGAGGGTCTGCTGTCTGCTCTCAAGCGAGGGGCAGGACGCGCAGGCAAAGACAGGCCTCGTGTTGCCAAGTTCAGAGTCATTTCCTCCTCCCTGGCACTCGAGGCTGTCTGGAGCAGAGGTTGGACTTGAGGCTCATCTGTAGCCCTCAGCAAAGTTCTCATAAACAGGAAAGAGCCCCATGGGGAGGACGACAAGACAGCAATCAGTTCTGCTCTGATCTTTTGTTCTTCCCCTCCCCTTTTGTCTTAAAACTAACAATGCTTCACTTGATTTGTTGCACAGAGAGCTGCCAGATGGAAGTAAAACTCCGTCCTTCAAGAGCGTGGCAGTCCTCAGCGAGGCCTGCCGCTCGCAGCGCGGGACGGCCATGGCCAGATCCTGTGCGCAGCTGAGGAAATGCCACCTACCGGGCCTGCTCTCTGACTGCAGCACTGTGCTTGCAAAAAGGATGCACGCAGGAGAGGAAAGATAGTAGGTGCGACCGCAGCCGCTGCCTGTGAGAGGGCCGGCGTGGTGCCATGATGCTCAGGACCTTACCACAGCAAGATCAGCAGAAATTATTCAGGGGTGTGGAGGGGTTCTAAAGGTGCTACCAAGTGACAAGGACCTTTGGCTCTGTGGCTGGAGCGTGTTCTCTTTCCCAGGCTTTCCAGCCCAGAAGAGCAGAGGGAGCTCTACTGGGGGGCTAGACAGCCTGCAGGGCGTTATCTCAGTCCTGTGACTTTTTTTTTGTTTGGCTTCCTTCCGTAATATTACTGTGATGAAGGGGAGGGAAACCTTTTGTTTATCAAATGTTCTCTCCAGCTTTTCACTGCAGCCCCCCTGTGCTTGCTGGCAGCCTCCCTGAGTGCCAGAAGGCAATCGGGAAATCCTCCCTTGCTAGTGAAGCTAGTGAGGCTTGTCCTGCTCTGGGGGGGTGATGGGCAAAGGGCTCCACAGCAGGAAGCTGCTCTCTTGAAGCAGATCTCTTCAAAATGGAGGAAAAGCATTGGTCCTCTTCTGCACAATCTGTTTCTGGCCCTTCAAGATGTAACAGTCTACTGAAAATATGGATGGCTTAGCTGGCAGTTTGTCCCGCAGGCAGGAGGCATGGCCTAGTGATAAGGATACCCAGCTGGAACAAGAAGTAGGAGCCAGGTCTCTGCTGAATGCTCAGATTACCAGGTTTCATTTCTCTCTGCCTGGCATATTTCTAGCTCCATGAGTCTTACTTTTGTGGCTACCTGTTGGGCCAACCTCAACAGGACATGCCTTGACCCAGTAGCACCACTGCCCTTCTGTTTAAGTCACCTTCCTGTGACATGAGGAGTTGAATCTTGTCCGGGTGGAGGAGGAACTCTGGTTTCTCACATCCTGGGTGAGCTGCTGTCAGTGAGCAATACTGTACAATGCAGCTTCTGGCAGCTATTTTCGGGTACTGTAAAGCCTCAGCTGACTTTTTGTCACTTGGGGCTGCACCAACAGAGGATCCTGACTTCTCTTTGGCAGCTGAAGTACCATGGAAAACAGCATGGGAGTTTTCTTCCAAAGCTCCTTCCTTCCACACCTCCCCAAGACCCCAAAAGAGGTGTGTAAGGGTTTAGATCCATTACACGCTTACAAGGCCGTCTGCTGAAGAGAGCCACATCACTAAGTTATTATAGCCCATGTGTGCCTCAGTGGGGGCGAGGTGGTTAATGACTAACTAGTAAAACTGCTCGGTGCATGACTGAACTGAGTAGGTGTTTTCAGAAACATCTGTGCCAGTTTCCCCCTGTCAGGATGGGCTTGGGTCCTGGCCAACTTTCCTGTCACTCTCTGTTTGCAAAGCTTTGTGTGGTTGAGTTTTGGTTTCTGAAACCTGTCAGGCACAACTGAAACTCAAAAGCAGCACGTTTTTAGCATTATTTCAGAGCTTGCTTGGTTTTGCAGGACTCACTACTGCGATTACCAGTGTTTTAGTACTCTGTAAGGTGCTGAAGTCAACATACTACTACCAGGAAGCACCAATTTCTGACTTAAACACTGATTGTACCAGGAGGAGAAGCCCAAATCCATTTGGCTGATGCTCATCAAACTAAGCACTCTATGGTCAAGGGTCTGTATGCACTGTCTGGAGAGTTGGGCTTGAGTATGGGTGGGAATTACTAACTTGTCCATTTTGGCATCCCAGTTTTTGATGTCCTACATCATAAATCTTCCAATGTATTTAGCACTTTGTATGAAAGTCTCTCTAGAAAGGACTGTCTTCTGTCCACTGAAAATGCATTTGTTCATCTATCACAGAAGCCTCTGGAAGGTCCCTGCCTCTTACAGCCATACGTGGCTGAGACCTGGAGAAAGATCTTTTCAATTGGAGGAGCAGACTGCTTTTACTTCACTGAACTCATTACCTGGGAACAGTAACAGATGAGTCAGATTTTGTGCACAAGCCCCAATTTGGCACATGCAGTATAGTTTGCCTGTCTGCTGCTCTCGATGCCCAGACTTTGTATCCTGAGCTATTGAACCTGTTGCCTCCCCTGATGCTGATATTTCCA
Organism: Chauna torquata; assembly: GCA_013399475.1. Classification (NCBI taxonomy): domain Eukaryota; kingdom Metazoa; phylum Chordata; class Aves; order Anseriformes; family Anhimidae; genus Chauna; species Chauna torquata. Next base: position 462,503 of record VXAL01007866.1, read on the forward strand.
GAGAAACTGGAGACTTTTAGAATGATTCGTTCCCATACAAAACTGGAAATTGGAGTTTCCACCCACTGATGCTATTTATAAGCAAATAGTTATGGCATTAAACTGGAGTCCCTGCCGTTCCTGATGCCACTCAAAGAATACGTGGTTGTTACTGTCCCATTATGGGGTCTTTGGGTGTGAAAGGCACAGCTTGTTTTGAACCGTTTCTCATTTATTCTTATCGCACCCAAGCACCTGTGAGTCAGAGGTCTGTCTCTGGCTTTCTTTCCTTTTCTCAGTCTACCTCTGCAGACTAAAATGGTGGGTTTCTGGTAGACCTTGTCACATATATGTAATTTGGTCATCTCAGAATGAAACACCTAAATGATCTCAGGCTGCTAATTACCCTGTCCTGTGCACATGTTATGGGTGGCACCTGGGTGCACTGGTATGAGTTGTGAATAGTCATGCTTTTTGCAGAGAACCTAAGCCAGAGCTGGAGGAAATTAAATCTACAGATAAAGCAGCCTATTTCTGGTGCTACTGCATCCAAGGACCCATCCCTCTCTCAGGTTTTTTCAAGCAGGAGATTTGATTCAGTCACTTGGCATATGGATGCCATTCCAGCTCTCTCCATGCTACATTGTCTTTTTGCTATCTCCTTATTGAGAATGATAGATCAAGGCTATCTAAAATTTCCAAAATTTGGGGGTATGCAATAGACTTTATTTCGTTCTCTGCCCTTCTCTGATAAATCCTCTCGCTGTCTTTTTCAAAGTGACTGAGCTGGAATTTTCGGACAATTACTCACAATGATTCTAATCCTTTTCTTGTGTATGGCTAGGATGATTTCTCCCACATACATTAATCTGTGCTTATTGACACTGAATTTTACCAGTTGTTTCATTGCCTGGTTACTCAGTGTCATGAGATCCTCCTGTGATTATCCACATTCAGGCTTAGCTCTGAAAATCCTGGATAACTTTTAGCAGCTGATCATTTGGTCATTTCATTGCTCATCCCTTTTCCAGATCACTGTGATTGCAATAAACAGATGCATTTCCAGCACAAGTTCTTGGAGGACTTTCCAGAAACTTCCTCTATTATATGTCAGAATGTGTATACACACAAAAATATACACATGCAAACATATACACTCACACACATATGTATGTGTGCATACATATAACTATTTATATCTACTTTTAACTTCCTATATTTTAATCTGATATGAGTTTATGATACTCCATGTCAGTAATTTCTTTGAGAGAATTCAGCTGTCCATGCTTTTCAAAAACTAGGTGCAGTGAATCAACAAACAGCTCCGGCCCTTATGTCTGACAATCTGACAAAAATATCTGATGGATTTGTGAGGTATGACTTACCTTTATAAAAGCTATGTTGACTTCCACTGATAGATCGATCCATTGAGCTATCTACTTCACACAGACACACTGGTTGGAAGGGACCTCTAGAGGTCTCCAGTCCAATCACCCAGCCAAAGCAGGGCTGTTGCCAACAGCAGGTCAGGACAGCTCTGCCATTGCCTCACTGAGACTTGAAACCCCCTCAAGGGTGAAGTTTCAATCCCGCTCTGCAGGTATGGGTCTCAGACCTGCACCATGCACTTCCTGAAAAAAACTGTCCTAACAGTCAATCTAAGCCTCTTGAGTGCAACTTGGTAACCTCTTCTGCTACCCATCATTACTGTACCTCGTTTGACCCTCCACCACTGACAAGAAGAATTTGGCTCCATTATTTATTGCTCTTCTTCAATTAGTTTGAGTGTGGGGATTCTCCATCCTTGATAATATTCAAAACTGGAGCAGACAGCTCTGAAGTTGACCCTGTTTTGAGCAGAGGTTAGAGTAGGGGTCTCCAGAGGTCCCTTCCAACCTAAATTATTCCATTTTACAATTAGGCTGGACTCTAATAGTAGGTTTCTCCTCAAGAGACATCAGTCCAAAGTGATTTATTAGGAGGTGTCATCTACCAAAGCCCAATTCTAGCATCCCAGACCTTGTTTGGAAATTTCCCAGACAGTTATTGAGTATTCTTGGCTTGTTGGAGCAACATGAGCAAAACAGCATAGGAAGTGCTTTTCAAGCATTTCCTCCATGCGTTTGATTGGTGTTTCTGGGATGTGCCTGTCTTGAGAAAGAGGTTGTAAATTGATATTCTGCCACTGTCTTATCTTGGGTTGTCAGTCCATTTTTGGATCCAGTGCTTGTTATAAAAAAATGATGACTGGAAAACAAAGCTCATGTCAACCCTTACCAGCAGGCCGTTCTCTTGAAGATAAAGAGCTGGAAGGCAGCATGGTAGGAACATTGAATCCTATCAGAGCCAGCAGCAAAACACTTAAATGCTGAAATAATTCAGCATCTGCTGAGAGCAAGAACTATCCATATGAAAGACTAATCTGTCATAGACTTTAAGGCTAGAAGGGATTATGATGATCTTTCAGTCTAACCTCCTATGTAATTCAGACCATAAGACATCATTTCACTTCAAGCTCATAGCTTCCAAATGAGCTTGAAAAAGGCATCCAGTCTTGACTGAAGTACTCACAGTGATGGGGATTCCACCCTATTTTTGGGAGATGATGGTAAGATTAGTTATCCTGACAGTTCAGAAAAATACAGTCAACTTTAGTGCTTTATTTCAGCTTTCATCCACTGCAATTTGTGACACTTTTGGCCGGATTAAGTGTTCTTCTACTAGGAGAGGAAGTTTGGATTCCAAGAGCAATTTTGACCAACTTTCTTACCTTTTTCAATGTACAGTTAAAGCCCCAGTAAGACCAGAAGAACTATTTCTGGCTGGGTTGTAGACATTTCAGATAACCTTGACCTTAGCTTGTTTCTACTAACAGTGATCCTCTGTAAAATAGAGATAATGATACTTCCCTTCCTCTCACAGGTGTTGGCTGGGAAAAAAAAAAAAAAAAGACCATTAACATTTCTCAAATGCTATAGTGGGAGGCGAATATTAAGTCAGTCAGAGATCAGAGGCTGGATATTGCATTCCAAAATATGGTTTAGTGCTGCAGTCTTATCTACTGGAAAGTGAACTCCTCTGATATTGCTACAAGATACAAGCTGCATTTTCATATATGGATATTGGTGCTCTGAATCAAAAGACAACGTCTGAATCTGTTGGTGTACAGCAGTATTTGGATACACCCAAAAGAGAGAAGGTATTTGGGAACAGTAGGGGTTAATTGCTTCCTTTGTAAGAGGCCTTGGGATAAGGACATGTAGATCTTGTTAAGAGTATTTCTCATAGGAAAAGACTTATAAATACATAAAACCAGGAGCTAATTAATCTATTTGATTCAGTTCACCTGTCTACTCTAAACGGAGCTTTTATTTGTAACAGAGCCAGTGGTCTCAGTTACCAGCCACACCATTTACAGTCAAAGGCTAGACCAAAATAACTCTCAGGTCCTTCTGATTTTCTATTTTTGTCAATGATCTACTTAAACGCTAACTACATCCCGTTTAGGACACTCAGATCAATCTAATTGGCTAAGCATCAGTTAGCTGCACAGTGGTTGAGGAGTAGATCACCTCCCTATAAATAAAATGAATGTATACGTGGTGTCCTTGTGGTGGATGACTAGGGGCAGGCCTGGCGCTGCCAACTGCAGAGTCATGGCTGAGAACTGGGGAAGATGCTCCACATCGGTACAAGGCTGGTGTCTCCCATGCTGTTGCTCTGTGGTGCTCGAGACACGGAGTGCTATGTAGGGATGAGTCGAGACAGAGGATGATCTCCCGCTTTGCCTCCTGTGCTAGGGTCAGCTTGTTTGCTTAGAGCTCACCAGGGCTGGATGCACTTTGCTGATGATGGGGAATGACACAGCAATGTGGGAGTGCTCTCAGCCACATGTCAGGGAACTGGTCTCTGCTCATAGATCAGATATGACTTCCTCCTGAAGGTCAAAGGAGGTTTTTCCTGTTGTCCACTGTTTTTTGTTATGCGTAAGTGATGTAGGTGGCTTTCTTTATTTAGTGTCCCAAATGCACGTGGTGCAGAGCTGGTATTTAGGCTTGAGCCAACAGCCCAGAAATCCCCATTTTCGTACACAAGGACTGAAAGACTAATGCGTTTGCCTCTCTCTGCTTTCCTGTTGACAAGTTATCACAAGCAAAGCCGTCTCCAAGTCTGTATGACAGAAATCATTCATCCTCTATGGCAAAAACAGATATTGTCTCAGAAATCTGAGCCTTCTTCCAGATTATTCTGGGGTGAAGGCTTTGGTCAGGTGCCTTGTGTAGCTGCTTTAAATAATTTTCAGGTTCACAAAGAGTGATTCAGCATTAACCTGCTAAGGCAATTTGCAGAAGAGGTTAGGTCCTGCTTTCAGAGTGGTTTTTTGCACACTTGCCCATATAGTCCCAATGAGTCTCACCTTTTGATTTTCAGCCCCTGAAGACCATGCAGGAACAGACTTTTGAAAACCCTGCCCCTCACCTCCCCGCTTTCTAATTTAAGACGTTACCTAGACTCTAAAGAATGCAAATGAAAAAGGAAATTTCCTCTCTTCTCTATCTGTTTTTACGTTGCAAGCAGCTACAACAGATGAGTCCTGGGATGGAGTCATCAGTGGGGAGAAGACTGGATGAGATGCTGATGGGGGGGATTGTGCTCAATGGCATTGGCTGCTCACAGCCATGGCTTTGTTTGGAGACCATATAGAGTCTGTACAGAGTTACTTTAGAAAAAAAAACAAAGTCACGGGACCAGAAAAGGTCCTGGTAGTTTGGCCACAGCTTCCAGCCCAGGCCACAACCGACCGTGTCAAAAATGACAAATTCTTTCTTGTTGTTATGTATTTAATTACATAAACACTGGGGAGCTCAAGTCACAGCCCAGGTCTCTCTTGGGTTGCTAATTACAAAGACTGCTTTGTCAGGATCATATGTAGCTTGAATTGGTTGTTGGTGTTTTTTCCTTTTCCTTTTTTTCTTTTCCCAATAGATTTTTTTCCAATGAGAAAGGCTTTATTAACTAAATTATTATTTCCTTTCAGAAAATTTTGAGGAAAAAATAAAAAGGTCTAGCATTTTCCTGCCCACCCATCTTGGATTTCATTCAGACAGGCTGTGCTCATGATGATATTTTGGCTTTGACAAATGGGAAACTTTTGGATGCCAGCGTGGAATATAGGTGTGTTTCGTCTCTTCCTTCTGCTGAGGACATGCCCTATGATTTTTTGCTGATGGTGTTGTTCTTGTTTTGGACTTTTTGGTACCATATACTGCAGAATGTTTTAATTATCAGTGTTTGTTACAGGCACTGTGCAAACATATTGTTTCTCAGGCTTCTAAAAGCTCTGCTTCTAATACATCACAAAAGAAATATATCAAAACAAATATTAACCCCTGATCCATGCAGTGTAGGAACCCAAGCTCATCTGCAAACTAAATACCCAGTGCTTATTTTAGTGTGAACTTTTCTGGTACTTCCCTACTCGCCATTCCAATGGTATTAGTGCAGTTGAAAAGGAATGGAAAATATGGTTTTATTTGATTATATGATACAAGGAAAACTTGTGTGGTATCACTAGTTTGAATTTAATAGCACAGGCTCAGTCGATGGGCTGTTTCATTGCTCTGGACTAATCTGTCATGCAGCTGAGGACATGGGAGCTCTGAGCAGGCTTTTCCTCCTCCTCTCCTGTCTCAGGAAGGGAAAAGCATTTGCTTTCTCTCAGAAAAAAAGTGTATTTGTGAAGTTAGCCACTTTTTGAGAAGAGTTTTTGTTCCAACACAACCCTTATTTGTAGTGGAGAAGATACATTGCCCCATGTTACGAGAGAGCTGGACAGCATGCAAATCCTGGCTCTTCCTGGGGACATTGGTTGTACCACATTAGCAACTTTAGTACATTTTTCTGGCCCTTCCCATACAGTGGTGGCTGGGTGCCCTGGGTGTCCTGGCTGCCCCTTGAAGTCATGGGATGTTCTGGAGGGATGGGAGGTCACCAGGTGAACAGACTGCAAATGAATAAATAAATAATAAATAGATAAATAAATAAATAAATAAATAGCAGCCCGGAGTGTGTATCAGGTTCAGGTTACCTGGTGTGACCAGGATGAGCATGGTTTGCAGAATGGACGGGAACAGATTTCATTTAAATTTAGCAGCAGTGTTGTGGCTGGCAAAGGCTGATGAGAACTTGGCACCTAACTCCTCACCTCGCACTGCCTCCCCCTGCAGTAGGGTTGTTGGCCTCCAAACAGAGCGTTGCTGGTGGGTAGCTCTGGCAAGCACCCTTTAAATAACCTTTTAGCTTCTGTGGACTGTTTTGCTGAGTCGTTTTGGTTTCTTAGCATCCACAACAGCCTTTATGTGATAGTGCTCTAGAGCAATGGAGGAGTCTAAGTCCCACACTAAGAACAAGTGGACCACGAACCTGTGAGAGCTGCCCCAGCCAGGCTGTTACCACCTGCATTTGTCATTTTGTGCTGTGACCCCATCTGCCAAAGCCAGTACCTCCAGACACCACGAGGCCACTCTGTGATACACAGGAGCTGGTCCCACCTTCACCTTCTCCTTGGTCTCTCCCAGCCCTCTCCCTGGACAGGGCAGGTGGGATCTGGGCTGGTTGTCTCTAGCTGCTCATCATCTTGGCACCGCTTCCAGGCTTTTCCCTCACACACCAAGCCCTGCCTTTCATCTGCAGGGATGTGCTGCCTTTGAGATGCTCTAGTGTGACCTTAGGTTAGGGGACATTGGCACAAGCTTTTGGCATCTAGCAACCCCAGCTCCCCCATGACCATCTCCTTAAATGGATCCTGCACAGGTCTGTGAACGTTTTTATCTCAGAGCAGGTATGGGAGTCCACTGAAAACTGTGCTGCTGCCAACCTCCTGTCTATAGTGAAGTTGTGGATTCCACTGATATTTTGCTGGAAAGTTACGAGCGAAATGTTATTTTCTTCCCCAAACCTGTGAGAGCAATGCTCATTTGCAGGTCCTACTAAATGTCTGGGAAGACAGCAAGAAGAAAAACCATATGCCCTATCCATCCTTCCCATCCCAAAGGAAATAGCCCTGTCTTTTTTTATGCTGGGACATCATAAATAGAAATTATGTCTTGTTTTCTAGTTGCATCTTGAGCCTGTGACTTTCCACCACAAAGACCCCAGTGCTGCCCCCATCACAGTCTTCTGGTGCTGTGAACCTGCTGAATGTGGCTGGTGTCCCCATCACTGAGATGGGGACAGGGCCACCCACTTCATGTGGCCCTACAGAGGACACATGCCTGCTGCAGTGGAAACAAGCAATGGATGTCACTGTGGACCAGAGCTGCAGATATCATCTTGTCACAGATCTTTCCAGCGCTGCTACATTTGCTTTATTTTGGGCAGCAGATTTAATAACCCCTTAAATTAGCATTTACAGCTGCCTTTTTTTGGGTTTAATTGGGGGGGAAAAAAATGTCTTTTTTAAAAAGTTGATGGTCTTTGTTTCATAACGTGACAGCCTAGCTTTTTTCCCCCTGCCCATTCAGTTTGCATCCACCAGACTCAACATTTGCTTTCTACCCTCGAGATTCAGTTGCAGTGTGTGTTAAGTACCCTGAAGAAAGGGACCCGATTTGGTGTCCATGCTGCTTAGTTTGAGTCAGCAAGGTTTGTAACAGAGATGGGCTTTGAATGCCCGTAATGCTGCAGATGTCTTTGGACCTTCTCCCAGGGAGGGAAGGAGAGGGTTTGGTCTCTCCTTTCTGGGCTAAAATGAAATCAAAATGGTACCCTTTTCCCTATCCTCCTCCCTGCACAAGACATTTGCCTAGGTAGCATGGGGAGAAGACCTCTGTCAAAACACTTTCACAGACAAATGAAAGCCCTCTGCACTGAGCTTAGGAGGAACTTTCTGGTCGCAGGAACATTTAGACGAAGACATATGAGCCAGCATTGTGGCTCATCCCTCCCTCTCTTGCCCTCACAGTGACCCCAGCTCAAATCCCTGGCCAGCAGCATGCAACCATGACCAGGGCAGCTTGTGACTTCTCTTGGCTGTGGAGCTTGGAACCCACGAGGGCAAAATATGAGGATGGAGCCCCAGAGGTAACCTCGCCTTGTGTGGTGACCCCAACCAACAACAGGTGGACGAAGCTGCTGGAGCACCCTTGTGTCATGCATCCTCCGAGGAGCTGTGTTGTGGTGCAGTGCCTTGGCGTGGTGAAGGACAGCATCATGAGCTGTTGGCCACCACGAAGAGGAGAAAGAAAAGGTGGCCATCTTCCTGAAATGGAGTGTGTTGCAACTGCCTGTGGAGCTGGCTTACAAAGTGATGGGGTATGTGTGTGGGGGAGAAAAAAACTACCAAAAATACCAACATAATTGACTAGCTGGCAGGCTAAAACTTCAGCAGAGGCTGTGATTATACTTGTCAGTATCTGTTAACCTTCAAAACAGGTGTTGAGTATTTGAAGTGCCAACGTGGTGCTCAGGCTTCAATCCGTGTGTGTGCAGACAGTGGTAACATGAACGCAGGCAGGGGGAAGGGGCCGGGGGACTTGCCAAGTGGGCACACGCAAAAAGGGCACGGCCCTGGGCAGGCAGCCTGTGAGATGTAAGTGGACTTGGCTGGCTGGGAAAAGTGGAGAACCTCCCGGCAGGGCTGGGATGGAGCAGGACATGTCCTCAGCTGATGGCAAACTGCTGTAGGGAGGATCCCAGGGAAGGGGCTCCTGTTTTCTAGGCTGATCTGGCTGCTGAAGGTTTTGGGCCAGGTTTATAAAAGTTCTTAGGCTACCAAAATTCAGCTGCAGGAACCTTGCCTTCTGCCAAGATCCTCAATTTTGACTTGCTTTTAGGAATTGGGACTATAGTGCTTTATTGCACTCTTGGTCTAGCTTGGTGTCTTTCTTTAACATATTTAGGCTTGGTAGCTTTTTTTGAAAAATTATAAAAATGCTAAACTTTTAGTTTTAATAATTTTATTTGGGGAAAAATGTCAGTAAGAATGCAATATTTCAAGGGGTGTGGTGGGGGGAACTTTCATTTTTCTTCCAGGGATTATTTACACTACCATTGTGATGACAAGCATCTTGGAATCTTGCAGGGCGGTATTGTTAAGTAAGTCAACAAGCGGTGTAACGCTTGGCATGTGGAGAAGGTGAGCGAGTGACGTTCAAGCAGGAGGATTGCATAGGGCTCTGAGGAATACCCAAAGAATCTGAAATAAAAGGCTTTGAAGAAAAATGTCGGGGGTGAAGATCTGAAGATTGTAAGGTGCTAATAATTGACAACTGGCATGGCTTGCAAAGCAAAAAGACTGTCAACACACTTAAAAATCTCCTTATCTTGTCTAACTAAATGTAATTAGCACTAAAATCCAAACACAAAGTGGGATGGAAATGTACCGTATGTATGAACAAGATAATCTTGTGTCTGAGTTCCATCATGAGATGCCTTCTAATTCAGCCCATAAGTCAGGTTCCCTGATTGCTTTTTAAAATTATTGTTCATCCGCATCATGCTGTTGTCCCAAATGAGAACAGCCAAGAAATACATTTCATCCAGAAGTGCTTGACAGTCCTCAAACAGAAATAACTGATTGCTGGCAAACCAGCAGGTTTTCTCTAATTGCAGGTGAAACTCCAGGGTCAGTATTTTTTTCTCCCTGTAGTGTTTATTAAACAGACATTGTTTTGGGTGTGAAATCAGCAGGTTTGGAAAGTATTTCTATCATCAGAGGTCATGCTGCACGGTACAGCCTTGACCTGGGGTCTTTTTTTGTGTATGTTCTGGAATATTGCAGATCATGTTGCGATAACCAAGTACCTGTAAACCATCTCTGGGCAGCATCAGAGACCTGATGCAAACGTGCAGTCACACCTTCAGTTCTCATCCTGTGCCCTTCCCACTCTGTTCACACAATGTGGGAGTTTCCACCAAAGGTTAAGGCTTAGGGTGACCTGAGCAAAACTGCTGGTCATTTCTTAGCTCTGTGCTGCATGACAGAGATAGCTATAGTCTGGCTTTTTGGGGAGGACAGTCATGGTGTAAGGGGTTTGCATCCCCTGCCAGCCTCGCTTGGATGCAGTGTTATTTCCCACCTAGAGCTGGAAGGGGACATGCAGCATTTGGGAGAATGGTCTCATTTTCCTTCCTTCAAAAAAAGAGTCAAGGGGCACATCTAGAAGCGGGGAAGTCAGATTTCACTGATGACATCGACTATGCTTCCACCGACTGCAGTGGGAATTTGGATACCTCTGTACATTCCCATGTCCTGATCTGTGAATTCAACCCCACCTCTCCAAACAGGGTCAATTTTAAAGCAGATATGACGGTTTGGAAATTGGAGGTGTATGCCAAGTATTTCAGAAAGTTCAGGACAAAATGAGAATTTGTCTCTTCACCTCAAGGAATTTAAAGTGCTTTATTTCAGAAATGAAATCAGAGATTGAAAAAAAAGCACTTCAGTGATTTACAGAGCCCATGCTTCGCTGCTGTTTCTGACTTCAGTAGAGATTAGATGAGGTTGGCAGTTTCTTTTCTACTTTTTCACAGATGCTTTATTTCTTCATTTTGGAGTTTAATTACCTAAGTGTGCATAAAAATAGAGGGGAGAAGAGTATCTCATATCAACAATGGGTTTCTGCAGCTGCTCTGGATCACACTGCTTCAAGGCTTTATACCATTGCTAAAATATGATACTGACAAAAAACTATTACCGCATCACCACAGCTAACCAAAAATTTACAGATTAGAGCTGGTAATCTTCAATGGACCTTCTCCATCCTTCTAAATTTGATGTGATGTTTTTTCAAGGAACCGAATTTTGTGTCACTTTTTCCTACCTGCAAATATTTCTTTTCTGGGGGATAAAGCTGAACATTTTGCATCCTTTCTGGAGATGAGAACACGTCAAAGCAATGGGTCCTGTCTGTCTCTGTCTTTTGCAGTGATTAAGTTTTTGGGGGTATGGATGCTGCTGAGAGGTTTCACTCAAATATATTTAAAAAAATCTGCATTTACGGACTCAGGACCTTTGTCAAGGAAACCTGAAATTCCATTAAAAGGACAGAAACTTTTAGAAGCTCTGTTTCCCATAAATTCTTGCAAAATTCTTGTAAATTCTTGTTGTTATTTACAGTACCTGCTTGAATTCTTTAGTGGTTAAATCTGGTATCAAATTTTCTGTTATTCTTACCCTCACTAAGTGTCAGGCTGACAGACTTACACTTGTCTGATGATCTCCTTTACTGTGTCCAAACATCGCCATAATATTTGCTTTCTCTCAAATTTCTGCCACTTCTGGATGTGAGTTATTAAAATCAGCCTCCAGAAGAGCTTCCTAATCTGCCCTTTTAGTGATCCTGCTGCAAGATATCTGGATGTACTGATATTAAACGTTACTGTGGTAGTGACTGTTTTACATCAGCATTGATTATGCCTAGAGTCAAAAATGTTCATCCTTTCCTTATGATACATATACAATATCTGGTTTTCTCCCAGACAAAGAATGGATGTATTTGTTGAACACTTCTGACTTTCTGCATTATTACTGACTGTTCTGATGTTCTTACTGTTCATGGGCTAGTAATATTGGTGGGGTTACTCTTGTTCCTAATGCACTCAGTAATCTTCTTCTTACTGTCTTTTTCTTTTGCCATATGTATTTTCCTGCATCTTTTTTTTTTTTAAGTAATTTTCCATAGATCCAAGATTTTAATGTATTTTCAGTGTTTACAACATCTGTCTTCTAAACATCCACCCACTCACCTTTATTATTACTCATTGTGCATCCTTTTCTAGCCTAGATTGTTTTTTGAACCATGTCAGTATGTTTTCTTGCTTACACATTTAATTTATTTTGTTGTTGTTTTGTTCTTTTTACATCCAGCTAAATAATTTTGAACTATTCAAAACAGGCATCACATTTTGGTCTTCAATCCTTCCTTACAGCTGGCTTGTTCTTGATACAGCTTTGTGAAACCAGCTATCTTGAAATGCCTTGTGCTTTTAACTGGCTTGGACAGGAATCGAACATAATCACTTCCACTCTCATTACGATTAACTTTTACTTCTTGGTTAGAAAATTGTCATCCACGATTTGTAGAAATTCCAGAAAAGAGTACTGCTAGAAGGAGATCTTTGATATGTCATTCAGAGTGAAGTTTCCATGACGTTCCCATGTGCATGATAGATAAATGGTTTTGGAACTGCCCCACCTGATTTAGAGGGTGATTTAGCAGTTTGGGGCAGGCAGCTACTGTAACCTCCTTTTGTACTTTACCTATTTGGACATGATCCATACATATTCAAAAGCATTTGCAGAAGAAATTAATGCTTAGTTTGACAGTAAATGCCAGCCTTGGTCTCCTTTGCACACCTGGTCCTCCCCTGAAAGGTTACAGCCACTGCCTCTACCCTACTTAGGAATGTAGATGTTTTCTCTGGGTTTCATTAGCACAAATAGATGAAAAATAGCAATTCAGTAATGAATTTTGAGAACCATTTCACAATTGTTGATAAGCATTTTAAGCTGTTCTTTAAAGGTTACAATTTTGAACCTAAACTCTAAGACTCCCTTTCCCCAAAATACCATTTTGTTCTTTTACCATCCCTAAGTTCAATAACTATAAAATGCCTTATCTTTTCAATATTTCCTTTTAAAAGTTGTGCATGAGAGAAATAAAACTCCATTGCCCTTAAAATGCTTCTCTCTGAGCTCTGCTCTTACAGACCCCAGAGAAAACACATGGTAAAGAGCGAACCAATAACGTGAATTTCAGAGGCTAACTCATAAATTTGTGACTTTGTGATCAGCAGCAGCATCAAGAAAAAACTGCCTCTGTAATCAGAAAAATCATACAAAGAAATTCAAGTGATGCAGAGCAGGATTTATCCTTTTATATTCTACTTTTATTCATTCATGAACCAAGGCTCTCACCATCTTTTTGGGTGTATTAATCCAGTAGACCTCACATGTATAGAATAATTCCCAGCATTTCAGTGTCAGTTTTCAGCATTCAAAACTGCTGGTCTTGAAGGGGTTACACAGGATGACTGGGACATCTTTGGGGCAGGAGGCACCATTGAGACATTGCTCTCCCCAAGGTGATATCTCCCAAGCATCATGCTCAGTGCAAGGGATAAATGCGACTGAAAGGGAGATAACTGGCAGAGCCTGAAGAAATTCATGTGGGGGTTTCCAAGAGTTCCCCAAATAACCAAATATTGAGATACAGTCCTAGACTACTTTGTCAGCTAAGAAACTGTTGAAGACTGAAGTCTAGTGCAAGCCAAGTACATACATGCACAGTGTTTCAAAGAATTAATCATGTCTTCAGTTGTGGAGCCTGCTAGTTAGCTTAATTACTGTCCATTTTTTTTCTTTCAGCAGCTAAATGGATCCAGTGACAATAAATCTTATTTCATTTTTAATAGTTGAAAGGCTTCAAAACAGATAATGAATTTCTTCTAACTCATCTGGAGACTGAAAAGCCATAATTCTGATTGATCAGATATGGTCTGCCTCAGAGAGGCACCAGATGTGATCCAGATTTTAAATAGATGTTGCTGCTGTCAAAATGCATTTGCTCCCTCCTGGTGTAACAAAGTGAAGTCCATCTGTCTAGAGTTGTGTACTTTTTTTTAGTGGTAATAACAGTTAACATCAACAATAAGCTTTGTCTCATTAGTATCACATAATCCCTACTACTAAGTCCCCAGTTTCTGGTCCCCATATTATCTGCCATGGAAAAAATAAAGACCACAGCAGGAGCTAAGAAGGTCAGTGCATTCTCAGGGTAATCAGCTGTAGTAAATTCAATTCTGACAAGACAAGGCTTGCAAATGTCTAGGGAATTAAGGGATCATCTATAATTTCACATGTTGAGTGGGAAAGTGTCCTTCCAAACAATTATTAATTACAGATGAGGATGCGTATGGTGGTCATCCTTGGAGACATCTCTTCTGAAAGCAAGAAAAATAGACTTAACTGTTTGCTGCTGCTTCTAAAAAAAAATACTGATCTTAGCATTTGGTCTTGCAGTAGTTTCCATCAGTATTCCTTCTCTCCCAGTTTTTATTGCTCTGTCTTAGCAACCAATGCCTGTCACCCTCTCTGAAACTTCTTGCACAGAAGTTTTCCACTGTAATCAATAGGGAAGAATTCCCTTGGCTTTAGTCTGGCTCTGTGCCACCTCTCCAGAGTCTGCAGCCCTTAAGAAGTAACAGGGCAAGAACAACAAAAGAGTTTTGCATTTAGAACTGAACCTTTCACTTGAAGATCTCAGAGCACTTTAGAAACCTTAATTACTACCCTTTGAGGTCTGTGCTGTCCTTTCTGTTTTACAGATGAGGAAATTAAAGCACAGGGAGGTTAGAAACTAACTTCTTCCAAGTTGGGCAGCTGAAGGTAAGCACTTACATCCACACCTTTTTCCCTCAAGAGGAAATCTTTGACGCTTTCAAACTCACTTTTGTGCCTAGTTTTTGAAAACCTGGACTTTTACCTTACCCAAGAGCTCACCAGAAGTCACCAGAATTGCTGACAAGATCATTCAATAGTATTAAAAAGACTCAAAGTGTGTGGTTTATTTATTTCCCTTTGTGAAACCAAGGGTGAGGAGGGGACAGGAACACTAAATCCATCAGGGGGGCTAAATATCCAGGGAGGAAAAGAGCTATTTAAGTAAAAGAATAAACCTGTCATGAAAACAGGTTGATCTCAATTAACTAATTAACATTAATTCATGATCTCATGAATACGGACAGACTGGAAATTAGGAGGTTTGTAACCATGAGAGGACTGAAATTTGGAGACAAATGGGGATCCTGGGGACAAATAAAATTGTTTGGGTTGAGATGCAGTTGGATCAGAGTCCAGGAGGGATGAGGGGATGCAGCACCGGCACCTCCAAGGGACTGGATTTGGTGATCCTGCCTGTCCTTCCGCGTGTTGTGTTCACAGCATTGCAAACCAGTTTGTGGACACACACAAATGCTGAGACAAAATGGCCTTCCTCCCTACAGGGGCCTCTGGGTATTTCTTGTTTAGGGTTTAGGTCATTTGTGTTGGAAAATGCTATTGCTGCCACAGCAAGAAAAAGAATACCTGGTGATATCAAATACCACTCTCCTTTTTAGACCTGCAGTGCCTCATATGCCAGATTGCAGCTATTGTATGAAGAATTTTCAGTTCTTTTTGTGCCTGGCAGCTGATTGAAAGTTCATATTATTTATGGCAGAAAACAGCAGTGTACTTTTGAGTCTGAGGAAGCTGGGAAAGTGCAGTGGGTGTCAATCAATTAAGCTATTCAACTTATTTATGAAACAAGACAAAACAATGTCTAGGATATGAATTCCCATCTCAATAGGATCCTCCCTGATATAAAATGTCAGCGCTGAAAAAGGGTCAGCTCATGACCCTTGAATATTCTTTTAAACTATTTGCAAATCAATACCTCTTCTCTGGGTTTGTTCGGCAACCATCGTTCCCTTTATTACAAGTCACAGGGCACAGACTGCTTATCAGTGAGCATGGAGACAGACCACTGCACTAAAGGAACAGCTGGCTTTGGAGACCAGCCCTGACTCTCATTTATAGAGGAGGCTCAGTTCACACTACTCTGGCAGTGCAAAGGGTGTTAAAGTTATTATAATCATGCTTTTTACTGATGCTTGGGCTCCTTTATATGTGCTGAAAGAGGGAGGAAGTCCTTCAGTGCATAAGGGATTGTCTCCCTTTTACTATATCAGCCATGAATGTCATCTCCCATTTTCTCTTCCACGTGCTTCATGTCAGGAGGTCCTTCTGCATCCCTGGGTAGCTGGGTTTTGGGTTCATGATCATCTCCTCCTCTCTGAACTGCTCTGCTGACAATAACCTGTTTGGTACAGGTAGGGCTTGAGCAGACAGATGGCCTGATCCTCAGCTGAGCATCTGGCCTGTTAAGCTCTCTAAAAAGGCATCATCTTTACAAATCCGGCCCTAATCTCATTGCCCATTGTGTGACCCGTGGGGGTTTCAGGTCAGTGCCAAAGAGGGGAGAAGGAGGAGGAGAATGGCAGCCAGGGGGTCCACAGAGCCAGGGAAGGGGAGGGAGGTGCCTGCAGGGCAATTGGGCTGGGCCTAGTGCTGAGGATGGACCTGTTTCTCATGGCAAGGAGACAGGGAAGGACTATGCTCCTGGCTGGAGCAAAGCACCTCTCCTGAGCTCTCCTGTGGGGAGATGTCCCCAAAATAAATCCTTGAAATCACTGGTCCAGGCCTTTGGATAAATGTGTATAAGAGACCTCCCACTGCATCTCCTTGTGGCGTCTTAAACATGGCACCATCCTAGTGCCTTTCAGCAGCGCTTGGGCAAGTTCAAGCCCTGGCCGGTGAACTGAGAACACAACACCAGAAGGGATGCCCAGTTGTCTGCTGAGTTATACGAACAAGAACAGAGCTTTTTGCAAAAGGAAGATGAAGAAGACAATGGTTTGCAAGGCAGTGAGTCATTCATGTCAGCGATCCTGTTTACTGCCAATGTGGCTTTCCTCAGTGGAAATCATTACTCACATTTTTTGGCTAAAAGGTGAGGAATGTGGTATATCTGTGAAACATCTGTGAGAAAGGGACACTTCCTGTCATTTTCCCAGTTATAGAATGAACCTTGAGGCAGATATTTGGTAGTGGTAACAACCTGAGAAAAAAGTGAAGAATTCACCCCCAAAATTTGAACTTGTGTAGTGCTGAGTGACCTGGAAATGGTATCAAAATGAGCTTAAACCCCTCCAGCTATGGGCTGGTTTTGAGATAGATCTGAATTTCACAGATTTGTAGTGGACGGACCCAAAATGCCAGACCCAAATATAAAAGAATTTGGAGCATGCTTGGATCAGATTTTTTTAGAATTAAAGATACTAAATTGGATATTAGAGCTCTTTGGGATTTTCCTCCACAAAATTCGGAGGAATTCTTTAAAAATAAGTAATCACTGCTGTATTAAGTTCTTTGTGGTAAGTAAATATAGAGATGGTCCCCTGTTCTTTCAAATCTCAAAGATTTTTTTCCTAAATATATTTTTAAAAAGTCAAATTTGTAATCTTTTTTTTCCTTCAATATCTGAAACAGTGAGTAATTCTGATTGTAGTTCAGAGTTTACGCTGCTAGAAAAAAAAAGATCAGTAAAAGCAACCTTCACATCTGTAAAAGAAAACTTGGACACTGTTTCATGTGGGCACTTCTTTGCACCCATAAATTCTGGTGCAGGCCTGTACTGATGTCTGCTATGGTAGGAAACATGAAACAGAAGCTCCCAAAGAGTCTCTGATTTTTTTTTTTTTTTTTTTTTCCTAGAGGGAGTTTTCCCTTAATTAGGGTATCTTGGAAAAATTGCTGTTCTCATGGATCTGAAATGTGCAATGAATTCCTACATCAATGCAAAAGGGTCAAAAGGAAAAAACAGCCTTAGGCATAAGCTGGACTGTAACACATGCTTTCTCTATTTACTGTAGAGAGACACTCTTCTAACTTCAAGGCAATGGGCCAAATTTTCAGTTCAGGCCTCCATCTAGTCAAGTTGTTAGGAACATTCTTAATTTTAAGTGCATATGGAGTGTTGTAAATTACCACTCAAAAGGACCGTTCACTTATGCAGCTTAACGTTGCTAATGCGTAGGGGTAGGTGCTAAAAGAATAACGTTCGCCCCAAAGTAATCAATCAAAAATGTTTTTGATCAAAATAAACACTAAACAGCTCACTTGCTATCAATTTGCAATTTAGGTGAAGTTAAAGAAAAACAGTTCAAACATAAGAAAGAAATATTTAATTTCTCCTTATAGGCGTGAAAGCAATATATTTAATGTGGCATTGACTGGAAAACTTTCTAGACAGCTCTGTCACAGAATACTGAAATGAAATTGGATGAAAGCATCATGAACAATGGAATATGTGTGTTGAAAACATAAATCTCCAGTCAGCCCAGAGTTTGTTATTAATAGATCTCTTGCTGCTCAGTAGTTCTTAGAAATAGATTTGGAGTTGGAAGTTCACCATGATGTAGCCATATATACGTAAAAAAAAAAAAAAAAAAAAGCTGATGAATCGCAGTTGCTTCCCTCTAAATAAAGAGCAACTAACCAAGGAACCATCTGTCAGTGTATGATTACCAACTTTCTTTTTGTCTTTCAAAACAGCCTGAGAAATCAAGGGCACTGCGAGTAAAGCAGAGAGCACGCACACACAGTGGCTGGCTCGAGAGAATCGGGTCGGTTCCTTGCCTCTCTCTTGATGCGCTCATTTCATACTAGTGGTTTTCATCTGGCATGCCTGTGTATTTCAAATGCATGCTAAACTTTAAAGGGGTTATTCTGCAGCAAATGTGGCTAATATTGGTACAGTTGAGACTTGCAAAGTAAAACCTTTCTAAAAGGGGAAAATCTTTAAGTCCTCTCTTAGCTTGTGAAACCAACAGATTAATATTAATTCATTTTTTTTCCTGCTATTGAATAGTAAAAAGCCTGAGATACCCTGGGAAAACATATTCTTAATGGTTTTCTTAAGGTTGAATGCCCTACTAGCAGTAGGAAAGACAAAGCAGTAAGATCTAAGGCCTCTGAGTCTCTAGAAAATGGCATAGGTTTTTATGCTGGAAAAATGAGGGATTTATTCCTTTTTTCGGTCAGATGAGCTCAGGGTCAATGTACAATTTCTCTTTTTGTTTCTATTCCAATGACCATCTATTTTGGAGTTTTTTATTTCCCCAAACTCTATCCGACTGATAAAACCCACCGCATCTGGCTCTTTGTTGCCAAGGGCGCTTTGCAGTGTGCACAGCCATGTACCCACAGCTCATACAAATCCCAGCACCCCACAAAACCCTTTGTGAGAAAAGAGAGAGGGACAGTGACAGATTTGCCAGTGAAAACCTGCTCACACCCTAGCCAGAATTCTATTTCCTATGTTGTATTTTTACAGCCCCCACGACCCCTGCCTATGACTCCATCCCTGACTGTCCCTTGTCTCCTCCAGCTGCTTTCATGCCCTGAGCGTCCTTGCCCTGGGCTCCCCTCTCAGCTCCTCTCCCTATTGCACTTCCCCTTGTCCCCAGCCCTCAATCCACACTTCCCACCTCTGGCCCAGTGGCTGAGAGCGGGTGCAAAGGCAGATGATAATATAAATATTTATGTCAGCAAGACTGTGCTGGAGGAAACTGATGGAGTTGTCACCCTAAAAATAATAACATAAATAAATAAATCCAACCCCAAAAAGCATGTACAAATCCACAAAGATATCATCCCTTTGCATGACCACCAAAACAAGGAGTCCCACTGTATAATCAATAATAAACCCGAGCTGCATGAAATTAAACAGACATGAAGTTGGCAGGATCAGACCCTTGTGTTTCTAGGGGAGGCTTACAATGGGAAGCCACATAGCAGTAGCTGTCCTATAACTTACGCAAGTGAAGCAATTGTTTATGTGTACATCTTGTCGGTTTGATATGCTGGTTTCTGACTCTTGTCAAACATAAATGGGAATACTCCCACTGAAGTTTCTATTTTTTTTGCCTAATACACTAATGTACCTGTTAGTGTTGCACCAGACAGTAAGCAAATAAAACAATGTGCAAGCACCTCTAATAAGCACCATCCCATTGCACGCCTGGAAAGTCTTTAAGACTCATTCAGCCGTCAGCAAATCAAGCACATTTGTCTCCCATTAAAAAAGTAAATTGAAAATGCTGAAAGGGAACCTGTGCATGGCTGTGATTTGTGAGGGAGTGTATTAGCAGGAACAGCCACAGTCTGTTTAGCAGTTGGGTATGAGTTAAAGCAGGAACTGGAATGAGAGGAACTATTTTAAACGAATCAGCTCTATTAATACTCTGAAAGCGCATTTAAAAGCACCAGCACGTACAGCCATCTTTGACTCCTCCAGGAGGAAGTTGCCATTTGTTGCAGAGCTGCTGTTGCTTTAATTTGATGCTCAATATGTGTTTTCCCCACAGTATTAGATATCTTGGGCTCTATCCAGGACGCATTTGGGAATGAACCGATCCCTATAGTTCCTATGCAACGATGAGATTTACTACTTAGATTGACGTGTATCTTTGGTGAGTCAAATAAACATGAAGAGCATTAATTAGGGCTACTTACTGCATTTAGCTTGCATTCACGCAACCTGATACGGAGCTGCTGGGCCAGGTTGTTTTTTTCCGGGGTCGCATGGGGTGAGATTGGCAGTGACAAGGGTCTGGGTCAGCTGCGGGCTGGAAAATAAACCAGCCTCACTGATCTCCTGCCCAGGCTGACTGCATGCAGCTCTAGGATGACTTTGGAAAGCTCCTTGGAGTCTACATGAATTTGAAGGATTAAGGCTTAAACAAAAAAACCTTCCTTTCCATGATAAAGAGAGGTTTGAGATCAATAGTGTCAATAGGAGAGCGCTTCTGTGATGTTATAACTGATGCTTTGGTGCGCTAGACATATGCGTAAGTCAGTGTTAAAAATGCATCTTCAAAATATTTAAAAATCAGGTTTTCATCTAGGAAGTTTCAAAGAGCGGCCTGTGAGGCTTCTTGACTTCTGCTCTCAGCCCTGCAATGACTGTTTGTGGTCTCTAATGAAGGAGATGACTCTGAGGCTGTTGGCCTCCAGGTACGCTGAAATGAAACACCTTGGGCTGCTGGTTCAGAAATCTCAACAGCTTTCCCTTCCCTTTCTGAATGCCAAGTCCTTGCAATCTCAGAGAGGGAGGATTTTGAGAAGGTACGTGCTGGGATTAGGTACTGCCCAAAAACATCCTCGGCCAGAAAAGTCAGCATGTGTCAATGCAACTGCAAGCATTTTGCAAATTATTTGGCATCTCATGCTGAGGACGAAAGCTACCTGGTGAGAAGGAGTCAGCTCCTAGCAGATTCACTCTTGTTTTCACCAAGTCCAAACCAGACACAGAAAGTCTTTGGTGTCCTACCTGAGTTGGGGTGGTGATCAGCTCTCCTTGGTGCCCTACCTGGACAGGGGTTGTGATCAGCTATTTGTCTGAATTTGGGGGGGGCAGGGTTACAGGAAGTGAGGCAGGAGCCCACCGTCACTCAACAGGTATTTCTGCCTGCAGCTGGTTACAGCAGAGCACGGGGATTTTTGTGCAGGAGCTGCAGTGCTGTGCATCGTGGAGGGAACAGGTAAGGCTGTAACAACCTCTTGTTGTCTTTGGGAAGTCAAATGTGGGTGAACTTCTTTTTGTCAGGCAGCCTGCACAGCGACTGGCAGGACAGACTAAACACTCCCTGTACTTCTGTTCAGGTTATCCTTACTGTGCAATACTTTTTGCTTTTTATGTCAGATGTTTTTGCCAAAGGGGATAGATGTTTTAAACATATAAGCATTTTTAACAGCTTTATTTTTGCTGGGGCAACATTAATTCACTGCAGACCTTCCAGAGGTGGTTTTGGGAGGTGTCAGTTCCTGTGTGCAGTAGGAAGTGGGGAGGACAGAAGTGAGGCAGACTTGCTTCCTTTTAACCTTGCCACAGTGGCTCTGCACATGTAAGCGCTCATCTCTGCTGCAGAATAAGACCAAATAAGCCTCTAGCTGACACTAAGGTGTCCAACAGACTTTAAAACTGGTGGGAGATTGCTGTGGCTTCCCCTCAGTAATGGGGGGCTGAGATGTTTCTGTAGCACACTGTTCTCCTCCTTCTGGATGCTCCCCTGTCCTTTCCTGGTAGAAATGAGGAATGGAAAAGAGGGAGCCCAGCATTTCTCACTCATTGCTGTCACAGCATGTCAGCGACATGGGATGTGGATAAGAGGATTTCATCTGGCATATCCCTGATGTGGCTCAGATACAGGTCATAGCCCTGTCTGTGGGTGCTAGGAGGGCTAGGAGTGATATAGGTGCTGTGAGGTTGTCAAAGACTTGTGTTGCCCCCATTTGAGTGAGCTCCCACATCTTGGCAGGTTTGTTCAGCATGGCCAGAGGTGAGGAGCAGCAGCTCCACTCATGGGTGGTGAGCCTCAAGCCAGGCTACAAAGTGTATGGTAGAAGATCCACCTCTACTCTCTGCAGATAGCCAGAGGCTAGGATAGGGATAGGAGAGTCCCAAAAGAATCATTTAAAAAAGGAGAATGAGGTCACATTACTTAGGATGAGATCAAGGGATAAAATAAGCATGTAGGGCAGAAAGGTTGCTGTGCTAAATGAATTACAACCACCGAGGAGTGTTAGGAAACAAGGAGAAAGGTGCTATAAATACAGTAAAGTAAGAGAAAGACAGCAGCAGGCAGAAACCCATTACCTAATGAGGAACAGGAGAGGTACAGATGACCTAGAGAAGACCGACATATTTAATGCCTTTTTACTTCAGTTTTCTCCAACAACAACAAAAAAGAAGTTTCTTTGTGATATAAAGTAGGCAAGACACAAGACTAAAGCAGAAAACAGGAGACGAGGGAGAACATAGTTAAACTGAATATATTCAACAGAGAGTACAAAGGAAAGCAGGGTGCAGGGGTGCAGATATAATCTTTGTCCTCAAAGAAGAGAGAAAGGTGAACCTGGGGTTATGTAGAGCAGTTAGCCTCCTTGCTTACTGCCAAAAGCATTGGAATGATAATAATAATAATAAAAAAAGTGTACCTACCTGGAGATCAATACAGTGATAACCCAGCTGGATTTGCTGAGGAGCAAATATTGGCATTTTACATCCCGTTTTACATTAGGGAACAATGAGATTTTGTCTCCTTTGTCTGTAAACAGCCTCAATCCTGGATTGCCTCGTGCTGGGTGCACTCACATGAAGGAGCCTGTTGTGGGGTGCTTCCAGTCTGCTCCTGCAAGCTGTATGAGGGAGCAGAGGAGGACAGCTCAGTTAGATTTATCTTGCTGTTAAGCATGGAAGTTATTTCAAAACACTGAAAAAGTAAACTAAGGCTGAAGGTCAGAAGGTCAGTGAGGACTTGGTGGGAGGGATTTTCTTGGTAAATTGGGGTAAGAAGAAACAAGCGAGAGGGGGAGCTGTGAGAGCCTTTGAAGATGATAAAGAAAGAGGAGATGTTTTTTAGGATTCCCACTTGCAATCCTAGTCCTTCCTCCATCTGAACTTACTAATCCTACCACCAGCCTTCTATATGGAGGTTAAAAAAAGTTCAAAACATTCTCAGATTTTTATTCCAGGGGCAGAGCGCTGTTCAGGGATTATGCAACAGGAGATACACACCACAGAAAGACAAGAATCTGCACATTTAATCCTGTGTAGGATTAAAGTGCACGTGACACACTATGCACATGACTGCATATATGAGTTTCATGTGCTGCAAAAGCTTTGGTGTACTGATCAGAACCTGATGTATTCAGCTTATGGGCTGGTGTTACTTTTCTGTTTTTGTGGTCTAAAAAAGGGAAAAGAGAGAGGCAAGCCTCCAAGGGCAGTGACCCTTTCTTTATTCAAGCCTGAACAGGAGGGTCTTTACTCCCAAGAACGCATTTTTTCTTTCTGCTTGCCGCACAATGAGGGCTCCAAAAGAATAGGTCCTTGGAGCTAACAAGGTTGATCATCAAGGAAGCCTCTGTGCCTTCTGAGTCCTAGGGCTGTGGAAGAGATTTAGTGCGTCACTGAACCAACCTTTGGAAGCCAAAGTTATGAAAGCCCAATTTAAAGGCTGGTTTTAAAATTAGCTCTGGAGAGACATTTTCTACTCTTCCTGAAACAACACAGTGTGGACCACTCTATGCATTCATCTCCTGAAGAGCCAAATAAAGCCCATTATTTCTCATATGATTGCAGCAGATGCCTTCAGCAGCCAATGGTGGGCCCAAGGTTAATGTTTAACATTTGGAGGGGAGAAATACAATGGCACTAAATTATGGTCATTATAATGGTAGGGTTAAAACCAGTGTTGCTGCAGAGAGATCCTGCTGGGAATTCTCCTCTCAGGGGGGTTAGGTAGAACAGCCTCCCGGAAAGGACAGCATGAAGAAATATAAATAACTGCACACAGGAGGACAGGATGTGCTTCAGAGAAAAAAGCAGCGCAAGGGTAGGGCTGTGCTTTGAATAATATTTATGTGATGGTTTTTCACACGTGTAACACGGTGGCAAGAGCAAGCCAAAAGGCTGTTGGGAGATGTGCTGGTTTCTGAGATCTCTGGGTGAAGGTGGCACTGACTTAGTTCATCCTGTCTTAAAACATAGATAAAGGTGCTCAAAAATAGATAAAAGTACTCACATGGTATTGTGGTTTAGCCATCAAATTCAGCTGTTCCTATGGGCCCTTCCCAGCAGAGTGGCTGCCTTCATGATATGCTTGAATGCATTTATCAAAAGCATAGCTCCAGCACGGCAGTTATCTGCTTAGACACTGGTGAAAATGCTACCAGGAGCCAAAATACTTGACGTAGTTGCTGATGTTGTTGCACACCCAGGAGATATGTCAGCGACATCCCCGGAGAGTCGCCAGCATAAAACTGATGTGGGAAGAGAATGAATTCTGTCAGGCTTACTGGTTGTATTTATTTATTAGTTTTAATTTTTAAAGTTTGCCCTCTGCTAAGACCCTGACTCCTAGCGATCCCACTGGAAGAAACAAAATGAGGTTGATTGACATCAGTCTATTGCAGTGTCCATCCTCGCTGGTGGTGGGCAATACAGCATCACCACAGGAACACTGGGCTGCTAAGTATGTGCCAAGCTGTACCAAAATGATGTAGCATTGGTGCTAGCACAGCAGGGAGATGCCCAGTAGACTGGGCACTCTCTGGTGTGGGCTTGGTGGTTGCTCATTGTCCCAAGGTTGATGTCCCCCAGATGCTCTCCTCCTCTTGCTCTTCTTCTTCTGCTTGGCCATGTTTCACAAGTCTAATCTTACTGCTTTCATGTGGTGTCGCTAACTCTACTCCATGAAGAGAAAGAATGAAGCTGATCCCATGTAGGATGCATCTCCACACTGATGTTTGGTGTCCACTGACCCCAACGGGCCAAGGGCAGGAGCCTAGTTTCCCATCCTTTTGGGCCCTCTTAGTAGCACAGCTCCTCCCACTGCTGCTCACACAGAGATGAAGCAAAGCAGGGGGTCTGCAGGGGTTGTCAACGCTGTGTATACATAGATACTAACGATGTCAGACGGGCACTGGGCAGCAGTTTCGATGGAGGATGCAATAACACACACCTCCTCGGAGAGGTCAGTGGTCCATGGGGCTTGACCCCACATTCCTCGTGCATCCCTGACCCCCACTGAAGTCAATCAGACCTATTCTGTGGCACCATTAACTTAGAAGATTTATGTGCTTCAGGCAGTGGGAGGAGAACTTGATTTCATTTCCAGCACAGTTTTTTGCTTTTCCTACCCACACTCATGTTAATGCTAATGGACATTAATTCAGCTCAAGTAGCCAGGGAAACAGCGCAACCCTGACTCTGTTCCCAAGCAGATGTGAACCGCTGGCTTATTATTTAACTAAGTTGTTGACAACTAATGGTCTAATTGGGGGAGCAATTGATTTTGGATGACATTTTAAAACTGCAAACTCAGCTCAACAATTTATAAGCCCAGTGGTGGTTTATGGCTTTGGCAGAGTTAAGTGGATTGATTGGTCATAAATTTCCATTGGTTTCTTGTTACCACAAGCCGAGTTTAATGCTTTTTATTGATCTATCATTTTCTGAAAATATAAGCTTTCTTCAAAAAAGAAAGCCCTACAGCCCTGGATGTTATAAAGAAAGGTGTTCTGTGATGCACACGTGCAATTACAGTTGCAGGAAATGCTGGTTCTCATCATACTGGGCCTATTTTTGGATAATGCTTAGTTCTTATGCAGTTTATTGAGCTGAGTACGCTTCACTCCTCCTGCCACAGGAAGAGGAGGCATTTAGCACTGGCTGAGCATGAGTTTGCACTTTTAATCCAGGAGTTATTTGGAGATAGTTGAATCTGCCTGAAAGACATGAAACAAGGGTGTGAATGTGAGAACTGACTGTCATGTGAAAGGTGCAGCGAGAGGCATCCCAGCGCAGCCTGTGGTATAAATCCCCGTTTCCTGAACCCAGACCGATGCAAAGGCAGCCTGTCTTCCAGTTGACTTCAGTGAATTTCCAGCTAAGCCCTTTTCTTTTTCTTTCTTTTTTTTTTTTTTTTTAATTAGAAAAGGTGGGATCTTTGGCAACAGTAAGAAGAACTAAAGGAGAAATCCTCTCTGTGGCTAAAGACAAGTCACCCAGCTTCGCTGCATGAGCTCTTCCCTTCTGCAGAGTAAGGACAATAAAACCCAGCTGCTTCAACATGTTGTGCAGATTAATGGATTAAACAGGTCTGATCCTGCTTGAATTGAAGGTTGTTGTTTGCCAAGTGTGTTGAACATGGCAACTCTACATGTTAGCAAATATCCACTAATTAATTCTTAATTGTCATTCTGAATAGTGAGTTTCTTCTGCTGATCTGCCAGGGTCTTCCAGGGACTGGAAGAGCACGTGGGCCCTCCAGGCCCTCTGACTGGGCACACAGAAGGGACCAGAACAAGTGTTCATCCCTTTTGTTGTATGAAAGCAGCTGGCACTTCAAACCTTTGGTTGTGCAAAACCATCTTCACCACTTTACATCAGCTGTAAGGTATCTGGCAAAGGACATTGTGGTGTTCCCTGTTTGGGAGCATCTCCTGGGCAGGTGGCCGGGTCCTTCCTCAATGCCTCCCAGCGCTACTACAAAATAGTCATCTGCCCAGAGCAACCCGACAGGATACAGGCAGGGAGGAAAGGTAGGTGGACCACCATGAGGCAGCAAGGTTGTGGGTCACACGCGCGGCATGAGACTTTACACCCTGAAACCCAAAGAAACAGCACAAGGGAAAACGAGATGGATTAGGAATGAACTAACTCAGAGCCAGCGTGATCTTCTGTTGTGGTGAATGAAGTGGAGGAAATGCTGTGAAATCTGTGCCTCTGCACAACATCTTTCCTGGCAAATGCTGCTCCAGCAGAGACGCTGGAAAGCTGATTTCCTGGGAGCTTTAGCTCATGTTGCAGTCAGCTCCGGTGCCTGCTACAGAGCCCAGGACCAGGGAGTGCACTCCTACCAGAGCACTGGATTATCCAGAGACACACCAAATGTTCACTGCAACACTAAACTGTAGCAGACAGAATACGGCAGGCCAACAATTTTTGGGATGATTTGTATAGCTTTTCCAAGTTTCTGCGTATTTTCATTTTAGAGTGCCTGGCATCGTTAAGGCAGGATGTTTTGGCTGAACAATTATACTACTCAAGTGCAAAAGCAAGAGGGCCTGCTAAAGCGAGGGCTTTGCTTTGAAGTTTATTAGAAAAAGAGCCAAGTCTATAGGATCTAAGGATGCAGTCCTGCAAAACTGGTTTAGTGTGGAAAGCACATGAGAAGAAACAACAAAATCAATGAAGCTTTACAGAGATCTCAGCAAAGCCTGTATTATCTTGTTTTAAAATGCACTTTTCTGGGGAAAAGAGAGAACACATAGATACTGCTGGGTCCTTCTAGTTTGGATACAAAGTGTAATCCTAGCTGCCCTTATATTCAGAAAAAAAAAATACAGGAGAACCAGCAAAAAGAAAGGCAAAAAGATTTTGAAGACATGTAAAATCTTGAGCAATGCAGAGAAGGTGAATACAACCCAAAAACTCAAGGGCACCCAGCCAAACTGTCAGGTCTAAAAATAAATGATACCAAAGCACTAATTTTTCACCCGGTGGAATTGTGAAAATCATTGCTAGGGATGATGTGGAGGCCAAAATTATAAATGAGTTCAAAAAGGCGTTTTCAAGGAGAAAGAGTCCATGAACAGTTATTAAATGCAATGTTCTTCCATCTGTGTAAATCCCCGGATAACTGCTGGTTGGGAGGGTACATCATGGAAATACTTGCCCTACGCGTGCCATGTTTCTTCTGAGATACTGTTATTGGTGAGGATAGAACTGGGTGGGGCATTGCCCTGGCTTGGAGTGGTCTCTTTTGGTCTTATTCCACTTTTTTTTTCTAGAAATTTCTGTATAGAATGAGAAAAATGTAATATTGTATGTAATTTAATCTAAAACTACGTATCCCTTAGTATCTCCTGATACTAAGTTTTATCTACTTTAGACCAACTTCTGCTTTACCCAGACATTCAGGATTGATTTCACATCTTTAGTAGAAGCTGGGCTCCCATGTCTCATTAGCAGTGCCCTTCTTTGCCTCCTAAAAACATGTGCAAAATTAAAATCCCTTTTCCAACATACCCTCCAGAAATATGAGCAATTTCTTCCTTGAAAGAACTGAATGTGACTGTCAGTGCATCTCTGAGCTACGACCTACAGTTAGTTACCTGGGGGATTTTCAGATGCACTGCTCCATTCTCCTTGGATTTTTAGGTCATGGAAACCAACTCCGAGCACATGCCTACCTCCTTTCCTGAAGATCTGCAACCTTTAATGAGTGGGCCAGATTCTCAGCTTGTGCAGCTGGTGGAGCTTCACTGCCTGCAGGAAAGCTACAGCACTTTATAAAGTATTTCCAAGTACCTACATTCACAACTCTTTGCATCCACCTCAACCATTTCCTGGAGTTCTATGTGCAAATGTAGCCAACATCTGTTGCAAAAGTGATATTAAACAGCTTTGGTTTAACATGTTTACCAATGAAAACCTGGTTTTGCATGGTGGAAGCAGGTAACCTTCAAAAACTATTTTTTTCTTCTACCAGTTATCTTAAATCTCATGTGAGAGAGGGCTTTTCTTTAGCAGTTTTATTCATTTGCTCTCTGACTCTTTGAAGTTATACTTCTTTATCTTTCCCAGTGTTATATTCTCCTGGAGCTGGTTCTGATATCCAAGGCACTTGCAAAGTTTTTTTCTTTCTCCTTCCCTTTACTGATGAATTCTAGATAGACTGCTGAAACCAAGTCTCTTTGAAGCAAAGGATTTAGCAAGGTTCATATAGGAATTGGAAATTTTATATTGATAGTAAGTGCACAGGGAACTATAATTCTAAAGCTAACAAAACTAGAGATTTGGAAATATTATCAGAACTCATTCTTTAGGTTTTAAGTCCTTAAGTATAAAGATTTAGGATGAAATCGTCCTGGCAGGCAGATTATCCCATAGCTGCAAGAATTTCTGATGCTGGCTTATAAGTTAAAAAATGTCTTGCATGGATGTACATTAGGGCTGATCCAGGGTGTCCCTGTTGACTACTGCCCAATTCAGTTTTAAGTCTCTCTGTGAGAGCCTGTGGAAAATCACAGTGGGACTTTCTTATAATCTAAGACAGACCTCTCTTCTTAAGGAATTGCTTCAAGATTTTGTAGTTGGGATTTTATCTTTTTTACATCAAGGTTACTAAATCTCTGCTAGAACAGACACCAGGCAATTTATTATAGTGTGATCTCAATAAAAACCCTTTCCTACCTGAAGCCGTAATAGAGCTTGCTTATCTTTTGTAAAAGCCAGTACAAACTGGTCTGAGATAGTTAAAACTCAGATCCATGCACTAGATACTGTTGGTCTGAAAGTTATAGGATAAGTGACAATGTGAATGTAAGAACAAACAATATTTTTCAGGTTAGGAAACCTCCTTTGTACCCAGCTCAGCCTGAAAGATGCTCACCCTTTTTTTCTTACATTTCAAATGAAATGACGATTAACAAGGGGCACTGCAGAATCTCCGTCACTGCAGGTTTTATAGAGTAAGTCAGACAGATGGACAGCCATCAGGAATGGTTTAGGCAGATGGGTTAGCTGATTTCCACCCAAAGGACCTTCAGTCCCTGGAAAAACGGGGCATTTGCTTCCATGGAAAAGCAATGTCAAGTAGAAGTAATTTCCTTTAAGATATTTATTTACACATTTTATAAAAAGTTTCATAAAGAGAGAGTTGTCATGGTGAAGGCAATAGTGTGGATGACTTGTATTTCTGATATTTTCATGAATTGGCTCTGTAATTCTCAGGGAGATCAGTCTAAATCTCTGTGCCTTATCTCCCTAGTCATCATGTGAGTGACCCCATTGAAGTTTCAGTCCTCCTAGCTCTGTATGGAGATATTTGCTGTGTACAGCACTCATTGCCAAGGCATTTGGCACATGCTAAAAAGGTTGTTTGGGACTTTCATCTCAGTAATAGATTCTCTGCTTCTTTGCTAAAGCACTGAAACTGCTAACAGCAACTCAGAGACCATTCCAGTACAGAGAGGATTTGCAGGGAAGGGAGGAAAAGGGAGGAAGAAAAGGAAAAGCACACATATAAAACAGAGAGCTCATAAAGCTCATGAGTAAAAAATGAGTTATCTCTACAGGGTTTCTCTTCAAAATCCCTTTCCACTGTACCATACCTACTTTCCTGCTGTAGGAGCATTAAGTGTTTCTTTCCCATTTGTAAAATCTTCCCTTTGGCTGAATTTCACAACAAGCTTCCACCGCTTTTCTCTCGTACTTTTCCTCCACCAGCAATAGATGTTGATGTCAGTTTTATTAGATTGCAGGTGCATGATTAGGGACAGATCCTAAATGGGCAAAACCTTGGTACCCTTCAGGATACCCCCTGGCAATGCCCACTGTTGGCCTCTGAGCACCGTGGTGGCTCTGTCCCACACTGGGGCTGTGCTGGCGAGGCAGCAGCTCCACCTTGTACACAAGCAGTGGTGGTCCTTTGAGATTGTGATGAAATGGCAATGGAAAAAAATATGCCTAAAACAAGGGGTTTCCAGCAGGTCATGGGTGTCCTGGGGTGAATCGTCTTGGGCAGCCCATGAGCTCCATCCTGAATGCAGAGTCTTCCTTGCTGAGGCTCTTCTGCTTCCGCAAAGAGGAATGAGCATTTTCTGATGGAAAGGATTTCACTGAGAAATTTCTGATCTTCTATAATCACAATTTCTCCCTCTACTTTCTTAAAAATGCTGGGGAGATTTTTTTTAATGTAAGTGAGAATTCATATTTATATGGCTATCATCACCAAGTCATTTGCATTTTAGGGTACGTAAAGGCTTCATTCATCTTTGACTTGAAAAGTTCCTCTGCTTCCATTGACTGAATTTTGCCCAGGCAGAGATTTTGGTCCCGCAGGACTTGGCTTATAACTCCCCAGTATTGTGCCTATTCGCTACCAGCTCATACACTACTCCTCACTGGTCTTTGCCTTTATAACAATATATATATTGTATATTTATATATATAAATTATATATTTTTGCCACAGGGTCTTTGAACTGAATTCTTACCAGTCCTCTATAGCAATAACAGCTTCCTGCTGCAGACTGCTAAAAAGTTTCCTGCTCAAGACTGATGTAAGGCAAAGCCACTGCAGTGTCGTGCCCAAGGCCACTGCTCCAGCACTCATGCAACTGCATCATCATTCAGATTTGTTTTTTTAGGAAAAACAAGCATCTAACACTTATGTTTTCAAAGAAAGGCTTAAAATTTACTTGAATTAGTTTACTCTCATTAAATCTTGATCTGTTCTTTCATTGTTGTGGATAGGCTCAGTCCTGGAGGCATGGGGCTTAGCATCTCCTCTGTGACTTTGCAGAGTATGACCCAAAGCCACCCGATGGCTGGTGAAATCCTCCGCTGCCTCCCCTCTCCTGTGCCACTCTCCCCTGAGCAGGCACAGCATCCTCTTTTCTGAGCCTTATTTTGAAATCCTCAGCCACTTGCTTTTATCTGAAACATGGACCCTCACGAGGCTTCTCAGGACAATTTGCATGGGAAATATTTGTCTCACAATGGAATCCTTTCCCATACTTTTGGGAGCAGAGGGGCAATTTTTTTTCTCATAAAGGGGACTATGCACCATTGTGCATACTGTAAACCTCTGTCAGAGGCCTGAAGAAGGACTGGTTGCCTCCAGCTAACAATACCAGTGGGCTAATTGGTAGAAATAATTATCCCAAACGTTGGAAAAACTCAATTAAAGGCAAAACACATTAAAATATTGTTCCCAGATACTCTATCTTCATTATAACAGACCACCCATGTGAGTCCAGTCCTCCCGCTGTTATACAGAGGTATTATTATTATTATTATTAAAAAGTAGCAAATTTCAGGCAGGGTAGGGAAGAAGGCTAGGGAGACACAAATCACACTGTCATTCTAGCACTGAAGAGATGGTGCTAGAGGAGTAGCAAGCCATTAGTGAAAGCCAAGTGCGCAGACTTCTTTTTTTTTTTTTTAATAATGTGTGGTCCAAAGCCATTGTATTAAATGTTAATGGAGAGGGAAATTATATTCCATATACTCTACCCTTCATTGTAGTCGTGCAGACAGCTGGTTGCAGCACACACAGCCTGAACCATCTCTCCAGCAGCACATGCCATCCTCACTGAGGTCAGTATTATTTCTTGTCCTGACAAGGATTCTCTGCTCAAAAGACTTTAATTTTTTTTGTCTGCTTCAAACAACAGCGGGGGGTATGAGCAGGGCATTTTTCTCAAGTGATGAAGTCCGTTCCCACGGCTGTGGGAAGGAAGATGGAGGGAGAGAGAGCAGGAGATGGAGGAGTCGGATATGTGGAGAGAGCCGAGCTTTGCCAGGAAGATTTGGGCAATGGTATAGAAAGTAGGTTTAAACTAGATATGCTGTTTGAGAGCCAGGAGGCAATTTCCTCTGCAACAGGTTTGCAGTCAGCAGAGAGTTTGCTCTGGCATGTGCCTGAGATGCAGCAGAGGAATTATTTCTGTAATATTCCATGCGGGCATGCAAGCAAGAAGGCATGATGCAATCCTGCCTCGTCCTCCTTTTGTTGGTCCAGCAGCATCCACGGCTCTGGCTGCTCTGCAAATATCCCTAGGAGAGATATTTGGAAGCCCAGATGTGCAGGGTGTGAGCTGGACAACAGGCAGGGCTGCTGCCTGCCCCAACCACTCATCGCTGCTGCTTGTTTGTTGTGCCTGGAGGCCCTGGCAGAGGTCAGGGCTCCCACTGGGTGCTCTTATCTGCAAAGCTGCAGCCAGATGAAGTCCCTGCCCAGATGGCTAACTGGCTCGGAGATTCCAGGCGTGGGAGAAAGGAAATGCTGTTCCCTTTTTACAGAAGGGGCATTTGCAGCACAGAGGTTTTCCTGGTCAAAAGGACATTTCTCACTGCTGTCCCTTCCCCTGGTTCAGACTCCAGGTAACTTCAGACACTGCCATCGTGGCATGCAGCTTCCCCTTCACCAGGCAAAGCTGGCACCCAAAGCTGCAGCTAGCACTGTCCTTTGGTAGTGGATAAAATCTCACAACTCCTCCTCATTCAGAAGAGTCAGCAAAGGTCCATGTTAGTGAAAGGCTCCTCTTTTTCTTCT
Source organism: Chauna torquata (assembly GCA_013399475.1). Taxonomy (NCBI): domain Eukaryota; kingdom Metazoa; phylum Chordata; class Aves; order Anseriformes; family Anhimidae; genus Chauna; species Chauna torquata. The sequence goes on from VXAL01007866.1 coordinate 495,718, forward strand.
CCTTTCCATGTTACTTGCCACCTGAAAGTGCATCTTGCCCATGGGAGCACCAGGCAAACCCCTGGTCAAAAGTCTTGTAGAATAAGGCTATCGTTAGACATTCAAGAGTTTGTGCATAGCTGAAAGTGAATGAGGTAGCAAAAGGGGTTTTATTTTTGAGATACAAGTGGGAATTTAAGCAGAAAACATTCTTTCCTCCTGCCTAAATTTGAGCTGGATCCACATTTCGGGTTGCCATGTTTGCAGATAGAGTGGCTGTACTCATGTAGTTGCCTCACTTTGTGACCAGTAATGATATATTGCTGCTGCAGTAAGGAACAGGTGTTGAAAGACATTTTACAGCTTAGAAACAGCAATTCTTCCCCTTCTCCTCTACCCATATATGCCATAATGTGAGCAAATATGGCATAGTGCAACTATATGGCACGTGTTGAAACTGAAATCTGTCTGGTGTTCTCCCCTGGGACTGAATTTGACAAGGCCTTACTATTTCAGGAGTGCTAAGATGAAATAGTAATATACTGCTGAGTTTCATCCAAACCCAGTTTTATTATATGAACCCCTTTCATCTCCTGCCTATGCCTCTTCCGATCCAAATATGGTCAGAATAAACAAAGCAAATCCACAGACTTTGCTACTCTGCTCAAAGCACACAGCATCTATCCAGAGCACTCATGGAAAAAATTAAGGTATCTCACCTCTGTATAGGAACTTTTATTTATAGTTCTCAGTCTGCTTTATAAAGGAGAGAAGAGCTATGCCTCTGTTTTACTGGTGGGGAAGTAGGATGATTAAGAAGCAAACCCAAATTCTTTGAGTCTTGACTCCAAGATGGAAGGATGTTAAGCAGCTGTATGGAGAATATCAAGATATATATTCACATATGTCAAGAGCTGGCATATTTAATAGACGCACCCAGACTCTCACTGAGTGGAGATGCTGCAATTTCTCCTTTCCCAGCTATGGGGAGAAAAGTGCCTGTTCACTCAGAAACTGGGCATTTTGTTTCAGTAGGCTGGTAGGAATGCCAGTGGGGTTCAACAACATCCCCAATCCTGCTGAATTCAATGGGAAACTTTCTAACCAGAGCAGGCACTAGCTGTAGAACAACTCCTGGGCTGAAGAGACCTTGAAGAGATTCACCAAAACCTCTTAATTTAGGGATTTCTAGAGCTCCTTCTTCCTTCATGAATGATCCTTCTGTAGGACAGCTCTCCAGAGATCTAGGTGGGGAGCAGCCAGCTGAGCTGGTGGCTTTACAGCAAAAGGACAAATATGCTCACAAACAAGTTCTAATAGTGGCTGTCAAGTCTTAAAAATAAGTAGAATGCAACTAACAGCAATATTATGCGTACATGCATTGTTGTCATTCTAGCTGGATGAGCTCACTCAGTACCACGAAACAAAGTTTTTTAATTGCCTGGGGGACATAGTGGGTGCCTTTAAGGGGTAAATGATATTAATGATGTTATTCAAAATGATTAATGCCATCATATCACAGAGTCCCCCATGACTCCAAAGAGCACATCTATTAATGAACATACTTATGATTAAAACATGCTGAGCAAAACAATAGTTAATTGAGCAATGGAAAAAAGTACAAAGGAAGATTTTATCTTTTATGAAAGCAGATTTATACAGTTTAGTCTGTGACTAAAATTGTCTTTGAGGTGCGTAGGATCATGTTTGCAATCAGAGAATGTCATCACCTCTTGGACAGGACACAGGAACTGGCCAGTGCGGGCTTCTTGCCATCCAAATTAACTGCTGCACATCTGGCGTGGAAAAGCTTCAGCACTTTCTGCCATTTTACTGTTGTGGTATCTGTGCTATCCCATCTGCTTTGACAGGCCCACCGAGGGCTACTGAGGCAAAAGGACTGAGACAAAGCGTTTGAGTTTGAAGTATCTGTGGTTTTGGATAATGCCCACAGGGAGAAATCCAGGGAGTGGTTAACCGAAGGCAAGTCAGGGTGCTGCAGGGCATTTGTGGAGCGTGATGAGTGCTGGTGTGCCTGCTCCTGCTTCGTGGGGGGAGGCAGGGAGCATTGGCCATGCCGCTAAGAGGCTCTGCAGACCCCAGCTGGAGGGACCGGTCCCAGAAGGAGCTTGGGGGTGTAACCCTTGGTCTTGCAGAGGGACCTGTTGCAGGTTTGCCGTGAGGTATCTGAGGTTGGGAAAGGGACCTTGCAGGCAAGGCCAGTGTCCCCATGACAGGAGGAGCCTGCCTGGGGAGGCCCGTCGTACAGGACACGCATTTCTACCTGCACTTGCACTCCTGGATCAAAGGGCTTGAAGAGGCCCTGGACCTGTTTGGACCTGGGTCCATCTTGAATTTTTCTTGTACATATATGGTGTTATGTGTGTAAAGGGTACAGCTGAGGGCTAGTAATGCTCCCCCCGTCCCCCCCTGCCACTGTGCCCAGCAGTTGAAGCTGTGAGGCTGTTGGATGACTTGAGTTTATGCAACCTGCATTCCTAGGCAAGACCTTTTTCTGGGATCTTTCAGCTCTTTTTATGAGTAACAGCCTGGCAAGATCTCCCCTTCAACAAGCTACCTCAAGAAGCGATTGAAGATTTTACTGAAAACTTCTGAAATCTCCAGACCTGTCCTAACCTGCAGCTTCTCAAGTGGTTTCTATTATTTCAAGAGCCGTGTGGCTGTACTGAAAGTTTTATTTCACTTCCTCAGGCTTAATTCTCAAAAGTCAGCAGAGACACTTTGATCAAAGCGTGGCTCTAGCCTCTGGGAACCTACTGCTAGAGTATGCGGCCTTCTGCCTTGCCCAGCCCCAGGGCCGGAGGTGGGATGTCCACATCTAGGGGTGTCCATCCCTGCGGTGGGAAGTGTTTCTTATGAATGGAGCAAGGATGCCAGTTCCCAAGCCTCTTGCTGAATCTGTCCTTGGCCATCAGCCCTGCTCTCAACTGGAGGCTGCTCCTTCTTTATGCCCTCAGCTGGATGAGACCTCTGCCCATATCTAAGCCCCTTTGGAGCAAACCCATACATCTTCACTCAAGCACTCAGGGATCATAGGCAAGCAAAATGCACCCTGTTCTCCTTTATAGGCAAATGCCTGAAGCTCATTTTCTATCTCATGTCCTCTTTTCCCTTATGGGCCACACAGTACATGGCTTCTTCTTTGAAAAAGAACCTCTGCACACACATACCCATCCCTCCATCCTCTGTACGTGCCAAGCTTCGCATGTGCTGGGCGTGCATTTCAGACCTTCCTTGGCACCATGGTGAGACTGCTCGCTCTGGAGCAGTCAGTGTGATCTCACCCTGGACACAGTCATTTTCCTCCTGCTGGAAAAAGAACGCCTGGGCTATTAGCAGAGAGGAAGCTCACAGTGTCATGCAAGTTTATATCAAACAATTGTTGTACCAAAGGAGCTGGAAAAAACAATTTTTTTTAAGCACCACTGTACCATTTCCTATTTTTTTTTAAGCAAAAGCTCAACATATTTCAGCTACAAAAAAGTGGACTGTGTATTAACTCTTTATGTTGCTTGCAAACATAAAAAGCCCCTGGAGGTTTAACCCCAGAACCCTGTATCCCTAATCCGTTGTGCTGGATGCTTATCTTAAAGTTGTGATTCAAAATAAGCTCTAATAAAAATTATGCACCAGCCAAGGCAGGAAATAAAATACTTGCCCTACCCTTTCTATCTTGTTCCCCGTGATTACAAGCCTATTTATTGTGCCATAAGGAAACACACAATAGAATGAGATCAAATAATAAATGGAAGCAATACATCAGCCCTATACTCCTTTTGCCCAAAACAACTTTCACCTCCAATTTCAGTCCATAAGACCATGAACAGAACAGCACGTATTACCCGTAAGGTAAAGGAAAAAATCTCAGTTGGTTTTGCCAATGATCACATAACAAAGAGTTTCCCAAAGGAAAGCCAAAGCTGAAAAGGCATGTGGATTCCAGTTGTATATCACGATGCTGATTTTTATTCAGTCATTTATTTCCAAAGATAGGTGTTTTACAGATCTCTGTGATTTTTTTTTTAGTTGGGGGCTGTGAAAACTCTGGTATCCTGAACTGGGTGTGAGTTTTCTCATCTACAAGGAGATGTATTTGCCCCAAAGTATTTGCCCCAAATTATCTGAGAGTTGGAGAGAAGTTAAATGTCCTCACATGTTTTTCATCCTGACTAAGCCTTGATGAACTTAGTTTGCAGAAGTTTGTGCTCTGTACTGGTCCACCATCTACAAGAATTGCCCTAAGTTGCCAAACAAAATCTGGGTTAACCCGAAATTATGTAAAGAAAGACTAATGCTGAGGTTTCATTTTGTCACTGGTTTATTTGCTGTATTATATGTTGTCATATATGCTGGTATATGCTGGTCATAAAGCTTAAGGTGGAGCTGAATTACATGGTATAAACAAAGTTACCTTATATTTTGATGCTGAACAAGTTACATCTCACAATGAACCTTTATGAAAAACAAGTCTCAAAAAATTACAGAAGTCATTCTCTATGAAATTATTTATATTTGTGAAACCGCAGTATTGTAACGCAACTTCAGTGTTCATAGCAGTTTTACTGCTAATCCCTAATTAGATTTTGCAACTTAGAGGTTGATATGACGCACAGAGTGAAGCACCATTTTGTCTGTAAAAGGTTTAGTGAAAGCTAAATATCCTTAAATTACACTCATGGCAGAATAAATGTTTGGAGTTCTTTTGCAATCACAGTTTTGTTAAGCAGCAGAATTACGTTTGTTGAACTTGTAAACTTTCCAGTACAGACCTGCTTTTGTTGACAGTATGTTTTTTGTATCGTTTTCAAGATAAGAACTGTTTTGATGATCAGAAGAACCTGGCACTTACTTATAAGAAAAATAGGATCAAATGTTGACTTAAGCATTATTTATTGGTCTATTGTGATGGCCACTTGCAGGGGTTTTGCAGAGGATAAAATCCATTAATGAATGGGAGCTGATGAAACATAATGTTAATAAGAATGATGTAAATACATAAGTAGATAATTGTCTGGACAGTTGCGTGGAGTTAAGAGTTTCAAGCAATTATCTGTGCTTATTGACTGGTCCATAAGAATCTGCTTCTACTGCTTGCTGGGCTTTACCAGCCAGGAGAGATGAAAAGCTGCTGAGAAACTGTGAAGCAGGGGACTGCTGAAAGCTGTGAATCTGGGACTCAGGCTGGACTGACAAAGGAGGGCTTCACTGAGCTCTGACTTAGGGCTGAGGTAACCCTGCGAAGTTTCAAGGTGAGGACCTGGTTGACTTGATTTCCAGTCATGCCCTTGTTCTGAAACGTCATGAGCCAAACCTCTTGCTGTCGACTTCCTTTAGCAAAAGCCACCTTTCTGTGGCTTCTTGGCCAGGCAGCTGTGGATGTGGTTGCTGGGGCATGTAACAGCTGGTAGCCCTTTGCTGTGTATGTTGCAGAGGATGAACTAAATGCTCACAGCCTGTGCACAGGAGGAGAAAATGATGCTAATGCGTGTGGAAAAACAAAAGGAGGCAGGCAGGAAATAAATGAAAAAAAAAAATCCATGAGAAAATGGATTTTGTGGTGTATTTAAACCATGGTTGGGGCGGGGGGGGGGTGGAGCTGTGAAATGAGAAAGCTTGTTTGATTGCCTGTAGGGTTTATTTGTTTTTTAAAGTTTACTTTAAAAAGAGCAGGAAAAATTGAACAAAAAGTCAAGTTTCTCATCAGCTGGTGACTCAGACAGCTCAAGCTGAAAGTAGCTCTGCTATTTCTCACCAAGAAACATGTGGCTCTCAGCCTTGGTGCAGGGACCCCCATGAAAGACTCATTTGGATGAGCTACAATTTATGCTGGTGTCTGAAGCTATACAAGCAGATGGATTATTATTGGAAGAAGAATGTCCTGAATGAAAGCAGGATTAGCTTTGTGGAAAATCACCTGTGCTAAATACTAGTTTGGGCTAGTGACTGATATAGTGGTAACGGATGGAAGAAGCCAAACATCTGTTTCCCTCAATCCATTTTAAATGTTTCCCTCATCCTTTCATAGCACCAAGCTTACATGTATTTCAAGATCAAAGCATTCAGCTTCCTGAGCATTTCCTATATTTAGCGAATACCTGAATGAAACGACGACCTTTCTCCATTGGAGATGAGTTGGCAACTGAACTAAGATTTCTACATTGCTCACAGCTTTCTTCCAGATACCCAGGCTGGTCACAAGTGCCATGTTTATACATCCTTGTAGTGTCAAGCTCATCTGGCATGAGGCCTCACATCTGCCAATCAATGATGGACAGCACAAGGATCTCCTTTACTAAAGATGTCGTAGATCTGGGATGTGTAAGATTATAGGAGGGCAAGGCTTGGAAATTGCCAGCCCATGTAAATTGATAAGTTTTTTTTTTTTTACTTGACTCCCTTCTCTAGTACTTAATGCAACAGTTGAAATCTTCTACTTTGATTATTTCTAAGAATCTTGCTTATGAGTCAAGCTACTATTAATTTGGTGTATAGTTGATAAATGCATACTGTAGAATACATATGTGTATGTATTCTGTGTATTTACTGTGTATTTAAGTAATCACAGGTTGCAGAAAGAAATACTATCAGGAAGTACAGCGAAGTAGAGCACCATTTTCTTCTTCCATTGAAGAGGTTAAAATAGGGCATTCTGACAATTCTGAATCTGAAATTCTTTCCAAAACATATTTTTTCCAGTTTCATTGGACAATTTCCCACCAGTTCTATAATGAAGCCATTCAAAATAGACTAAATAGGCAAAGTATTTAAATGACAATATTCCAAATGGCAAACACTTCAGAGAGAGGCAGTGGTACATGCCATGTGTTTTTTGACACATCTTGGTTCTTCGGTACAGTGTGTATTAAAAAACATTTCTCTTTTTTCCACAATACTCTTTCAGGAGGGTGTGGAACTTTATGGTCTACTCTTTGGAGCAAACTATCCAAATGCACTCAGGATGAGGGCTATTACAATTGTACAAGCTGTATAATTGGCCTATTGTTAATTAATGTCAATATATCATATATTTGTTAATAGTTCTGTTGTGGCTTTTTTTAACTTTATTTTCTATTAATAAGGCTTTGATTATTTAAAAACAAACAAACAAACAAACAAAACCAAAAAAACAAGAAAGTGGAAGCTATCTGTACCCATGTGCAGCTTCTAGGAGCACTTAGATAGATTGAAAAGACATTTCCGAGAGCTGACTGAAATGCACAGTTTTGTGTTTCTAGTTTTTTTTCTCTCTTTTCCCTGTCTCATCCATATTGACATGATTGTCATTTTAATTGCATAATATTGCACTTGTTCAAATTGCATTTCCCTGTTGCTGATGGAACAGCAGTTCTCTCATCAAGATATATGAAAGTGTATACAGTTATGGGTGGGGGAAGGAATTTAATATATTTTTGTGCAGAACTCATCTTACTCAAAAAATGAGCCAATTTTCATGTGGAAACAGATTTGGCCTCCTTTAAAAATTGGCTGATGTCCTTGGAAAAAGTATCCATTTCGGCCAACACCATTCTAAACTAGCAGAACTTTCTTTGCAAACATTTTGAATCCAAAAATACAGTACAGAAAACTTTTCAGGATGAGTTTGCTGTTTTATCCCTCTTCGGTTTTCATCTAGCTATGAAATTGGCTTGGTCTCATGGTGAGCAGCTTCAGTCTTTTCAGAAGTGCAAAAGAGCAACTAAAGCCACAAGCTATTGAAAACCTGGGTTTCTCTTCTCATCTGGAGCATGTTGTCGGCCACACTATAGAGGCCTTGGTGCCATGCTGGGATATTCATTCTGCATGCCAGAGGACGGAAGGCAAGCTCAGGCCCAACCCAAAAAACAACCTAGACCCCATCGCACCTCACAGTCAGAAAAATATCATGAGCAAACCATCCAGGCATGATGGAAACCAAGAAAAATGTATCCTTTTGCTGTTGTTGTGAAACTGATTGAGTAAATTCCTAGGCACCACGCTAAGGCTTTCCTGCGGAGTGTGGCTTGTATAGAGGACAGATTCTGATACATGGCTATAGACTTGCAGAGTGCTTTGCCTTTGCCTCTAGCTATGCCCAGACTGCTGAGGGATGAACACAGTTTTGCACAGTGTCCCCAAGATCCATACACACAAATCAGGTAGGAGCAGCAGTAAGAAAAAGGGCACTTCTTCCCTTTGAGAAAGGCTGTTGTTATAGTAGAGGGTGGGGAATGAGCAGCCTAATAGTTTGATGTTTGTTTTATTTTTTAAATCATAACCTATCTTTCCTTCTTGCCTCTCTACTGTCCCAGTCCTGTCAAATTTCTCTTTCTGATTAATTGGCTTTTGGTGGCTGGCATCTATTTTTCACATCCTGACCAGCATGTGATTGGGTGCTGCTGTCAGAGCACGGTGGGGTCCCTTAAACATACAAAGCTGGAGGATGCTGTCATAGGAGCCCCACACTCTAGCTCCAGTGCCCTGTTCCTGTCACCTGGCCCACCACAGCCTTCCTCTGGAGTTACCCACTGCTCCAGGTGTGCCACCTGCTACCAAATCGGGCACAACAAAGCCCTCTGGGTCCCAGACCAAGCAGAAGTCTGAAGCTTTTCTCCACCTTGGACTGATGATGAAAGCAATGAGGTTAAAGTCCTGCAGGTCACACAACGAGTGAAAGGGAAAACAGGTATTATAACAAGTTCCTCTCAGCTTTAGTGAGAGAGTTCAAAACCCCCTCACTAGCTACTTAAACGTGAAGAAAATGGTCTTCAAGAATTTCTGCCTTCAAGATGGATTTTAACGTATGATCATATCTTTCCTTTTTGAAAATGCATATTAAAAACTCAAGCATCGTTTCTTTTCTTACCAGTGTCAATGTAACAGGAGGAAGAATATTGTCATTTGGGTTGCTAATGTGCTATTCTGGGTTGTCATAGCAATAACATACGATTATTCTGTTCAATTTTTATTTAGGAATTGCATTCAATCTTCAGATTTAAACTGAATTCACCAATTTTCTCAAGCAATCTGTGTCATACTTTGGACAAGATACTGAAGTGGAAAAGAATGGCCAATTCAGGTACTCTTTCTGATAATTTTACATCTCTTCTTGAGTTTTCTGTCCTTAATAGAGATATCCTGAAGCCAGTTCAGCTAATCAATATATTTATGCAACAGTCAGGAGCTGCCATATGGTGACATTCTCCTCTGAGCCTGTTCCCGACTCCTGGCTGGGTCTATTCCTGGATTTACTGAGAATCCTCTGAGAATAACAGCTGGGTGTAAAATGATAGCCTGAGGGTGCTGTCCAACACACACTTCAGATTTCGGATTATTTATATATTTAGGCAGATAGCAATAAAGTGGAGCTCGCTCTCCTTATGGCTTCTGATTATAAAAAGCAGGCTTCTGTACAGGCCCTCCAAATGCTCTGCAACTGAGGGAGTGTGGCAGCTTCCCAGTGGAAAGTGATCTGGATATAGGCACATCTATGAAGTGAACCCTGTGAAACATGTAACTGCAGGTTTATGTGGTGCTTGTCTTTTGTGCTGTTTGCTGTTGTAAATACTGAGACTGCTGGAACGCCTTGAAGTCTTTGATGGTGGATTGAAGTTTTTGACTTATCCGAGGGGAATTCCTGAAGAACATGGAAGTGGCCTCTCTCACAGTGGAGTTATGTCTGCTTGGGCTTCTCAGGTTTATTAATCATAGAATCCTAGAATAGTTTGAATTGGAAGGGACCCTTAAGGATCATCTAGTTCCAAACCCCCTGCCATGGGCTGGGACACCCTACACAAGACCGGGCTGCCCAAGGCCCCATCCAACCTGACCTTGAACACCTCCAGGGATAGGGCATCCACAACTTCTCTGGGCAACCTTTCCAGTACCTCACCATCCTCACAGTAAAGCATTTCTTCCTCATATCTAATCTAAATCTCCCCTCTTTTAGTTTTAGGCCATTACTTCTTGTCCTATCACTACACTCCCTGATAAAGAGTCCCTCCCCAGCTTTCCCGTAGGCCTCCTTTAGGTACTGGAAGGCCACTATAAGGTCTCCCCAGAGCCTTCCCTTCTCCAGGCTGAACAACCCCAACTCTCTCAGCCTGTCCTCACAGGAGAGGTGCTCCAGCCCTCTGAGCATCCTCGTGGCCCACCTCTGGACCCACTCCAACAGGTCCATGCACTTCTTATGCTGGGGGCCCCAGAGCTGAATGCAGTACTCCAGGTGGGGCATCACGAGAGTGTAGTAGAGGGGGAGAATCACTTCCTTTGACCTACTGACCATGCTTCTTTTGATGTAGCCCAGGATATGGCTGGCTTTCTGGGCTGCAAGCATGTATTGCTAGCTCTTTTTCAGTTTTTCATCCACCAGCACCCCCAAGTCCTTCTCCTCAGGGCTGCTCTTAATTCTGTCATCATCCAGCCTGTATTTGTGCTTGGGATTGCCTTGAGCCAGGTGCAGGACTTTGTACTTGGCCTTGTTGAACTTCATGAGGTTCACGTGAGCCCACCTCTCAAGCCTTCCAAGGTCCCTCTGGATGGCATTCCTGTCCTCCAGTGTGTCAACCACACCACACAGCTTGGCGTCACTAGCAAACTTGCTGAGGGTGCACTCGATCCCACTGTCCATGTCGCCAACAAAGATGTTAAACAGCACTGTCGCAGTACTAACCCTTGAGGAACACTACTCATCATTGGTCTCTACCTGGACTTTTAGCCATTGACCACAACTCTTTGAGTGTGACCATTCAGCCAATTTCTATCCACTGAGTGATCCATCCATCAAATCCATGCCTGTCCAATTTAGAGACAAGGATGTTGTGTGGAAAAGTGTCAGGTGCTTTGCACAAGTCCAGGTAGATGACGCCAGTTGTTCTTCCCCTATCCACCAATGCTGTAACCTCGTTGTAGAAAGTCACCAAATTTGTCAGGCATGATTTGCCCTTAGCAAAGCCATGTTGGCTGTCACCAATCACCTCCTTATTTTCTGTGTGCCTTATCATAGTTTCCAGGAGGATCTGCTCCATAATATTACTGGGCACAGAGGTGAGACTGACTAGCTTGTAGTTCCCCAGGTCTTCCTTTTTTCCCTTTTAAAAATTGGGGGGTTATGTTTCCCCTCTTCCAGTCAGTGGGAACTTCATCAGGTACTCAGCCTGGCCCTGGCCTGCACTTCCTTACTGCTGTGTTCTTTTCAGGGAACAGGAGACAAATTCCAAGGCAGCAACAAGATATCAGAAGGCAATGGGGAGAGAGGGCTAAAATATAATACTCAGCTCAAACCCCATGTCTGTTCTAAGAATAATACCAAAATATGTCCGTAAACTACTGACTGGGCTGCACAGCCTCAAGAGATACCAACACCTCCCATTATACCATGACCACATTCAAATATTTCCTGCAATTTCTCAATGTCAGCAGTAAAGTATCTACCCTACACCACCTGAGGTGATTAAATGCGCCCTATAAATGTCAAAACACTTTCCAGCATAAATCTGCAAAGGTCTGCATGAACCTATGTCTAAAACTGGCTCCTCTCTCTTTTTGCCTTCTGCAGCACGAAAGGAAAATGGCAGCAGATGTTACTGAATTTCAGACATTTATTTCCACTAATGGTAGAGTACAAAACTAGACTGAAGTCCTATTGTGACATATCAAAGGTTATTTTCTAATCAGCTCATGCACATCTCTCTGTTAGCAATGACTAGTAAGGTAAAAATGTCCTGTGGCCTCTGCCTGCCTGAAAAATCCACTTTACTTGTAAAGTCAATCGGAAGTTGTATCTGGAAATCCTTGGATGAGTTAATCTTAGGGTAGTGTTTTCCAGCATAGGAAAACATACTACTCTCCATAGGGTCATTTGCTGCTATGTACACAATGTAACTCATTCTTTTATGGGAACAATTGCCTTTAGAAATGTGAATCATTTATGGGTGGTGCCTACAGTTTCAGTCTTGAAAACATCTACAAGTGTGAGAAGGTCCTGGACTGAAATAGGGGTAGCATATAACTAAAACAAAGCACATCAAGTGATGTTCACCAGGCCAGGCATACATCTGTTGGGGGCAGAAATGCAGCCCCACAAGCACTGCCTTGTTCTACCCAAGTACCCCATAGCAGTTTTCATCTTCGTGGAAAAGGTGTAGGCTGTTCAACCACCAAGCGCCAAGTACCAAGCACCAAGCTATCTGTGGTGATCTATCGTCTAGACTAAACCATTCCTCTCTCTGTAAAACTTGATTCCTCCTCTTCCTTCATCACTTCATGCTCTCACACCCCATACTACCCATCCACTTAAGAAAAGACTGGCCTAAATTTTAAGGTTCTTTAAAGTTTTACCAAAGCTGAATAACTTGGGATTATTTGAAGCGTTTTCAGTGAGTTGGTTTCCAGTTCATTTCCCATGAAAGGCAGATATAACACAGACTGAGAGGGAAAAATCTGTGCCAGGGGAGACCTCAACTGCCTTTGGCCATAGTTCTGAACAATATGTTCTATAGGGAAGTGACACAAGCAGCTGAAAGAAGGTCTGGAAACAAGTGGTTTCCAGGTGCAGCCAAACACAGGGTAGATTAGTTTGTACTTTACAGCTCTGTGCACATGCAGAAATGGCCGTGGAGCTAATACAATAGCCCCAGTATACGCATTATGATGACACCAAGCTGTGTGGTGTGTCCCAAGCCCATGGCAGGGGGTTTGGAACTAGGTGATCCTTAAGGGTCCCTTCCAACTCAAACCATTCTATGATTCTGTGATATAGTGATCACGGTTCCCAGAGAATGTTACACCCTACACCTGTTCTCCTATATGACCTAGAAGCAACGCTTCCTACACATGTAAAAAAGCAAGTAGAATAAAACCCAGCAGCATGCAATTGGTTCAGATCCCATGAATGCAATCGGTCATAAGGTCAATCCCATTCCTAAATGGGAATCCAGGAAAGGATTGAGACCAGCCCCTGTCTGTCTTCCCTCCATCCACTGAATTATCCCTGTTCCAGGCAGTTTCTAAACAGAGATTCCTTGCTACTCTGTCCTGCAGTGATACAGTGGCCAAAAACCAGAAACAATTCAAAAGGCAATTAAACAAACTCATTTCAGATTTTAGGTAACTTGGTGTAATTCCAGAAAACTCTAAACATAGAATCACATCTTGACCTACCAGTGCTTGTCCATACTTGGAGTGAAATAAGCACCTTCTCCATTTGGAGAGTGAGCCTGACAGGGCCAAGGCCCATGGTCCAATCAAGAGTCTGGTCAGGAGTAAACGGAGATGGAGACAGAACTACCTACAGTGTATCTGGGGCTGGGACTGATGGCCCCAGGCTAAGCTGAAATGGGTTCCTGGGCCATGAACAGGAGTGTGAAGGGTCCAGGAAAGCCTGGACAGGGACATTAACATCTACTGGTGCCCTCAGGGCCTGGATGTTCTCTCCTATTCGCATTACATTTCTTAAATTATCTTCACAGGACCAAAGGATAGGGAGCAACAGGTTGGCAAGGGAAGCAGGAATGTGCGTTCAGAGGTGTCAGCTTGTTAAAGACTTCTGTGAGCTTAGCAGCCCTTGTGAACCAAGGAAGAGAAATGATTGAACCGAGCTAATGTCCTAGGAGCTCCCTGCTATGCACAGCAGTTTATGGGCCTCCTGTAGCCTCCAAGAAAGTAACCTGTACTTTTGTAGTTGATTTCAGCAAGAGTAAGGTTAAGTCTATATATTTAGAGACTCATGTTAGGAAAAAGATTTTGCAATTCCTTTGAAAACTGCAGCTTGGTGTGATGAGAACTTTCACTGTTGCTGGATGTTTCTTCAGAACTAGAAAAACAGTTATGTACTATATGGCTGACCACATAAGAGGGTCTCTTCCTGCCTGTTTCATGGCTATAGTCCAAATATAGCTTCATCCCATATATATGCCCATATAAACACAGGCACCTTGCTAACACATGAGTTAGGAATGAACTTGCCATAGGGTCTCTTTATAGTGAGGGGAGATAGAGACGAATCTATGACTCAGATCTTAGTGAGCTAAACTGTTATCTAGCGGGAAAAGAAGGCTTTGCTCAGACTGCTGCTTTTTACAGGGACATGCATACTGACGTGTATGTGTTTCCTACACCTAAACCAAGGCCAGATGAATCGAGGCTAGAGAGCTGGTTCTTCTTGTCTTTCTCCCCCACCTATCAAACTATGCATATTGTGATCTTCTCAATGCAGTCAGCTCCTGTTATGGGAAGGAAGCTTCTATTAATGCCCAAATACTTGGGCTGCTATTCTGCTCTATCCATGGGGCCAGCATGTGGCAACTGTGGTTTTAAGTCAGTTTGTTCCCTTAAAAGAGATCCTAAAGCTGCATTCTGCTAATCTGGATGGTAAGGAAAACATGTCTTCAGTGTGTAAAACAGTTCATCCCCTTCCTAGGACACTTACTGGGGCAGTCACTGGTTGTGACCAGACACTAGCCTTGGAAATATTAACTGGATATATTAGAAGAAATCATTTGACATATGCATTTTAATAGCTGGTTTAACTTCCCATTAGTGCATACTAGTTTTTAATGAAGCAGAGGTGATCTTAGAGCCAAGGGGATCAACACAGCACTAATTTCTTTTCTGTTTGCTCATTCACAGCACTTTTCCAAGAAATCCCTTAGGGCCCAACTATTTTATTGCCTGCAGGGCTTTAATTCGGGGATGCGTAAGGGCCCTCCAGGCCATGGGACAGAACTGCAGCAACTGGGTGTCCTGACGTGACAGCATTAATAACCCTGATAGGAGAACACTAATCAGGGAGAAATGCTAGCCATGGGTGGAAGACACAAGCCAAGGCCCTACAGTTCATATATGTGTAGGTGTTCCGCCTAGACAAAAATACAGAAGTGTGTCTGTTCTGCCTGTGGGTATAGGACGCTCATGGGGAGTCCTAAGTGAAACACCGTACTCCCATGCTCAGTGGCTAAGCCTGTCTCTGTACTTTGACAGTAAGTAGTGAAAGCAGTTTCCTTGTCCTCAACACACCATGCCTGTGTGAAAACCATGGTATTTATGCCCCATTTTGAAACTTAAATGAGCCACTAAGAGATACACACTGTCCTTTTTGCAATAATGAGACAAAAGTATTATTTCCCCCAAAAGGTGTATTTTGTTTTCTGCCAGCTGATGCAGTGAAGCAGATTTCCCAATTGGCAGCAAAATGACATGCTGTAATTTCCGAAGTGTTTGGGCAGTTTAAAGGGCTTGGCAGACAGTGGAAACTTTTTTCAAGAGCTGGAGGCCAGAAAGTTGCTTGGCTGCATAAAAGTCTCCCCCTGCATCCCCATGTGTCCCCACCCCCCCCAGATCTGACCTTGCATCCAGGGAAACTGGGGAAGTCTGGCCCTTGTCCTCATGGGGAAAATAGCAGCCAGATGTGGAAAAACACCTGCATGAAGCCCAGTCAGCCAGAGCTGCCAGTCTGAAGGACTCCAGTTAGAAATGAAAAGACCCAGCTGACACCCTGTCCTGCCAGTAATATTCCTTTTTGGTCAGACACTTCATATGAACTGCATTGGATCTAATAATTTTCATCAGCATGTTGTCTGGGTACTTACTTTGCTGTGTACTTCTGTCAATGAAAAAACTGCATTGGGTCTACCGATTTTCATCAGCACACTGTCTGGGTACTTACTTTGAAAAGCATTTCTGTGAATGAAATCTTAGCAGAACACTGATTCTAGCATCCCTGAATATTGGCACTGTTTATAACCAGTGTCTGAGTTTCGTCCCAGTCTAGACCTGGCATGTCAGCTTTGCCTTGAACCAAAACACATATCCAAGCACTTTTTGTTCTTGCAGTGTTGAATTTCTCAACCCAGGTTTCTTAGCTCAAGAGTTTCTTTTTATTTTTGCCTTTTTCTACTTGCTTTCTTTTCTTCTGCTCTGAGTTAAATGGGGTTTATTTCTCATTTATGGTGATGTAACTTACAGATGAGAAGCAAAGGTAGTCTCAGCAGAACCAATTAGTTATATGCCCTTCTTATTACAGACTTAGTTTTCGAACTTTTCGATCTAGCTTTGCTATAGTATCCTCAATATTGTTCAGGAAAGGTAATGAAACAAATCAATTCATATAGCCAAAGACTTTGTAGTACATTTACTAGCAAAGGTTTTCCTGCTGTTATGACTGGTACTAGTAATGGTCACATTACCCTGTTATTGGTTGTCTGAAATCAGCACTGTTTTTACAAAGAGGGTTACTGATAGTCAGGTAACCTGTGAACCTGAAATTGGTGTGGTAGAGCTGCCTTCATCTGTCATCAAGCTGCTTTCATCTGCCTGATCCTCTTCAGCGCTGCTAGGTTGTTTAGGCTATCTCTGGGTGCCAGTAGTTGGAAAATCAGTAATTATCTAACTGCTGTTGATACATCTTTATTCAGAGTTGCATTTTGTACTGTAGACAAAGCCGTACTTGCAAGTGGAGGGATCTGTAATCTACGAAACATCCACTGAACTGTTATATGAAACACCTGGAAACAAAAAAAATGTGTCTCAGTGGCCTATATTTCACTAGGAAGGGGTCTGTTGGGTCACTTCTGCCACTGTCCTCTTCTGAGTGCCACTGGGAGCTATGGTATGCTTTGCCATGGTGTAGTTGCTGGCAGAGGTTTGGCACAGGGTTGGCATGTAGATGTGTGATCATTTTTACCTCTCATTTTGAAAGACCACATCTCCACCTAGATCAACGTAACTCATTTGAAGTCAAGTAATTAGAAGTCAAGAAAGCTGCACAGATTTCTGTCAGCTGAAGATACGACAAGTGGTTTCTTCCACCAGCTTCAAGCAAATGTAACTATCTTGTACTCATTCTGGGCTTCCCAGTGTGGAAGCTGTCAAAATCCTTCCTGATCCCTCAGTTCGGCATGATATTTCTGTTCCCTCGTGCATAGTGTGCTAAAGACTTTCTGCTGTCTGAGCAAATGTGAGTAATCCAATGCTCATGTAGGACCCTTGGGGAAGTTCAGACTAGAATATGGCTTGCAAATGTGAAAAAATGAATCACTAAATAGCACAGCCTTTATTTGGTAATTAATCAGTAGACAATGCGCCTCAAGGAAAGAAATAAGCCAGACTATGCGTATACTTGTATATACACTTGTCTCTCTCTTTATACATATGTGCAGTTATTTTAGTCATATAAACCAAATGTACAACTAAATTTATCCTTCTGCGAGTTTGATTTGCTCCCTGTGCAGACATAAGGTCAGATCATGGAGAGCTGGAACATCTGCAGCCTCCTTTCCTCAGTGCTTTGCCAGGTGGCCTGGGGTGAACAGACAGCCCAGAGGCTGCTTTTCGTACCAAAGGAAAAGTGGGTCCCAGACATCTATAAGCTGTGGTGAAGCAGAACGTTTCTAGAGCCACTGCCCCAGTAAGGTATCTTCTGGGCTCCGTAAGAGAGCGACAGCATTGGTGCTGATGTTGTCAGCCTTTCCCAGTGAACCTGCATCACACAGAGAGTGAAACAACATCCATGGACTGTTCAAAGGAGCACAACGGTATGGCATACTTTGGGTTACTTTGATATAACCCAGTTAAAATAATCTTTACAGAAAGGAAGGACCGTGCAGAATTTGCTTTGTATTTGATGGTGGAATGGTACTGGTCCCATTGTTAAGGCATATGCTATGACATTTTGCAAGGATTTTTAACATGTATGAAATGGGTATTGATAAATACAAAAAAATTGCTAGGAAAAGTATGCTAAAGATCCTGAAAGCCTTAGATTTTGTTCATGCTTAGCCAATCAGACTTTATAATCAGGTCACAAAGTTGGGCAACGTGTTTTTAATATCCAACAGACTTGTTAATATATTTCTTTGACATTGTCCTGAGGACCAGATTGAGGATCCCAGTTTCCACTGGGTTCATTGAGAATTATGGGCACACAGCAGTCAGGGCACTTTATAAAGAGTATTAGAACCATCTCACACTGACAACTACCCAAAAGCTGTTGTCAATGGGGGATTATTGAGCAGTGGCGTTTCTGGAAGGGAGAGACAGACAAAATAGGAACCATGTAAGTATTTGTCAGCATTTTTAACAGTGAAATGGAAAAAAAGATCTAAAACTATTGCTGGTAAGATTTTGGAAATCACTGTAACTGGTAGTGCAGCCAGGAATGAGAACTGGACAGTCAACTAGAAGCAGAATATCTTCATAAAGTATATTGTAATGCATCCAAATGCAGTATATCCAAGAGCAAAAAGAACAAAAATTAATTCAGAATTATCCAGAGGTGGTTGTGGAAAAACAAATCAGCCTGAGTGCTGCTGTCATGGTTTAGCCAAAGGGTCAGTATGAATCAAGAAATGCTCTGAGTTTAGTATGGAGGTAATTCTACCTATGCAGTGGAAGACCATACTCAGTTCTGGTGCCTATAATTGACAGAAATATTGTTACATTTGTTTGAGAGTTAAAGAATATGCCTTCATAAGCAGCACATTTGGGGCTCATGGAGTTCTGTTTGTTTAGACAGTCCAAAGGAAATGAAATAGGTGAATTTTACAACATCTACATACTTCCACATGGAGAGAGTACTAGCTTTAAAAATGTTCTTTCAGCTTCTGGACAAAGGTATAATAAGAATAAGGGTCTAAGTGCTGAAGCCAGACAGTTTCAAGCTGAAAATGAAACATGAGTTTTAACAGTGACGATCACTAACCTTTGAAACAAAAACTGTCAAGAGAAACAGCCCTTTCTCCACCCTATATTGTCTTCAGATGAAGATTGGTGGCCTTTCTAGATAAAGTGATATACTTTGATTCTGCACAAGTGAAAATTCTTCGCTTCAATATCAGATAACTGGGAGAAAAGTAGTGTCCTGTGAAAAATTACACATTGGGCTATTTCAGGTTGTACTGTTTGAGTTCCCAGTCTGAACATTTTGGGCTAACAAGTTTTCCCAAGTTCCATTATCTTAGATACTGGCAAAGACTATGAAGGAATCTAAGGGCACATCACATCTTCAGATAGAAACAGATGTCTATGAAAGGTTGATTTGCCAGGGCACACCCAGTGCAGTGAAACTAGAAACTCTGCGTCTACGCATAAAATGCATTCTAAGTGTCCTGGCTCCCCACATCCTCAGATGTCATCACTAGCATTACCCAATATAAACCATTAATCAAGCAGCTACTAATCAAATATAATTAGGGTAACCCATTAATCGAGCTCTGGATTTCTAAGAACTAGAAAGAGATGTGAGAGGTTACAGAGAAGCCTTCATGGGAGCTGTAAAGGAGAGTGCAAAGGTGAATTAATGTGCATATATTCATTTTCAGTTTATTGATTTCTGATTGGACTATTTTGGTCTAATTTTCCATCTCAGTTTCTTAAAAGATGGTTTGAATGTAATGTTTTGAGCACTGAGTTTTACAAGCTTATAAGACACTCTCCCCATCCCAAAGAGTATTTTCTGTGTCATCAGGGAAGAATTTGGATAACTTATTTAGATGGCTGGCTCAACTCAAAGATGACCTCTCACTGCTTTCCAAGCATCTTCTGGCCAACCACTGAGCCTGGGATGGCCAGCAAAACCACTTGCGGTTCTCCTGGCTCAGCAACAAATAAAACAAATGGAATATTGTGGAAGGTGAGGAGACATCAGAGATCAGAGGTGTGGTGGTGGTGCTAGAGGTATCCTAGGAGCATGCAGACTGCAGTGAGAGGAGGTAGAACGAGAGAAGGGACATAGTGGAGCTGCTGGTTTTGCAGTGGAACAGTTGTAAAGGACAAGGCAGCTACAATCATAATATCTGCTATGCACTGAGATCAGGCAGTGATTGCGAAGTAATGTTTCAAATGAGGGCAGCAAATATTTAGCACCTTCCCTTGCTGAGGCCCTCACTGCTGATCCTTGAATATCTGTTCTACCCAGCCAGGTCAGCTTGTGCATGGAGAGATTTAATATCAAAAGCAGTGTGAAATTCAATCTCTCCTGTTAGACGAGCTCTGACAATGGAGCTGCCATGTGCTTGGCGGGTCATGTCAGCATTAATTTACTGTCCTGGGGTGCTGTGGAAATGTCTCAAGACTGTCACACTCCCACACTGTTGAGCTCCTGGCTTGAACACAGTGACCAGGCAAAAGGTAACCACAGACATGGGGCCTTTTAGAGGGGAAAAAAACATCCAAAAGCAGCCACAGACACCCTCCAGTATTATTAGACCTGTTTGAATGTATGTAGAGTGAAACATTACTGACAACACAGAAAGCCACCAAATGAGAAAAACCAGACTTGTTGAAAGAGAAACGCATGGGACATTCAAGGAAAAGAGAGGGGAGGGAAGAACTATTATCTTTAATTTATAATTAGGTGAGATTGAAAGTTAAAAAAGTGTCAGATGAATCTCTCCACACGTCAAATCCATTTAGACTGCAATGGAGGAGGTTAACTTATTTTGCCATATATAAAACATACAAAAAACTTTAATGTATTTTAATCGGAATAATAATTTTGAAAAAGAAATTAATCAATAACATCTTTCAGTGAGCCCATTTCAATGGTCTTTCTCATGCCCTAACCCAGGAGTTATTGCTGCTGTTTGATTCAGGCTGCTCTTCCCACAGCTCACAGAGTTACAGCACCTATGAGGTTAACGCTGCAATTTTAGTTCCATTTCCCACTGAACATTTTGTTTCATGTATTTCAAGCAGTGCAAGCAAAGAGACACAGTTTTACTTATAGGAACGGAGCATAATGAAATTAGAACTGAAATAGCAGGACACTGTAGTTAAAGATGAAATACAGATACTATATGGTGCACTTTGGTAGACAGACTGCAGAGTTAAATTCTCTTATGCTGTATAATCTCAAGAACCCAAGTGGATTTGCCTGTCCCCACACTGCCCCTTTCTGCGATTCAGAGATACCTTGTTTAGTGCTCAGTTTTCTGGCGTTGCATGAAAGTCGATGTACTCCTGTATCTCAGATTAGCGGTCTACATAGGAAGTCAGGTTTAAATAGGCTGAAGACAGAGGAAATCTTTCTTTCTAAATAAATAGTACAAAGGCCAAATACTC
The DNA here is from genome assembly GCA_013399475.1 of Chauna torquata. Taxonomy (NCBI): domain Eukaryota; kingdom Metazoa; phylum Chordata; class Aves; order Anseriformes; family Anhimidae; genus Chauna; species Chauna torquata. Next base: position 516,751 of record VXAL01007866.1, read on the forward strand.
ATTAAAATACTGTTTGTGTAGGAAAGAAGCCAGCAAAATCATGCAGTAAGGGTGATAAGCCACTCTGTAAGCTTATTGAGTTGTCTGAAGTAGACTTCTCTGATGCAGTGTGTGGAGGCTTCCGCAGCAAGAGCCCGGACTCTCTTTGGAAACATTAGCATGGGGAATTAAATCATGTTTTTTGTGATCAATGTCCCAGATGGGTCTGCCAAACATCCACCTTTCATTCTCTGATGTTGATCAAGATTTTGAGGTCTAGCTCGAAGGGGATCTGTTTGGTACATGGTAGGGGTGCCCTCTTGCCCCTGCTCCCAAGACTTGACTGCAGGATGTGTGAGCGGCCCATCGGACGCAGGACCTCCTCTCCAGAGTAATACTCTAACCCCAGTGCTACAGGATCTCTCTGGCTGCGTGAGTTTTGTGGTCCCTTGTCACACACTAGCACAAGGTCAGTGGAAGGCTTGGTGGGTCTGAAAAGCAGCCATGCCTGTGCCTGGCACTCTCTGAGGATGCAGGCTCTGAACAACTTCAAGCAGAGCTGGGAACTGAACCCAGGACTCCTACAGTATGTTTTCCCTGCTGTTTCCCAAGATAAAAAGTAATGTCACTCTGCAAATGAGAGGGACAGGTCTTGTAAAGAGCAATGGGATTTACTATACCCTTGAGGAGTATGTGCTGCTGTGTCTCAGAGGAGCACCAGTACTCTTCAGCTGACTGATGGTAACTCTGTACTACAAGGTGGCTGAAGCCCTGGCTGTGATCCTGTCTGATGTCTTCCTAAGAATCTCAATAATGTGCCTTTCCCAAGGTTGTGAGGGAAACCTGTGGCCCTATGGGCTCCATTCTGGGGTGGAGTCTTACATCAGCCTCCAGTTTGCTTGAAATCTCATCAAAAATCATGCAGCACCCTGATCGGTCCTGGCATGAACTTATACTGGTGTAGCCTCATGATGGAAATTATCTCACTGCCTTTATCTGTCTAAACATTTGCCCTTCAACCTAACCTAGTCATGTACAGGTCTGCTATGGGCAGTAAAGGTAGACACCCCCAGATGGCAAATCATCCTATCCTAAAAGAAACATCTAAGCCGTTACCTGTCTTTCCCCACGGACTACAGATAGACTGGATGACTGGTTCAGGCTAGATAGCTAAGGATGACTGAACTAAATCCCAGCTTAAGCCACAGAGTCTTGGTCTTCACAGCAAAGCTGCTTTGGCTAGGTGAAAACAGCATTTTCTCTAGCACATGCACTCACTGTGCACTCACGGCTGCTCTCTGGGTAGCCCTGAGACACACTTCTGGTTTCTTTGAGCTGGAGCAACCTTTAATGTGAAGGTTATATCCAATGCTGCTGTTCCAGCTTTCCATTTCTGCCACAAACAGGGCTCTACAGCACTGAGAGGTTGTACTTTTTGTTATAAGATGCTGTTATTCTTATTTTTGTGGGCTCTATTACTGGGGCAAAGGTTTATGAAAGAGGTGCGCCTATCTCTTCTTTGGCACTCAGTACTGCCAGGCCTGGGAATGGTCTGATCTTATCAAAGTGTTTCCTGGCTTTACAAATTAACAGGTAAAATTCTATAGCTCATGAAAGAAGTCATGCTAAACAATCATAAAGGTCTCTTCTAGCAGTTCAAGATATTTTTCTTCCTTATATTAGCTTTACACCTGTTTGACCCCTCTAACTTTATGTAATTTTGAAAGAGTATTGGACCTTCTGAAACTGTGCCTTTAAAATCTTCTTTGTGATTTCCCTGTGCAAAAACCGGGAGTCACTTCTGATGAGGGTTTACTTGAAGGATCAAGGTCCAATGAGTACAAGCTCTTCCTATATAGGAGCAAGCAAGTTATAGAAAAACTAATGTAGACCATAAATCTAGCAGGGATCATCATGTCCTGTGCTGCTTATAAAATCACTTCTCCATGCAAGTGCCTCAGCCCTCTGGTTTTCCACTGGCTTTAAACAGCACTTTTTTTCACCCCTGATTTTGGTATTTGCACTGTTCAAATCCCACCACCCCAATGTGGCACTTTTGAAGTGTGTAATTCACAGCTGAACAGGAGGTGAAGTTGCAACCCAGATTGTGGAGAGCTGACTCACAACCATCTCTGCATCTCTCCAAACACCTTCTCCCTCTTCCTCTCCCCTCCCGTTCTGTGGTGCATGGAAAGGTTTTGTCATGGAGGACATTCACGGGCAGGAAGGAAGCAAGGAATGCGGGCCAGGAGCCATTGCAGCCACCTGCTTGGACATTCACATCAAAGGGCAACCAAACAACAGCTCCAATGTGCAGTCACCCAAGCTGAGCACGTCTGCATGCAGAGTTCGCCCACTCTTTGGGGCTGGTGGCACAGGACCTTTTCCTGCGCTGCGTCTGACCCAGGAGCTGTAAACATCATCAGCCATAGGATGGTGCCGGCGAGCGCTGAGCCAACAATGTACTGGATGTTCTCTGCACCGCATTACGTCTGAGGCATGCCATTCTTCCCACATACATTGCTGTACCCACCCAATTATGAAAGAGGCCTTGGCTGCCTGCCCTGCTGCTCCAAGCATTTGCATCTTTATCCTGAATTAAACTCCTGTCCAAACTCTGCTAGTATTCCTTTTCGTTGTTGCTGTTTGGAAGAGGAGGACTCTAATGGTTTAACATCCTGGAAAGACTCCTAGGCAAGCGCTGGCACAGCAAGAGGGAGGTGGGCTTGTTGCTATTGATTTAGTCTAGATTATGCAGGTTAAGACCAGCAATGAGAATACTATGACAGAGACGTTAACTCATGGTAACAACCACAGCACTAAGCTAGGCTCTCTGGAAGATTTGTTTTCTGGCTGCACCCGTGCACTGATGTTCAGGCAACGGATTTCGTAGTGCTAAACCAGATTTTCTGAAGAGATTGGTGACTTGCATGGAGCAGGGAGGAGAGGCTGCTTGTGGGGGAGTTCAATAGCAAAGGGGTAGAGGATTCTGGGTCCTCCCAGGGAAATGGCAAAGGGGACCCTGTCACTCCTAGGGAAAGACAGGACAACTTGAATTCCTAAGGTTGAATGAGCAACCGGGTACTTGCATGTGCTGGTAACATCTGCTGTTTACCATGCAGATATTTTGCCTTTATGGCTGATTTTTCTGCAGTTGCCATTGCTACCTTTGCACACAGAGTGTAACCTAACTCTGGGACCTGGCTCAACATCCTTTCTGTCCAGGGGCCATTTAGATAGAACTCAACAATTTACTGCGTGAGAATACCAGAAAAATGGCCAATGTGAGTGGACCATTGTACCCAGTACCTTTATGGACATGACTTCACATTGATCAACAGTGGATTTGCATTGTTAAATGAAAGTGGTAAGGAAGTGATAAATGGAAAACAAAAATCCCTCTGTAAATGTTAGCTCCTGCACATGTTCAAAAAGCAAGAGAAAGACGGCTGTTGTCAACTCAGTGTATGAATTTATTCTAAATGGGACTAAATACCACTGAAAATGTTGGTCCTTTTTGTTAGTGTATTTTTAACTGGAGGGGCTTGATCTTACACCAAGATTAGAAAGTATGTTGCTGCTAGATCTTCCCCTGTTGAATAAAGCTGCTCATTAGATTAACTGATACTCACCATGGTCTAGAGTGCCAGAAGCAGGTGACAGAGGTGTGTAAAATAGACATGAACTTTTCTCTATATATTTGGAGGGAAAATTTATTCAAAACTGAAGTAGGGCATTGAGGAGGACCCATATGCTACCCCAGGAGCTGGTGAATGCCACATGAACAGAGGGTGAGGGGCACTGCATGTCAAATGAGAGCATCAGGAATTTGTGAGAGCCTGTTTGTACTACCTGGGTGTGTTTGAGTTGCAAGATGTAACATTTGGCTTGGGATCTAAAGGTAATTGTTTATTGCATATTTTATGACTGTTTACAAAAGTGGCTTGAAGAAAATAATGGAATAAGTAACACATTGTCTTTCCCCAGGTCTTCAATCCATTAACTTGGTATTACTTTAAGTGGCTGGACTAGAAATTTATGTCATTGTTGTTTACATTAGAGGTGCAACTAAGGATGCAGCTGAGATCCAGGTTGCATTACGAAAGCTGCTGTGTCAGAGTTTGAGAGTGGGACAGGTGTTGTCTTGATCTCAAATACAAAAATATCAAGACAGGTTGGTTAATCCTGCAATTACAGCTTCCTACAGACCTTGTAAGAACAGGCCTCCACTCCCACCTCTACTGCAAATTTCTTGTGTGGCTGTGGTCAGTCTTTTAGAGTTAATGTTTTGAAGGTATTTACACACACACACACACAAAAAAGTAGAGCTATTTAAGGCCTCTTCATTTAGCAGAACATCATCTTTTTAGGGAGACCTAGATCCCATGGTAGATTTAAGTGCCATAATATTGAGCGTAATTTCTACCATATACTGCTACGAAAAGATACTCAGGAATTCACCTGGGTCAGCCTGTGCCTCCAATCCTTGTTAGTTCAGGTAGCCCTGTACAGTGCTGCCTTGTATAGGGAAAACCTCAGCACTTCCCACCTACTGAGATCTTCAGTCTTCAGTTAGTCTTTCTAGTTTGCTGTGAGAGATTTAACCCAGGTCCATAATGACTGAAGGATGTTCTTTGATTGATGTTCAATGGACTGTTTAATAATCCTTGCTACTGAAACATCATTCGTGTTACTGAAAACAGAGACGAAAGATGTTTGTGTTTAAGGAGCAAGAGAGGGATGCAGAAATTCTGGATGCTGCTCCCAGCTGTCCTGAAGACTTCCTGCGCAACTGGGGAGGGAGTCTGTTAATTTCTTGGTACATCACTTCACCATTTAATAATAAACCTTCCTTCCTCCTACTCTTTGTGTTATCTATTTAGCTTGTCAGCTCTCCAAGGCAGGAAACATCCTCGTGATGTGCCTTGGCTGGCATCACAAGGCCACTGTCAGGTGAGGAACTTTTTGGGAGCGAGTGTGTTGGAATAGCTCATAGACATGATAACCAGAACCAGAACCTTTGTCAAGCAGACAGACGAGGGGAGCCAAAGCTTGAATGAGCAGGAAGACTAAACTTATCATGCTGAGAAGTGCTGCCTTAAGGCAAGATGGGGGTATTGTAGGGGAGCTTGCCTTGCCAATGCTCACACTCTACTTGTTCATAAAAGATTCTATACCATGCTCTAGGGCTGGCAGGCCAGGACTTATCTACTTAAGAACAAATTCTGGTAGAGACTGGATGCCATTTCTATGCCTCAGGCTGCTGTAAGCTATTCTCCTTTGGTAGCAATTCTCATACGATCTAAATGCAAGGTAGGGGTTCTAACTATCCCAAAATGTAGGATCCATTGCAAAATCTGCAGGCAACGGTGCTGCAATTTAGGAGTTGCCTCTGGGCCTGGCATGTGCTTAAACTACTCATGAGCTATCTGGGCTCCTCAGCTTGATTTCCATCCTTGTTTGACTCATCTTTTATTTCAAGGATTGTTTGCATTTTTATGCCTCTGAGACTAGGTCCCGTGGGAATCCTTCCCAAACTCTCTACACTGACCTTCTGTACTTCCAGCACATAACCCCATCTCAGAAGAGGTTATTTGATCCTCCACCACAAATACACGAATCAACACCTTATGCTTTTACGGGACTTTTGTTGAATTTCTCCCCCTAGAAGATTAATAGAAAGCTGTAGTTTTGACAATATGATGTGTTGGTAATCAACTTGAACAGTAGTCACACTTCAGGATCAGACAGTTTGCCTTTAGGTGTCAGGGGACTAGATGAGTCTGACCTCGAAGGACACTATACCATTTACATCAAACCCAGCACCTCTGAAGACTTCATTTTGACCATGAAAGTCTCTCAAGACAAACTTACTTTGCTTATAGCACTATAGAAGGGTCGCAGCACAAAATTATTTGCCTAGAGAACTGCAAGTTCTTTCCTATGGACATGGGACTGACTGCGAGCAAGCTGAGCTCAGTAACCAGTTAGTAACTTAGTTTCTTTTGGTACTGCAAGATTCCTTCAGGCTGCCTGGCTAACACCAAGAGACATGTTCTATATCGTATCACTGTGTTATAGAAGGGCTGGAGAGAAGAGATCAGAGGAGCATTTTGATAAAGCTTAACTAACTCCCGAGTTAAATCATGGGGCAGTTAGTTACAGGTGTTAGCTTAGCCCCAGCCAGTTAATTAGCTCAACACCTACTATATAAAAGACATCTAGTCTAATCCAGTAGTCTAGAGAGGCGGATACCTCTGAGAAGGGTAACAGGACAGGGTGAAATGCCTTCTGAAAGTACTGCTATAGCCCTCTTCTGGCCCTGTGTGGAGGTCAAACAGCTCACTTTGAATAGGTGTTTATTTGTACTTGGCTGAAATGGGTTCAGTCACACCCTAACTATAGCAGGGCAGGCTGTGAAAGCCCTGTCTATGTATAGTGAGAAAAGTGCTTATGGATCCGAAAATATATGCACAGAAATTCCTAACTAGTACGCAACAAAGCCAAAGTAATTTTGATTTATCTGAGGTTTTAAAATAAAAAATACAACTGTGTGAGCACTCACACTCATAATCAGGCCCAGTTTTTCAACAAAAACCTGTAATCTCACAGGCTGCTCAGTGGAAAAGTCAATGAAAGCTGCTCAGAGTCTTCAGTCATCACACTTCCTGAGTAGATATTACTTCCTATGGCTATGGATGAGAACACAGAGTTATCAATACCCATAGACACATACCAAATATACAAGTATTAAAGGCTTCTGTGCTTTTATGTGGTCCAATGGCTGCCTGTGTGATATGTCTGGGCGTGTACCTGGTATTAGCTGGTTAATCATCAAAGAACGCATGTGCCCCCAAAATAACCTGAAGAAATTATGCTTCCATTAAAATGAGATGGATGGGCTGGCCAAAGTCAGGGTTTTCTTCCTTTACCGCTAACCCACATGACAAGTGCCTTCATCCATGAAGTATATAAAAGAATACACGCTTACATGCTGAAATGGTAGGCAGGTAAATTAACAAAAGGGTTGCAAAGATGTTTGGAAAATCCTTCAAGGTGGTGAAATATAAGTTGCTGGGGAGGTCTGGAGCCAAATGTCCATGCCGGTCCTTCCTGCTCCCTCTCTGCTCCATGATCTGCGGGGCACATACCTCTGCTCCACACCAGGGAGACAGAGGAGGTTCAGGGAGGACTCTCAGGCACCAGCCCCAGCCTTTCACATGTTTCACTGCTCTGTGGCTTGAGGAGAAGAGTGGTTCTGGTGGGAATGGATGGCTGTTCCAGGCTGCTTGCTGGGAAACAAACAGATGGCAGGGCAACACCTCCAGCTCCTTGACTAAAACTGGGGTGTCTCGTGCTCCCCTCTGATGTGGTTTGCACTTTGCCAGAAATGTTGCAGCTGCCGGACCCAAAGAACAGAGAGCTCTAGATGTTACGGCAAGAAAACATGAGTCTTGCTGATTTGCAATGATGTTGCTCCATCCTGGGTGTTATCCTGAGAAACTGAAATTCCTCAGTCCCTTAGGGCTTGTGGTGAGGTGAATGGCAAAGCCTCAATCACTTCAAGAGAAACAAAATTGGGCTTTTATTCAGGTAGGTGTTTTTTCCCCTCCCAGAAATGCAATGAGGCCATATCCTCTATTGTAATCAAACAGTATCTTTTGTACTTGTCAATCATTATTTCCCTGCACAAGCTCCGGTATGCAAACCAACACACACACATACATGCACAGAGTCCAAGTTAAAAAAAAAAAAAAAAAAGAAAAAAGTGTACTTTCTCTGAAATCATTTTGGCAAGGCTCCTTTTATTTAATAGGAAAGTTGTGAAC
>VXAL01007866.1:529145-583299 GCA_013399475.1 Chauna torquata
CTGGTCACCACCAACCCCACAAGAAAATGCCCGTCATGTAATATCAAAGCTTTGTTGCAAATCTAGGCTTCAGTAAATGAAGAAAGGATGAGATCTGTGATCCTGGGAATTTCTTCTTATCAGAAATAGTCCACAACATATTCTAAGCCACAGAATGGGAAGCCTCATTGCAACACTGGCTTGTGAAACCAAGACTGGAGTGCAACATAATCACTATCCTATAGCAGGTATTCTGCTGGTATTCCCATTTAATGTCCCAGTAGCAGTACCAAACAGAATCAAGTTTCAAAAGGTAACAAGCTAAATCAACATGATGTAGTGGAAAGTATCCCTGCCCATAGCAGGGGGTTGGAACTAGATAGTCTTCGAGGTCCATTCCAAGCCAACTCATTCTATGATCCTATGATTCTAAATATGAATGAGAACAGCATTTGGCATCAGTGTTGTCAGTCCTCTTGCTTTGGCTACATAATCCCCACTGCACCTAGAAGAAGAGTGAAGAATATTGCTTGCTTACCACCTTCATTCTCTCCCTCTTGGTTTTCTTTAAAGCTTTCTAATTATTGCATTGTGAAAAAGGAGGAAAAATCCCAAAGACAGAGACAAGGTGAAAGAAAAAACATGCCTAGGATTCAGCAGCAAGTAACTTGTCAACCTGACTTCTTTTTGCAGACATGTGGAAAAACTGCCTGTGAAGAGGAGAGGGAAGAAAATATAGATAGTAAAGGGCCCTTTAATCTAGCAGAAAAGCAGCATCACAGGAACCAAATTAAAGCCAGATTCATTCATATGAAAAATAAGTTAGCAGCAAAGATGATTAACCACTGGAACAAAGTACAGAGGGAAGCTGTGAAATTATTCCCTATGTCCTGGTGTCTTCAAATCAAGACTATACTATCCTGTAAAATATGCTTTGATCAAAGAAATTCTTGGACTTGACACAGAGGAGGTCAGACTAGATAAGGTGATCATTCCTCTGACCTTAAAACTCTACAAATATGTGCCTTCAGAGAGCAAGACCAGACTGTGGTTGCAGTCTGGCACAGGGACACCAGAAATTTCAGTTCAAGGCCTGGCTCTGTTACAGATTTCCAGAATAACCACAAGCAAGTTCTGTAGTTTATCTGTGCCTCTGTTCGCCATCTGTAAAGTCTGGAGAATAGTCCCTCTTATGTTTAGCTTGTTAGCTATTTGGGGTATGGAAAGCAACTTACTAGGTGTGGGTACAGACCTTTCCTAAGGTCTGTAAAGGAAAGTCTGTAAGCATCATTGCAAAGCACATGTATCCATAAGGAAACCTTGAAGATATAGAAGGAAAATATATTGGTAGAGAGGTAAGGAAATGCTTAGCTTTCATCAGTAGCCTCCTGAGTGCAGTTAAAAGACAACATATTAGAACTTAGGGATGGTCATTAAGCCAGAGAATTATGATTTCATCTCAGGATGCTTCTGGATACAAATAGCATCCAAGGCCTCCTCATGAGGGAGCCTCTCACTTCCTCCAGTGGCATTTGCAACATTGCACTCATTTATATCCTCAACAACAATAATCAAACGACCAGTGTCTGTCTCTATCCATGCACAATGAAGACTTGTGCTCTCTTTGCTTAGCTAAGAAACTTTGTGAGCTTCTGCCAAGAAGTGAAAGACCATCTTGAATGGCTGGAACAAATTCAAGCTATGTTCCAAAGAGCTGGAAAGCTCACAGCCTTGTCCACTGCCCAGCTGCTCCTCCCTTCATTACATCTTCATTGTGGTGTCTATCGGTCTGTACTGCTGCTGGAGCTGAATTAGCTGAGTGCTCCACCTGGTAGCTGGACACGCTTCTAGCTTTGCTCTTTGCCTGTTACCAGGGCTGAAATGTGAATAGCCTTTCATGGCATGTAGCAAATAAGTTTTAGGAAATGAGCTGAGCAGGAGCTGGGCTTCTACCCAGTCCAGGAGAAAAGGACTGCATCCCAGCTGGAACCTCATAGCAACATCTCGATGATTCCTTATGTGAGCTTCTGTTAGTTATGTCTGCTCCAGAGAGAATGGGAGCTTATGCTTCAATCTGCTGCTAAGGTCACAAATATGAACAAGATGCTCTTTGCTCCAGAGGCTTCTGGTTCAGTCCCTGATGGTGGCCAACATGGACTTGCATATATAACAACATATGTATAAAAAATATATATGTGATATATATAATATATGTAACATCAGCATACATAAGGGAAAGTGCTGATGTCTGTCTATGAATAATGACTTCAGCAGTGAGTTACAGTCCTACTGAGGTATCTTCTTTAAAGAGAAAACAGAAAAGAAAGCAACAGCCACCAATGCAGGTTTTCCAGGGCTTCTCTAGGGTTGCAAGGACAATATAGGGGCCATAGTTTCTAGGTCCCCGCTACTCCTTACAAACCCCACCAAGCTACAAGTGGGACCAGTGTCAGAATAAGGCACTGAAAGATATAGGGAGTGACGGAGAAGGAAAAGACAGCTGTTGGGATGAGTGGGGAACAATATCTGAAATGCAGTAAGACAGCTCCACAGAGCTAAACGATGCACTTATGTTATCCTGCCAATCCCCCCTTGGCACAATGTCTCTGTATGTGATCCTCTTAGTCTATCACTGGTTCTCTGTGATATGTGTCTATCTGGTTTCTCATGGCCACAATAAACCCTTCTACTGCACTAATCTCATTTAACAGTTCCACTGACTTGAAAAGAACCAGAGTAAAATTGCTGTGCATATTCTGCTGGCGTTATTATGGCTGCATCACTTGTCAGCTTTCGTAAACAAGATAAATATAGTTAAACTTAAAGCATCAGATATGAAGAAATTTCATATGTTCAATGTTATAACAGCCCATCAGAAAAATTTTTTGACAGGTACCTCATAAAAAAGGAAACAAGAGCATGCCAGAGAGGATAATAACTGCAAGATTTTCTTTTGCAAAATGTTTTTGCCCAAGAAGGCTGCAAGAACTTAATGTTCACTACCCTACTTTTTTAGCACCATTATCTGATTCTGCTGTCACATATAGCAGCCTGTACCTGGACTGACTCCCTATAAGCAGTGAGTTTTGGTATCAGCCTTGGTATCTTACAGAGTCTCTCATCTCAGAGTGCATCAGAGGCAAGACCACTGGAATCCAGCTACCTGGAGGCTGGAGGATAAAAGGCAGAACAACAGGAGGCATGCAAAGCTGGAAGGAAGGGGGGGAGTGTTCCTGATAGGGCACAGGGAAAACCCCTACGCACAATTGATTTCTAACACGTTTGCACAGCAAGAAGACATCCCATTTGAAGGGCCTGTGTGAAAGATCATCCCTCACTGTTCCCCACACAAGTGGTTGGTTTGTGTCTGCAGCTACTCTGCTCCAAAGAAGACAAGAATCTCCCTTCTACCACCTGCAAGATAAGACTGAGCCCAACGACTCTCCCCACGCCCTGGAAGTACCCACACTCCCGCATCACCTCTGTGCGCAAGTCCCTGGAGAGGTGGGCTGGGGGAAGGTAAGTTCACAGCTCCACAGGGCTGTGCAGACCAAGAGGATGAATGGACATGCCACAGACAAGAAGCGTGGGGAATTAAACGCTTAAGGGGGGGTAAGTTCATGGGGTAAGTCCTGGTCTAGGTCCCCCCTTCCTGCGGAGCCCTCTCAGACCTCGTTGAGGTCAGACCAATGACAAAAACCACAAGCTAGTTGTGTTGAGAACTGAGCCCATGGCTCCAGGGAGAGTAGGTGCTTCCTAACCTGACGTCAGGCTGGCCTCTGGAAAAGACTCAGAGTTCATGGGAGAAACTGCATTAGCTCCTAGCCAGAGAGGAAAAAAAAAAACAGTCCTAAAAATAACTAGGTTATAAAGGCCATTGCCAGAGGTCAAGCCATGGATGCTCAGAAGATAAAGTGACTAGTTTCTACCATCATCTGAGTGCTACACAGTCAATAAAGAACTCCAATAATTATATGCAGTTCTTGTCTCCTGTGCAACTGGCAGATATAATGGGATGGATTTTCAGCATTAGGAGAGTTTGGGAAATTTATGAAGTCAACCTATTTTTTTTCAGCACATAGTGAAATACTGGACATAAACGACTTGCCAGAGATGCTGAGATTTGAGGGTGACAGATTGGGCAGACTGATCAGTATGGCATGATCAAATAAAGAGCTCTTTGTGTTATGACATCTTGCTTTTGAGGAAATAAGATTCCCATCTCTCCACGCTCTTGGAGAGTGGATATTTTAGAATCGCTTCTCTTATTGCAATGAAGAGCGAAAAACATACAGTATTTCTGGTGGGTGCTGATGGAAAAATATTTTCCTTCACTAGATTGGGGTAAAGCAGTTGATTATATTGACTTCAAAAATTTCATTTTCCCTCAAAGTAGGAAAGAGTCCCAATAGAGTTGTGTCTAAACACAGTTTAACATGGATGAATCTGAGCCTCGTTCTGGACTCGTGCTGAAGGCCACATTCAGTTGATCCACATGTAAATAGGTATCTCTTCAAGACAGGAAGATACAGGCACTCAAGGGTGATGCCAGCTCCTGCACTTCTTTCTGGGCTGTAGGCTATGAAGCCCATGTACCTTAAGCACTGAAGGTCTTACCACATCAGCTTCAGACAAGCTTTGGGCAAAGAAATATCTGCAGTCTTAAATGAGTCGGGACACTTACAGTTCTGGCACCCCAAGTTATCTGATGGCCAGGAGCAATCATGGAAAGTAAGTGAGAGAGAAACTTTTAGCTGAAATGAGCTCACCACTGTTCTTATTGCCTTGGCTGTAGCAGGCTTCCTACTGACTCCCTTACCAGATCTTCTGACTGTGGTTTTAACGGGTGATAGACGTGCAGAGAGAGTATTTTCCCACTGATTAGTTAAATTTTCTCACACTGATTTCACAAACACCAATAAATAGTCTAGAAAAAATGTGTTAGTACTTTAGCACATGAAGACAGCTATGACGTGTTGTGTATTAGCCAGCCGCTATTGATCAGAATATTAATTTTTAAGTTTATGTACTTTCTTAACATTTACAGCCTTATTTCAGCTAATTAGGAGTCCCTATTCATAACAGACAATAACTTGCTTCATAGAAAATTTAGTCCTGGGAATGCTGGTGATTAAATGGCCACAATCCGTTCATGTTCACATAGAGAGATTTCCAGATATTTAAGGACTATAAAATGAAACTAACTAATTCAGTGTGTGCCTTGGAAGGGTAAGAAAAGTCTCTCTCATTCATCTTTGCCTGTTGTAATGAGTTATACGCTGAACATCTTGTCATTAAAGGAACAAGGGAAGAACTGGTTACAATTCTCCTAAGTGAACAACCTTTACCACTTTCTCATACACCACCTCAGGTCTCAGCAATGATCTTATTAACATGACTACTACTGTTGTTCAGAGTTGTCCTGAGGCCGTTGAACTAGAGCCATGGAGAGCAAACTGAATTTAAACCAGTTCTACTTTCCTCAGCCTCTGACCTCCCATGTGGATTACAGCTGGGCTGGACCTGAGCTGGCTCCAGTGGGACACCTTTAGCCGCTGCTGAAGTTATTGCAATGTCCGTGAGAAACTAATTTTAAGGGAAAGAGAGACATAGTGTTGGCTGGGGGATGTTATATCAAGAATACATGAAATGCTACAGAGCCTGCTGGATAAGGAAGCACCTTCACTGCCATTCCGCTTTAGACCCCAGCTGTAAGCTGCACCTCCCTTTGTTTCTTGTCTAATGATGTAGGAGCCCTGGTAGCCATTTTGTTTGTGGCTATCAGAAGAGCTCCTGAGCTGCGTAGGATCCTGCTCATTCTGGTTTTCACCACCTGCAGCAAGTGGACGTGAACCCACAACATCCTTAACTGCATTCCAATCCAACCAAAACACAAGTGCTAATCATATGGTTACAAAGTCCTTCGGCTGCCTCAGATGGAAAGATTTATGTCCTCTAAGACTTGGCTAGCCCATTATTGCTCATTGTGTTTGCCTACAAGTTACAACTGTTCTTTCCATTTAATTTTTAATGCAGCTGTAGCTTTGCCTCACTAAGCTCCAGGAAAACTGTAAAGGCACTGGCTGTTACTATGAACTTATAATCTCTTGGCAAAAGCAGTGTGTGCAAGCGCAGTCTCTCCTCATTGCATGACAGTTCACACCACCCTACTCTTAACTTTTGTGTAAGAACCACATTTTTCTTTAAAGCAAGTGTATAGTTTTAATTTGTTTCAGTCATAGGCATGAGCCAGAGAAAAGAGTAAAATTTCCTAGTTGAGGCATATGAATTCAGTGAACGTGTCTGAATCACACATTATGGATCTAGGTGTGCTTTACTACTACTTAAAAAGCTCATTGCTGTTCTTATCTAGGATTTCTCTTAGGTTTCATTTTTGCTGAGTGCTCATCATCTCACTATCAGTAGTCCTGAGGGGAACTTTAATATTTCTATTCCTTAGATTTTAATTCAAATCAGATTATATTCCTAGGATACTAAATTTGGTGACTCAAGATGTATTTTTCATTCTGATTGTTTCTGTTTAGGTAACATACCCCAAATTGTCTTTTCTCTCTAGCTTTCAAAATATTTAGACACCCTATGTGGGTGTATGCAATCTGTAAAGCCTGATGCCAAATGTCAGGAAGCTACCTGCATGGAGACCGCAATCCAAGCTCAGATAAAATTTTAAAATATAGGCAGGACATTGTCTGTCTACTACCATTAGAATGGTCTGCTGGCACAGTGTGTAGATGCCTGCATATACCACCAGAGTTTGCCCCTTGCAGTGCAGCAGTTCCCAAAATGCAGGAGATACCCGCATTCCTCTGAACCACCATTGGTTTCCCAAAGGAGTCAGAGATGCTCGGCACTGCCTAAGAAAAGGCAAGAACAGAGAGATGCTATTGCAGATCCACATGATCTGGGTTCAATTTCCTCCTTTCCAAAACAGTTTCTTGGCCCAGCAGCTGCAGCAGCATTTCTGGTAAAGAGCAAACCACATCAGAGAGGAGCACGAGACACCCAGTCTTAGCCAAGGAGCTGTGAGGTGGTGCCCAGCTGTCCATTCATTTCCCAGCAAGCATCTTGGAACTGCCCTCCTTTCCCACTGGGGCCACTATCCTGTGGCCCTCTCTAACCAACTGCCAAATCAGGCCATCCTGCTGACCACACTGTATGCAAGCCACACGGTGAGAGAGTCCCTTGCTGAAGCACCATGCTCTCAGGCCATTTAATATCGCACAGGGCTCACAACTCGCTGCTAATGCAGCACATGTTGTCCATGGCAGACCATTCCTCACTGGCTGCAAGGTGCAGTGGAGTTCCCCAAAGCCCTCCCAGGTACTGAGGGCCATGTTCTGCCCAAGAGCACGTCTGAAGCAGAGGAAACCCCAAGGCAGCCCCTATCCAGGGCTGGACTCTGCCCCTGTTGCACCTCAGTTCCCATGTGAAGGAGCTGCGGAGCGGGTGACTCAGGCACTCCAGTGTGGTGCGGGTGAGTCAGCACGGGGAGTGGAGCAGCTGCAGAAGCTCCAGCCCCATCGCCTCTGGCAGAGCGGCCATGGCCATGGAGGAGAAAGCCTGGGCGCTGCAGCTGATGAATCGTTCACGGTGGCTGGGGGACTGGTGGTTCCACTAGCCTGACGTCCTGCCTCACAGAGCCTGCAAATCTTTGGCCAATATTTTCTGCATCGAGCCTTGTGTTTTGTGCAGCAGCATCCCTTGCGTGACCCCCAGGATCCACACCCCTAGCCCGGGGCTTTATAAATATTTTATAGATATTCTGTTGGACCTAACAGGCTTCAACGTTTCCTTTCTTGCTTTCTGTTCTCAGATCCTTACCATGAGCAGCAAACTGACTAAAGAATGATTATGACAACCAACTTTCACCAGGTAATAGGAAAAAAAAATCAAATGAGGTTTGCAGCTGGTAATCTGGAGGTCATGGAAAAAAATCAATGCACCCAATAAAAATGAAAACACCATTCCTTTGTTTATCAAACAAATTAATAAGGGTTTTATGCATCAAAGAGTATGTACTATGAAATAAACTAGAAAATTAAGTGAATTTAAATAGCTTGACTCTGTCCACATAGAAGTGGTGAGGCATGTCTTTCATTCTTTATTACCTTTTACAAATGATTAGCTTGGCAGAAAAATTTCCATTGAAATTATTTTCAGAGATAGAAAGACTTTTTTTTTTGGCAAAATGAATTTTCCCCATGACAACTGTGTTCTTTCTTGGGGGAAAAAATCACCTTTGTCTCAAAAATCAGGTAGGTGGATCATGGGGATGTAGGTATGTTAAGGCTAATATTTTCAAATCTGGGAGTCCAAAACTAGGCCTCTAGAAGGAAAAATGGAAAACAGTCTAAACTAAAGGTCCAAAAATTTATCTCAAATTTATGTATTTGTGAAAGGAGCCTGTGCTTTACATCTGTGAACAAAATGGCGTAAGTCAGGTGATCTTTCAAAGTGCTGAGCACTCCCAATCTTTATCCCAGTTAGGTAAGCTGAAGGTGTAGGTACTCCAGACCTGTGAAACTAACTCACTTCTGCAAAACTACTGAACTTCAGCTTTGGAAATTTTTAAGATTGCAAGGGTTGAGATATTTAGCTAAGAGAACAAAAAAATCTTGGGAGCAAAAATGGCCCAAAGCTTTGCTATAGCTTGGCTAGTCCAAGCTGCAGGGTATTTGCTGTGTGTGGCAGACCCTCATATCATGGTCCCATGGCCATCTGGTGTGGTAGTCTTTTTGGTACCCAGAGTTTGCAAGCCCGCAGCTTAGGCAGGGGTTTAGCAACTTTCAGAGTTTGCCTTGTCCAGGCTGTCTTCAGACAAGAATTGCTTGCTGCACTGATAGTGGATCAGGAATAGCTGCAGCAGACATAACCAAGGTGCCACAGCAAGTCCCTGGTGGCACCAAATCAAAGGGACTGTCTACTGACGAGTATAAAACTCTCCAATGGCCATCTAAGTGCAGTCACATGGGTGAAGGGCAGGAAGGAAGTAGAGTGTCATGCTTGCAGCCAGTGAAGAGACACATTGATGTCATCGCGTAGATGTAATACTGTTCCTATGCAAAGAACCTAAAACTTGTTAGTGTTTCTGGAAACCATTCCTCAATATATGCTAGCTTCTGTCTGTGCTTAGCATCATTATTCTTCCTCAGTGAGAAATTATTATGGAACAAATTGAATTATCAGAGGTAATTTTGCCTTTGGGTTGGCTGTATCCTGGGCATTAATCCTCTAAAACTGCTGTGAACATAATAATTGACAATGCATTGCTCATGAAAAATAAGTGCCACTGTATACTTATACATTTATTTCCGTTTTTTAGATTATAACATTGTGATAACAGCTTCAGCAGAGGATGTTTCCTAAGTGACAGGTAGAGGTTAATGGATTTGACTTTCCCTCTGGCCATACAAACTCCTCCCAGCTAGTCATCAATTCCTGAGAAATAGCCCCTGTCTTTAGTGTTACTGATTTAAGTCTACTTTTAAGTCCTTGCCAACCACTGGGCGTGGTGCCTCTTGTATTACAAAGACAATCTCTTAAGTAATAGCTTTATGCACTCTCACTTTATTTGGTACTTGTATCTTATTCCTAAAGTCAGAGAGTGGATTTACTATGACAATAATTTAATAACAAACATGGTTGTAAGGGCAGTAGAAGAAAGGTGGGTACCCAAAGAAGCTACATCCTGAGAAGGTACTCCCGGGAGATGAAACAGGGCGGGGAAGAGAGATTGCAAATGCAGTAAGGAGCACAAACTCCTCATGCAGTTTCCCAGCCCCTCCTGGAGCTCCTTGCACATAGTTGGCATGTCTACATAGCACAAGGCAGTGCTGTTGAGTCACCTAACATGTAGGCATGCCTGTTTGGTCCAGTGGCTAAGGAATTAGACAGGGAGAAGGTCTCAGCTCTGTTTGCAGTTATTCTGCTAGCTCACTTGGGGCAAATTGTTTAGTTATATTCTTTGACTTCCTCCAATTTACAGCCTAATGCAAAATCTGATCAGTAAGGCCAAGGCAGAATAACTTCCAGACTGATGGTGTGTTTGACAGTCAGATGTGCTGATCTGATGATACTAAAGCATAGGAGGTCACTGTTTAGGCTGTGCATTAGAGCCTAAGTATGAAGAGGCTGAAGTCCATGGTTCTTTCAGATATCTGCTGCATACAGCACTGGAGTATGTTATGTGAAGAACTAGAGCAAGATGCATTTATTTTTACAGATACATCTTTATTTCCTGAGCCTTAGGGTTTACTGCTGCTGCTGATTATACATCAAATGGAATTTTTATCCTCATTTAGATTCCCATATCAAATGCCTTTCTATGGTGCTTTTTTCAGCTCCCCATTCCTAAAGGACAGTAGTTAGCATTTTTTAAAATATAAGTTGGATTTACAAATGCTTACCTTGCTGTGTACTGCTGATGCACAACTGCATCAGGATTTGAACAATGTCTCTGTAATGATGGTTAGAACAAGGTGACTTGTAAATGATGTATACTCTGAAACTAAATGTGTCATTGAAACATAATGGAGCGCTTTGCACCTCTTTGTGTCCTCTGATCACAGCCCCCAGAGCCATTTTGTCAACTCTGACGACCAGATGGGAAAGGAAGCCTATGTATTATAGTGAAATAAACCAGCAAGGAAATGCCTGGTGGAATGAAAGAAGACTGCTTTGCTGAGTGAATTAAGAACAGTTATAATTAGTACCATAGTAGAAGACCTTGCTGGATGCAAAATCCATGCTGAGTGAGTTTTGTATTTTTAAGTTCAGGTTAGGTGCTGAGTGTGAACTTTCTGAATATTAAGTTAAAAAAGCCCACCTCTCAGCAAGAACTGGGAATAGCAGAAGTATCAATATATTAAAGAACTAAAACCAAATCCTAGAATGGATTTTTGTGTTGCAGAATCCCTCTGAACATAGGTTAATCTTGTTCTTCATGGGCCCTGACATATATCATGGGTACTGTAAGGGGAAAAAAAAAAGTTTAGTTTAAATATGCAGTATTTATAGACATACGGGTTTGTTACTTTGCTTTGAGGAATAGGTTGGCTAGACAAAAATTGTCTTCACAAAAGTCTCCAGGGATACTTACTAAACAGCTAATTTCCCCTTGTTTTCAGCAAGAAAACACATGCATGGTTACAGCATAAGTCAGCTAACGCATATTGTTATCACTTGTAGTACAGTAGCAACCAAAGCTCTCAGTCATGACCAAAGACTTGTTCAAGATCATGCAAAAACCTGTTAGAAGACACAGTCCTTCGCCTGCTTCCCCTGAGCCCTTTTCTTCAGTTTTTCCTCTCTTCACCAGAATGTTTCTGACTTTAAGGTCTGATCTAATACTTTTGAGTGGATTCTGAATGGTTTCCCCAAAAAAGAAGACAGTTGGGTGGGAGGGCAAGGGTAGAGGAAGGTTTCCTAACAAACCACACTGCTAATGTTTAGCAATATTTCTGTAGCTGGAAGATCTGTAGCCCACTGAGATCGCACCCAGTGAGGTTGGCCCATCACAATTCTCTAAAACAAGTGCAAGATTTCTAAAGCATGTCAGTGAGAGCTAGACATGGAGATTGATGGCATCTTCTGGCTACATTTCTAGCAGTGTTAACCATGACCAGTCATTGGCTGTTACCATGATCAGCACCAACCCTCCACCCATCCAACCTCCCTTCCTTGACTGCGGACTCAGTAGAGTTCACATGCATTATATAGGAAAACCTCAGTCCTCTCACTCTGAAAATAACTGGATAACTTTTTACAGTTCCTATATAACACAAGATAATCATCACCTCCTGTTCTGACCCTCAAGATTTCTAAATCTATTTGAATTCACTGACTAAACAGCATTTCTGTGCAAGTCCGTAACAGCAAAGACGTTCACCCAGTAGGAATCCAGTGACTAGAAGCAATATGAGTGTACTGCCTGACAACAACACTGTCATATACAGATATGGAGCAGGGAGTATTTATTCAACTTTACTTCTGTGAGATTTTCTTACAGATATTTCACAATTTACTTAGGTTTTGCTCAGTAGAAATGTCCCTTTTGGTACAATTAGATCAGATGACATGTCTGTATCTCTTGACATATTTACATCATTTAATATCCTTAGCATTAATTTGTTTTGAAACATTGTTTCCAGCTGTCTTTAGAGTGATTACCTCAAATGACATGAGCAGTGTTAATTCATGAAAATGTGTCATTTCAGCTTGTAGAAATTTCTGTTCAAAGATTGTGTGGAATGTTGAATAGATTCATGGCACTGGTCTGTGGCAAGTGCATGGCTTATTTTTCTTTTCTTTTCTTTTCTTTTCTTTTCTTTTCTTTTCTTTTCTTTTCTTTTCTTTTCTTTTCTTTTCTTTTCTTTTCTTTTCTTTTCTTTTCTTTTCTTTTCTTTTCTTTTCTTTTCTTTTCTTTTCTTTTCTTTTCTTTTCTTTTCTTTTCTTTTCTTTTCTTTTCCATTGGACCCTTTAGAACCTCTCTGTAGTGGGATCTGGTTGTTCCCATGACTGTTTTGAACCCTCCATCAATCCACTTCTGAGTGGGATTAAGAGCATTGTTTCCTCCTACGCTTTCTCTCTGTTATCTGTCTGCCTCCACCAGCCCTCCTCAGTAGGACAAACCCTGTATATATCATAGGAATTATGGGCCAAAACAATGAAGACCTCTGAATTTGTCTTGAGGCTTTTGAACTTCATGCAGAAATGCCTGCTGTGAGAGTTGTTGTGCACTGTGTATATAAGCCACATGTTTTTGGTACTTGCAGATATCTCCCAGAAGGAACTGTGACTGCTTTATCTTTTGAAACACTCATAAACAGCAAAAGTTCCCAAGATTCAGGGTAATAATGTTTAGGCTTCATATAGAAGACCAGAAAACCTTTATGCCATGTAAGATCATCATAGACCAAACAGAGAAATCCTAAGAACAGCCTTTCCTTTACCATTTTATCACTTTCTCTTCCAAATGCAGATGAAACCAGGAGAGCGTGCATTTATGACAAACTCCTTTTACCTTCATCTGGAGTTTTGCTTTCATTTTCTGGGAGAGAGAAGCCCCAGAAGAGGCTTCCAGACTAGTATTGGGTTGAGTCTTTTGCTCGTGCTGAGTTAGTTTATGCTTGATGAAGTCTTTCCCCCATCCACACGTACAAAGAACTTTTTCCGGAGCCACCAGACATTGTGGAAGAGCAGAGTCGCAGACCTGGCTGTGGTGCTGGAAGGTGACAGTATCTCCTGAATATTAGCAGAAGGACTTTCCCCACAACTATACGGACCCAGGAGCCCCAACTCAGATTCTGCAGTAGATTTTACCAGTTTGTTCCACACATGGATACATATTGGATATATGTGCATTGCTCTTGCTGAATCTCCGTGCATTGCCTGACAATCATGGCTTTTTGTCACAGATGTAGATCATAGGAGATATCTCCATGACATTTGATAATGTAGGCACAGATGAGGGAATGATGCCAGTTTAGATCACTTAAGATTTCTGTGCTTACAAATGTGAAATTAGAAGTATATACTTGAATTAGTTGTCATTAACAATCATTCTTTTGCCTGCTTTAGTCTACAAAAACTGAATTTTATACAAGTTTTATGTTGTGCCTTACCCTAAATTTCAGCATACTGACGCCCTAACAGTGTTCTGGCTCCTGCTGGGGAAATATTAAAAATGTCTATGCCTCATATAAATACTAATATCAACAACACGAAATCCACTTATGGACCAATTCAGCAGCCAGAGCTCTTTTTCTTTCTGGTTGTCACTTTGATAATGCAATACAATCACATGGGCTTGCAGCCCTGTCTGCTTGGTGTGCCATCATTTATAACACATTATCAGAGTGACAGCTGGCAGTAACAAGAGGCCAAGTGCCAGATACACACAGTGCATTTTACTGAAAAATATTCCCCTTTTAAAACGCAGATAGGTTGATTAAGAAGTGAGGGAATTCCTCCGCCTTCCCCCAGATGGCTGCGATGATTCATTGGAAACTAAGCCAGATGTAGTTTCACAGTGCACTGGCAAAACTCCATGCTCCACCTTCCCTCCACTATTCAGGTTATATCCCATGGGCTTCATTGGGACAATTTTCCAGTCCTGACAAGGACTGAAAACAGTGGTCTATAAGCCATGAGCAACATCTCCATTTGCTTTAATTAGGACAAAAAGCAAGCTCAAGGATTCATTTTATGCAATGCAAGAGCATACCCTGAAGAGCATCTTGTTTGCACTCGACTTGCTTTGTGTTTGACCAGTGTACTTTCACTGTGGCCCCATTTGAATTCAGACCCAAACAATGTGCTCTCAGAGCTTTCCAGTCACCATAAATCCCTGCCTCTTTCTTCACTGAGAATCCTTCTTAGGCACTATCTCAAGGCATCCTAGTGACCCTTCCCTGATCCAGCCTGAGCTGCTGATCAATATTATTGAAAGGTTACCCCTTTGAACTGTAGGAAGTGATCTGGTGTATTAAGTCCTCCGTTTAGTTTTTCTACATATTCCTGTGACTTTCCTTAAAACCTCTCAAAAGACAACACAGGACTTGTGTCCCCCAGCACAGGGTGCTAATTGGGAAACTACAGTGAGTTAAAGGAAGAACAGCATTAGAGAAGAAGATTTTATGAAGAAGCGATAGAGTTAACTGTCTGCTATTTCATTATTAAGCCAGCTGACTGTACAGGACTCCACAATGTTCTCAGGGATGTGGGGAGCGGTGTGTGTTCCCTGGCAAAGACCCAAGATCTAGATTAAAATCTCCCAGAGTTAATTTAGGAAAACAATAATATTTAAAGTTGGAAGGGTTTTTTTTTAGGCTATATCCAGCCATGAAACACATGATCCCAAGGCCTCTTTCTTGTCCGCATAGACCATTCCTTGTCTATTCTTGTGAATACTTAGCCCCACATTTTCAAATGGGGGAACCTAACAGGAAGCACATAAATTAATATTTTTGTATTCAAATTAATGTTCTGTTTTTCAGAAGTGTTGAACAACTGCAGTCCCAGTGAAATAATTGTCACCGCACCCAATGCTTAATAAATTGATTATTGCTAGTTACTCGGTTTGTACAGTAAGTCCAGATTTATACCAGTCATGGCTGAAGTTTTGCAGCTTGCTGCATTTTCCTTATAACTGCTCCCCAGAGTTACTTTTCCTCACTCTTCTAGCATCTAATCACAGGACAGGGGATGGCGGGACTACTTGCAAAGCTAACTATGGGACTGGAGCACTTGTAAAGACTGTTGCTTGGATCTCAAACCCATACAGCTGCCATCCTCCTCCAAACCATCACAGCAGCATGGTGTTAGCCACTCCCTGCTGAATGTCTGTGGCTCATAGCCAGACTGACGGCCCTTGCTGGACTTGGGTGGTGTGCTCAGAAAAACACCCCTACATGTCTAGCTCTGGCCTATGTTCCTGGTGCAACATGACCACAGAATCATAAGATAACTAGCCTGTTTTCCCCATATGTTGTGTTTGTGGTCAGGGCTGTAACACAGCCCTAAGCTATAGGGTTTCCCATTGCATGCCATGCTTCCCATTTGCTCCCATGCTTCTCCATGTGAAGTTCAATAAATACTTGAATTTTTCCTCTTTCTCTTCTCTTGCCATTTGAACGTTAGACATCTCTTGGTATGTTGCTGCGTGGAAAATATGTTTCCTTGAACAAAAGTTACTTGTGGCTTTGTTTTCAGTGCCTAGTCTTCACAGATCTTAGTTTTTCTAACCCTGTAAGGAAGTAGAAGAGGTAAGGGGATAAACCAGTTTGGGAAGGCAGAGAGGAGGACTATCAGGAACCGTAATTTCAATGTGTGTAGCTCCTTGTTTGAACAAGGAATGCAGTGTGTGAAAGATAAGAAGCCTTCCTAATCCAGCACAATGCAGCTTTGTCTGAACATCACTAGTGCTGCTGACCAGGTGTTTTTCTCACCTCAACTCTGTCATATACACTGTGGCTGGCAGAGAGCATGATAGGCACACTTCAGCGAAAAAAGCTGAGCATCTTTATCCACTGTGACAAAGGGAGATGTTCAAGTCCCTTTTTTCATGAACACTATTTACTTTCAGGTGCTTTCCTTCGTATTGCAATCTTGATTTTGGAGTGCACCCTCCATGCTGAATGACATTTATTGTGGGTAACTACTGCATAACTTCTAAAGCACCTCCAAGGATCCTATCTGACAATATTTATCTTTAGGCACCTAATATGTGCTTCTGAGTTCCATTTCCAAAAACAGTTTTCAATGGGATAAATGTCTGCTCTACACAATGGTTTGTTATAGTGATATCAATTCTGGGAAAAGTTAATTTTTTTTTTTTTTTTTTCAGTCAGCTTAGTCCGTCCTCCAGAGCAAGAAAATTTATACTAATTCTAAAAATGTCCACTGCAGCTAGTATTCCTTCCTAAAGTAAAACTGGTCTGCCAGCATTGTAATTGCATGCAAAATTGGGTGTACACTGGTTTATCTATTTGCAGAATGTTACTGTGTAGATAAGGCCTTAACAGACACTTAAGTGTCTCAATCATCTCTGAAAGTGAGACTTTAGATGTACTTCAAGAATTCACTTAAATAACTTAATCAGTAAAAAACCCTGCAAGAGAACGCAAAAGGCTTTTGCCACTGCAAGCTTCGCTTTGAAAAGTAGCTTTTTACAAGAACACAGTCATGTTAAGATAGCTTGAGCTGCCTCTCCAAGCTATAAAAAAGGCATATTTGTGATGCCATCACTCTTAAACCTTCCCTTCTCTCTCTCTCTTTTTTTTTTTTTTTTAAAGCAATTACTAAAGCAGTTAGCAAATCCACATTTGCATTTTGGCTCTGCAGTAAAAGTATCAAAGTGATATGAAACTCTCCTCCTAATTAAATCAGCACAATTAAAATGACCACACTGCTCAGGGAGGACATTGATGAATATGTTCTGAGCGCTGTGGCCAGTAGATGTTGATCAGAAATCATGATGATACGTTTTATCTGTAGAATGCAAAATCTGTCATAGAACTTTGAACCTTCTAATATGAAAATACTGTTTTGGTGTAGTAAACTGCTTAAGGGTATTAGAAAAAATAGTATAATTGTTAAATACATTCTTCTGTAGCATTCTTACATTTAAAATTAGTGTTGGTTTGAAAGCCCATTGATTTAACTGTATTTTACGCCCAGATTGCTAATATCGTAGTGGATTAAAATCAGCATAAATTTTTTTTTTTTAAACTTTATAAATTCTTATCTCTTGCTGTGAACAGCAACTAGTCAAATATTGTGGGTTTTGCTGGGTTGCTTCCAAGGCAAATCCACCAGATTCTTCTGTTGGATAGGGCTATGTAAATCAGGGATAGCTCCAGTGAAGTCCATTAAAAATACAGCAATGAAATATTGGTGTGAGAAGAGATTCAACCTTTTCGATTTCAACTGGAGTTTGTACGAATGAAGAAAGAATAAAGAAGTGAACCATTCTTTTTTGTTTTGGACTTTCTGTCAGAAACCTTAATTCCAAAGAAACGTGGCTGAAATAATTTCCAATGACTAATTAAGTAGGTTATTGGGCTAATGAGAATTGAAAACGAAAACAGCTAAAGACATGATCTGGGGAAAGCCATCTAGATTTTGAGTTGGGAATGACCTGTATTTGGCAACAAAAATTAAAGTCTTTGCTGAGCATTTGAGCCAGCATATAAGACCACACTTCTATCTGGTAAAAACTGTGCAATACCACAGACCACATCAGTGACGTGCCCTGACAGTGCAGTCCATGCTGCCTGACTGATGCAGGGACCTAATTGTCAGAGAGAAGTATTAGAAGAAGATGTTCAGACAAAAGAGAAAGAACTGACAGAGAATATTCAGAAAAGCATGAAAGGGTGTAAATAGGAGTAATGAGCTTAAAAGAAAACTAATGCAGGTTGAAGACTTGAAAGCAGACCCAGAACAGCCTTATAAAGAGACAGAGAAACTCTGTGACATCTTTTGTCCCAAGATTCATCTCTTTCATATTGTTCAGCTTCTCCTTCATAGCTGGAAAGGGCTGTAGTTGGGAAATGGGTCAAAAACAACTATAGTCAGCAATTCAGAACAAGATTCATGAAGGTATTTCTGTGTCTAGCTCTTACTGAAATCAGGGGAAGTTAAAATCCAAAAGTAACTTCAAATTTTGGGCCTTGGCCCCTGGCCAGGTTTATTTAGGTCAGTGTGGATCTGTTAGCTTCTAACTTGTCACCGTTCTGAACAATTGCTATTGTTGTATATTTTTTCCTTACTGTGTCAATATTTATACTAGCTTATGGCCCTTTGAAACAGTGCTCTGACAGACATGGACTTTTTTTCAATGTCTTCTCTAGTCCTAACTTGCTTTTCTCGCCAGTCTTTGAACCAGAACTGCAAGAATAGGTTCACCAGTTATCACCTTCTGTGGAGAAAAATACAACCTAATCTGTTTGCTAGATTGCCATATAAACCCTGAACAGAAATGTTATATGTTAGTCCATTCAATAATATCATTATTAGCTTGGCTATCTGTGTTCTGTGGATTTTTCAGCTGTTTGTTTGGGGTTGAATTACACTGTCCTATTATTATTCTTGTTGTTGTTATTATTGTTGTTGTTGCTGTTATTATATTCTGTTGCTTCATCTGGTGGGAAAAAAAAAAAGAAAACAATAATAGCAACCCTTAAACTTTTAGTAGGTGCTCACTTGGAAGCACTTAGAAGTAACTGCCTGTCAATTGATCACTAAAGAAGAAAAAAGTGATCCTGGAAGAAGAATGTATTTACAAGGTGAATAAATAATTTCACTCTTTCATTGTCATGACATTTTCTTTACCATTTGGCATTCACTTTACTTGGAAATTCCTCCAAGCCTTTGTGTTCCTGAGCTTTGAGATTTCAGAAAACAGTCCCTGGGCCCCCACTCGCTGCCAAGGCTGCTACTTTCATACTCCTTTTCCTGTGGATTACAAAACAGGATATTATTGTAAAAACAAACAGAAATTGCTGTTCACTGCTGCTAATCTTGAACCATAGGGGAATGAAAGCTCTGCAATTCTTCCTTCATTAATCATTTCAGACTGACGATGGCTTTTGTTCGGCTACTGTCAGGTGAAGATCAAACACTTTTCATTGCTAATCAACAAAGGTCTCGATAGATAACTGCAATTTTCTCCCTGTCCTTTGAAATTTTAGTGACTGAGAGGTGAATTTAAATTTTAAACTTCCCCGGTATGTTTCATGGTAAAGAATGGACCATTTACAAACCAAAGGCAGTTTATGGTAGAAACTGAAGTTAAGATATTTTTCTGTTCTGCGCATTGCCGCAGGCTGTTTCAGCACTGGGCAGAAGGGTTGCTGTATGCTGTTTTCTTGCCTTTTTCCTGTGGGTGATGTAGAAGGTGTTAAAAGACACGTATTTGCCCCTTCTGGAACTGTCAACCAGGAATATCCTATTTGCTTGCTTTAAAATAAGAAAAATATGATGACACAAACCAGAACTCATGTGCTGATCGTGAAACGAAGGCATGGAAGTCTAAGGTGGTGCCCCTGAAAGAGATACAGATTTAAGAGGTCATCTATTTTTTATCATGTTATTTAGCCTCTTCCTCACAGTATCTGATCCTACTCCACCATGAAAGGACTTTTTTCTCCACAGATCTCTCACAGAATTGGGAAGTGTAAGCTATACTTTTGACATATTGAAACTGGAATAAATTCAGTTACTTCTGCTGCAGGTCTTGCAGGAGTCTGGCTGAACCAGGAATACAGGTTGGGATTTTTGCTTCATAGGTGCAGTATGTGGCTCCAAATATAACAAGCCTTTTGACTCTCCTGTCTTTGGGCATGCAGATCATGTGCTAGGTCTACTGATAGTGTGTGAAACCCTTAGTCATGTTCATTAGGCTTCTCCCATGTTCCAAAGTGGGTCCTTTATCTTTGGTGAGGCCACACTTGCAGATTGCCATGATGTAAGGTCAGAGACCATGCTCTTGAGGACAGCAAAGATCAATTCCGAAGCAGCAACATGGACTGTGTTTGAGACCTATCAACTGCTGGCTGCTCATTTACAAACCTGAATTAGCACCATCTTCTACCTTCCATCCAGTGGTTACGGGCAGCTCACACTGTTTTCACTCGCAAAATGTACTCCAGGGAGCTCCACTCAGCTCCACCAGGCAGGCCACTGGAGCCATCTGAGATGCCCTAGGGTGTCCCAGGAGGACACAGGTCTCCTACAGGTCCTAAACTAGGCATGTGGCCATCTCAAGTAGCTCAGGGTGTCTCAGATTGTGTTCAGTCTCAACAGAGCAGAACATACATCTGCATTCCTCCATGAGGGCACTCCCTTCATTGACAGACTTAGAAAGCAAACCAGGCTTGGAAAAAGCAAACAAACCAAGACCCAAGTGTAGTGAGCTCCAGGGTGTGCGCTCTTGGGAGAGGCGCTCAGGGTGTGGGTAATGAGCAAGTGGGTGCTTGAGGGCTTTCGGGAATAGGATCAGCATTCTGATAACACAGCAGTGGTTCCCAAGCTCAGACAATAGATGCACTCTGGTGGATGTTTAAATAGCAGATATGCATAAAAGTTGGATCATTCAGTGGGTTTACTAATGGTCAGGAAAGCTTTGCTCTCAAACTGTATGATCTATGGTGGCTTGTGTGGTGGCTCTGTGGATCAGTCTGCCAACCTTTGAAGAGGTACATGCTTTATTAAGTATATTAATTTATGTGCTCCTTCAGACACTGAGCAAAAACAGTAATAGCAAATGAAGAAATTTTGCATATATTTTGTTGCCACCTCCAATAGAGACAATAAAGCCTTAAAAATAGGTTTCTAACTACTAAGGAACGTGTTGGACAAATCTACACTTAAACTTCTAATATTATTTCTTCTCTACAGGCAAACAGAGGAGTTCAGGACTGTCTGCTCTTCACCTTTTGCATAAAGCATTGAAATCACCACACTGACAAAAGCAGAAAAATTAAGGAAATAAAAGCTCTGAAACCATACATAAATCAAGTATTACTTGGCTGCAAAACTTACTTGGGAAAAGTAGGGAGATCATAGAAGACAAATAGATGCAAGTATAAGACCACATCACATTAAAATTCATATTGCATATGTCATGTCACTAAAACCATATCTGAGACCTAAAGTTAGTGAGAAAAAAAAGCAATTTGTGTTGGTAGAATAAGCAATATTTTACGTTACTGACAAATAGTTAGAAATTTGGTATGATGCTTGTATTTTCCCATGCTTTAAGATCACAGTAATGTTTTAGTGAAAAATGTTTGAGACCACTGTTAAAATTTTTCTTTGGCTTAACATACCATAGACATTGTTAAAATGTCTTTCTAAGCCCATTTTCTGACTTTTCCCTACAAAAGGATTAACTTGTCTTTAGAATGTTAAAAATGCTTAAATTACTTGATATTAGATAAGAAGGTTTAAGCTCAGGCTCAAGGAAGGTTGGAGAATTTATTAAGAAAATATGTATACTTTGTCTTTTGCTTGGTTGGCATGAGTCAACCTCTATATTGAAAGGCTCATGCTGATGCAGGGTAATTAGAGCACATGTCATTTGCAGTCCACTTGCCAGCTACCTGATATTACAAGCAGAAGAAAACTGATTCAAATCCCAGAGTGGAGACCCCTAATACAAATGCAAGTCCTAGTGTCCAGTTTGGTTGGAGCCAAAGTGAAGGTGACCCATGTGTCACTCACATACGTGGATGATGTGAAATTATCACTTACTCTCTGTGTGTCCAAGACTGATTCGGTATAATAGTTGCTACATGGCCCAAGGTTTGCTTAGGGCAAACTGCTTTCAGCTTTGGGAGCTCCAGGACTAGTGGTAAATCCAAAAGGTCTAGGTTTGAAACCCAGAGGACTCAGTACATATAATACCTTGGTTATTTCGCATCAACATATGTTGTTTCGTGGTTGTCCTTCACCCTCAAATGCCATTGCCTTCCTAATTTCTTTTTCCTTTGAGACACAACCGAAGAAGCCTTTCAGCATCCACTACTTGTGTCTTGATAGAAAGCTGCCCCTTGAAGCAGATTCATGAACAATGACAGCCTGATTTTGTCTTTCCTGTACCTCATTTAGCATCTGGGAAATATACTGGACCAGGAGAACTACTGGAGACAGGAGATTGGCTGTGGTTGTGATGTATTTTTCATCCCAGAAGATGGTCAGCACGGTCCAACTAGTGGTCCAGGAGACTTGTGCATCCAATCTGTCCCTTCCCCTGCAGAGGAGACAGGAAATAGCTGTTCGGGTTGTGTTTGCTGAGAGCAAATGGCCCCAGGTACAGCCAAGCATTCAGTGAGGCATCCAGTCCTCCTGGCCCCAAGATGAAGTAGTGTTGGAGACACAATTCCTCCTGCATGTACAACACCTCTTGAGCAATGTCACATTGCAGGAGCAGAATTTTAATGGAGGATGGAGGAATACTAAGCTAAGCATTATGAATGGAGAACAGGGATCACTGGAACAAGGAGAGCAAAGTAAGCAAAGAAAAGAACCTATTGTGTTCTCAAGGGTGATAATCATAAGCTGACCTAGCACCATCTACTTCCAGTCTGCACACGGTCTTAACGTCTACAGACAATGAGGATGCAGGGAAAAGAAACAGAGGAGAGTCACAGTGGGGTAGTCTACATTATGGATGGTTTGAGACAGATTGCTTTTGGAGTCCATTGCTTAGTAGAAATCACTGTTTTGTTCAGGAAACACAAACTTTACCAGAAAATTTCCCAAAGGAAGCTTCATTTGAGAATTTTAGACTACCAATTTGCTTAACAACACAGAGAAAATCCACAGGAAAGGTAACACCAGAGCATAGCTCTCCTGGCTCACCTCTGAATCTCTCTGTCTCAAATTATGCTGTTATTCAAAGCACATTCATCTCCCAACTATGTTCAGGTTTAGCAGTGATCCAGGAAAGCAAGCAAGCATGGAATTACTGTATCTAATTTCAGACCTTTTGCTATTGTCCTAACAGGGTGGAGATGTCTGTGTTTGTGTGTTACAGAAAGTCTCTGTCCTATCAATCTGTAACAGACTTTTAATAAGGACAGACTAAGTGAAACTCACCCTATGTTTACCCAGAATTATTCAAGGGAGTTGAGTTATAGGTTTCTCACCATAAACAGCATGGGCAGATTCAGTTTGTCTGTATTGGACCTTATGACCATTTTTGTTCTTAGTGGGGGTAGCAGTGAACAATTTTGCAAATGCAGCATTTGACTCACCTCCCGCAGTGCGGTTGGGAAGCACGTCCTGCATGGGTCACCTAATATGTTCGCCACCTGTGAATATAAGGGGCATTTGATATGCTTGCCCTAGCTAGTCCCCAGCCTGGCACAAATGATGCAAGGGGCTCACTTTTGCATCCTGGTTTTGTGGCAGAGGCTGGTTAACTCAGAGCAGAAGCTTCACCTCTCCAGATACTTTTCCCTTGCTCCTCCCACCTCTTTTCAAGCAGGTGGACTCTCTGCTGGTGCAAAGAGACTAGAGCTCACAAGTGGACTGAGCATGGGATCTTGCACAGTTTCCAGCTCCTTCATGGAAACCAGGCACAAACTGGCTCTTACCAAGGAAATCATTGCTGGCAAAGGCAAGGGCAATCTCTTTGCTGACGTCTGTGGGCTTTTCACGGATAGTTTGCACATCCCACACAAGCAAGGGGTAAGGTGTGACCAGGTAATTACTCTTTAAACCCAAAGCCCTAACTGTGCCCAGAAGCAGTCAATCCTATGTGTCATTTACTGCTTCCTCCTTGACTGCCCTTTCATTTCAAGCTTGCTTTGCAACAGTCTGATTGATTCACCCAATTTATGCCATTCTCTCAACGTAGGTCCTGGATTAAAAATAAACCCTCTAAATTGCATTCACTTATTTACTGACCATTGTGTTACAGGGCACCTCCTGCTTGCTCAGAAAAAATGCTTCCTCCCTCTCTCAATGCTGTTTAGCTGGAAAAGGCAGATAACTTCCTGCACTCTAATATAAATGGTAGGCTTGCCTGTTAAGCTGGACCTTGGTCAAAAGCACCAACCTGGCAAGAATGAACAAGGAGGTGAACGCAACACTGCAAAACCCCGAGCACTCTCCCACCCTGAAAGCGTTACTAAAACATTACATAGAAAGGAAGAGTATGCCAAGCTTAAGACTAACTGCCATTATGACTGTGAAAATCATACTGGGAACACTCCTACAGGCAGGCTTCAGTCTGAAAAAACGGTATTATCTCCACTTGGCACCAATGTGCATGTCCAAGCGATAATTCTCTGCAGGGCTCACGTCAACAGAGAGAGCACAGTTGCTGCAAAAGGGCAAAGAACCCTTAAAAAGCAGAAAGAATTTCTCAGAAATGAGCTGCGTGAGTAAAAAAAAAAAAANTATGTATGGAAAGGACATGACAAAAGAGTCTCTTAAGGCCAATTAAAGGAACAGGCTTTAAGGAAGGGAAGAGCTTTAAGAAATGGAAAAATACGGGTTAAAGTGGCAGTTCCACCAGCGTTTGCTCTGAGAAAATAGGATCCTGTGTGTGACTCATCTTGCCCATCCTCTGGCATTTCTCACACACCCATCTAGATAACCAGATTCTCAAAAGTGCTTGGAGCCCATTTTCAAGTGCTAAACACACAAAGATCTCAAAACACCTCAGTCTCAGACATTTTTTAGAGGCCCGGTGATACCTGCTGCAAAGCTGACACAGGGCTGAAACTTTCTGTCTTTTTGGTGAGATTTAAACTATTGCTTGGTGCCAGGAGGAGAGGGAGCTCACGGATGGCAGGGGTGGCAGAAGCCAAAGCTCTAAAGCAAGGCAGCAATCAGTTGAAAATGTATTTTAAAAGACAGCAACAACCTCTTTGTTAGAAACATCTTGTTGACTTCTTTGTACTCAGGAGAAAACACAGTCAAGGAAACAGAGTCTTCTGATTTCAGTTGTTCGCATAAGCAGGACCTAGGACTGAAGGAAGTAGCAGAACTAGGATGGCGATAACAAAACACGCTCATGCAAGAGCTCTCAGCCGTCGGGAAGGTGAGCTGAGGGCAGCAGCCACCCTCCATCAGCCTCGTTGGCTCCTCTGGGAAAAGCCCTGCAGCTTTCTTCTCTTCCAGCTTTCTTCTTTTCAGATTTCTCCCCGATAGACAGGTGTGACCCCACTCTGGGGGCGGGCAAAAGGAAGGAGCTCAGCACGTGAAATTTCCCCCTTTTTAACTCAGAAAGAGCCTGCTGAGTCTGTCTGGTGCATAAATCCAACTCCTCGTTATGGTGGCTTCACCTTACAGTAATACCCAGTGCAGCCACAAATGGGAGAGATTCAGCTAGTGTCAGGCAATTTTCAGGTGGTATAATATTAATTTTTTCTTTTATCAACACAAGCACACACTACTGGTCCAGAACACAGCCCAGTCTGGGAAAAAGGATTGTGCACATGTCCCAGGGATTTCTGGCGGCTGCAGAAGCTCCTTGGAGACCAGGAGTACCATTTAGCCCAGA
This sequence comes from Chauna torquata, assembly GCA_013399475.1. Classification (NCBI taxonomy): domain Eukaryota; kingdom Metazoa; phylum Chordata; class Aves; order Anseriformes; family Anhimidae; genus Chauna; species Chauna torquata. Next base: position 554,665 of record VXAL01007866.1, read on the forward strand.
AATAGTTTTACTGGTCTCTCAGTGTTACTGGACTAAATGTCCCTCAGCAAATTTACACCATAACTTTTAAAAGAGAACAAAGCATATCCGAAACTTGGAAAGAAGATGTCCTCTGCATTCTCAGAACAAAGTTTGATAAAGCTCAAGGGAAGTTTTCTGTAGCTAATGTAAAGCATAAGTAAATCTATGCCTGCTAACAAAGGACAAAAAAGCTACACAAAAAGTCATATCTATTTATACTCAGTAAAATTCCATAAATGGTTTTTATCTCTGTTGATACCTGATTTTTGTTTTTCTGTTTAAAGGGGTCACAATTCAAAGCTAAGTCAATGAGAAATGCCAGTAGAATAACTGCTCTGTTAATGTGAAAGCAAAATGGTTAACTATGTTAGTGGATATTTTTAAGCACCCAGATTTCATTAAAGAAACATTCAAAGGCAAAATAAAGCATCAGTCATCAAAAGTTTGTGGATAAATGTACCAGCTTATTGCACTGAGCAATGAAATGGTTTTGGGGGGTGGGAATTTGCAAGTGAGTAATGGCTTCTTTAACACTAATGTGGCTTAATTCTGAATTAAATCCTTGTCCTGCAGACAGAGGCTGTCATAGAGATCAGTATTACTTCATCTCCTTTTTTTTCTTCATTTAATGTCATTACAGAAAGCTCAGTACTCCAGAAACATTTGCTGTTACCCAGCATGTATGTATTAACAATAACTACTTTATGCTCCTTTGAAAGAATGACCAGTATGCCTAGAAAGTACATTAAAATATAAATTAGGGAAATTTTAAAATATCCCATTGGAACTAACAAAAGAGCCGTACAGTTAAAACAGCTCAGAACTGAAAGTTTGACTTTGGAAATGGATGAACTCTCAGAGAGAAAGTGTGACAAATTCTAATGATCTTTTTTAAATATTTAAAAGCTATATTTTGCTCTGGAGGCTCAAAAAGAAAAAAAAAAATTAAAAAAAAAAACCCAAGCCATTTCTACCTTAAAATATAGAACTAATGAAAAACATAATATTGTAGGCCATGACAACCAAAGTAATTTAAATACAAGCAGGCTAGCTAAAGTTGTGACAGTTCAGTCTCCTTCACAGTAGACTCTATGTCATGACTTTATATATACCTTGGTAATTCCAAGAAAGAAACAGCGCTTGCTAAGCTAGGCATTGAAAAGACCTACACTGGTAGGCAACCCCCACTTCAGACATGCTGGAGGATAAGCAAAGTAGGCCACTGAGATTTCACCAAAAATCTGTGATAAAGTCCAGTGGCTGCAAAACCTTGGTTCGCAACGGGGCTCATGGTGTCGAGTGTCATTGGCACTGATCACAGGATCATAGAATGGTTTCAGTTAGAAGGGACCTTTAAATACCATCTAGTCCACCCCTTCTGCCATGGGCAGGGACGTCTTTCACTAGGTTAGGTTGCTCAAAGTCTCATACAACCGGACTTTGAACACTTCCAATGATGGATCCACAACTTCTCTGGGCAAATTGTTCCAGTGTCTCACCACCCTCATCATGAAAAATTTCTTTCCTATATCCAGTCTAAACCTACCCTCAAAACCATTGCCCCTTGTCCTGTTACTACAGGCCCTGGTAAAAACTCTTCCTCCATCTTTTTTATAAACCCCTTTTTTCATTGAGAGGCTGCAATAAGGTATCCCCAGAGCCTTCTCTTCTCCAGGATAAACAATCCCAATTCTCTCAGTCTTTCTTCATAGGAGAGGTGCTCCAGCCCTCTGATAATTTTTGTGGTCTTCCTCTAGACCTGCTCTAACGGGTCCATGTCTTTCTTATATTGTGGACCCCAGGAATGACATCGAGCACCATTTTCTAAAGTACCCCTGGTGCTGACCACCAGAAGGATCACTCGAGACCAAACTGCCTCTTAATATTACTTAATAGACTGTTATAAACAATTGAGAGTGTGTGCTGGCTACTTTCCCTAGGAACTTCCTGGCTTTACTGTAGGAAATGTGCTGGTGATAGGTAACTTTCTATTATCCAGACAGTGAGTACTTTTAATTTTCCCTCTTTCACCTAATTTAAAATTTGCTTGTCAACAAGTGTTTGCTGGTGAGTATTAGGGAGTATTCTCTGTGCAGTGCTAGAAGAGAAAGATCATGAACTGTGAAATAGGATGAAAAAGGCTGCTGCGTATGTCCCTCACCGGTAAGAATTAGCAGCTCTTGGTGGCTGGCAGATCTGCAGGATACAGTAAAGGAAGAACAAACGCCCAGAGAGCCTGGATTAGCAAAAGGAGCTGAAGGATTATTTTAAAATAGGCTGGAGCAACCTGCTCTAACTGACCCTGCTCTGAAGAGGCCATTGTTGGAAAAGACAGTCTCCAGAGGTCCCTTCCAACCTCAGCTGTGCTGGTTTGGATACATCAATGCAACCAACTGTCAGTAGCTCACAACTTCTTCCTGAGCTTCACAACAGTCACACAGGGGAGAAGAAACAATTTAAAAAGAAGTCAGCTGGCCTGTTGTCATTTTGCTAGCTGAAAATTCTAAATACAGGTTTTCTAGTCCCATCCCAGCCTTTTTTCCTCTCTTCTCATTCTACTACTGAAAAAAAAAAAAAAAGTGAAAAAATAAAAAGGATCAGGGGAAAAAGTAAAATATAAGAATACTAGAGTTTTCAGGTTTTGTTGAAAAATTCTGGTGGTTTAAATCTCTCCCAATTTTAATGATATCTTGGTTTTCAAATAAATGTTAGGCTTTTTTCTCCTGTGAAAATTTAGCTCAGATTATCTTCACTGCCTCTGAGAAACAGCTACGTTATCAGCATCAAGAGCACGCTCCATGATTCCTGACCCAAGGATTTCTTTGAATATCCTGTCTTCTAATCAAGAACTTCCTAAACAGGGCCCATGTGGGCTTCATCCAGAAGGTAAGTGCTGATAGTCTCCATCTACTCAAAGACCACCTCTTCCTCACTCTCTTTTCCCAGGTGAAATGGTCGCAAGTCCACATTGTTGATGACAACCTAGCATACCCTCAGCGCAATACTTTGGCCTTTCAGCAGAAAACCAGCAGATTATTCTCTGCCTGCTGTTGCTAGTGCCAAAAGTGTGGCCGAAATCCACCTTACTTTCTCCAGAAGGAATTAAAAATTACCTTATAAGAGAGGTTATAATCCACAGCCAAGTGAGACTGTCAGGATTAACCAGAGTAACCTGACTGATCTCTGTGTGAGGTTTTGCTGAATGAAGCTCTGGTTGTTTTCCACTGCAGCAAACTGCAAAGCAAAGTAACTTATGGGGTACTCTCAGGGACAAGTTTGTCTCAGGGCCATTCTGCTCAGAACACTGTCCTCCCAAATCAGACGCACGCTGGGAAGCTGAAGGAAAAATCTCATGCAGAATGCATCAGTCAAACATATAGCAAAGATACATGAAAAGATAAAATTTTCAGGTTTTGATCCTAGCCAAAACACAAGATCAAGAGCAATACATGCCTGCTTGCGTGAGTGCAAGACTCGGTCACAGCCTCAGTGCTGTAGGAAGTACTGTCTATTGGGTCAATCTAAAAAGGATCATTTATTGCTCCCCGAAATCCTATGATAAGAGTAGCTGCGGGGGCCTGGTGAGCATCTACTATGTTCTGGACACATGAAAACTTCCCTCCTTCCCTGGAATTAGATATTTGCCTTCAGTTCTGGTTGTAAACTATTGTTCAGTGTGTCTGTGTTTTGATTATCATGAAAAATACACCCTGGGGGTATCTGCACTGTGGTTCTCTGTATGTTTCACTAAAGAGGTGAATGAAATCAACTCTGGCAGTCTGGTTTGTACAGCAGCTGTTTAGGCAGTACATAAGGATCCTTTTTATTTACGTCAGTTGCGTAAAACTAAAATCCATTCAAGGGATTTGCATGTTTGCAGGCCTAATCACGTTAGCCCAGTGCACATTTGCAAATTTGCTCTCTGTCAGCCGCTGGAATCTGGAAATCTGTCTGATTGCTGTTAAAGGCATCACCTAGTGCCAGAGGCAGTGGAGGGAGCAGGTAGGGGTGCAGCTGAAGCTGTGAGCAGATGGATGCACCCCTCCACGCCAGCAATGGAAATGCTGGCTGAAAAGCAACTGGCTGAAACTGATCTATTGTTCCTGGTTAAGCAAATAATACCAGTTTCCTGTCCCCCTGGAAGCTGTACATGTAAACCGATGCTTCGTGCACCCCAGATTTTATTGCTTAATTGTTGTACACTCATGTTCAGATGCACAAATTATTTAAATCAAAGACCAATAATGAGGGATATATTTTCAGAAGAGCTGAGATCTCATTGAAATATAGATTAGGACTCAAAATTTTCCAAAGATTCTGATGTCTCCTGTTTTGAGATGACAGGCAGAGTTTCAAAAAGAGACTATATTTACTGAAGTCTACTGACACATAGGTATGAATACTAGCTGAGGTCCTCACCTGGTATTATTCTCAATGTCCTCCCAGACAGATTCTTCTCATCTGAATCTAGCAGAACTTTTCTTCTGTGCTACCTAATTTACATGGAGGTTTGTGTTAGCATCCCTTAGCTTCACTTCCTTAGCTCCACTAACCTTACGCAACCTGCACAAGTAATGTAATATCTGAATGCTGATGACCCACCTAAATTTCTATCTACACCCTAGGGGAACCATACACATTCCCCCACAATTCATTAAAAAACAATCACAGCACTGCTGTCTTTATTGAAGCGCAGCAGTGCATCAGGCTCAGTACGTGGTCAGGGAAGAAGGGAGGAGCAGCCCCAAGTGTGCAATCTCACGCTGTTCCTGATCACACCTGAGCTAAACCAGGGTCTCAAGCCAGGGAGCAATCACAAAGCCAGCTCTGCAGTGGAGATACACTTCCACATGCAGTTCTGAAGGAAAGGTTTAGTTTGTTGGGGATTTCATTCCTCAAGTGCCAATTGAAGACTAATATAAAACAATATATTCAATAAGAATGTTTTAATAAGCCCCTTTGCTGTAGGTTTTTACATTCAACCTCCTTTCTATGCTTTTGTATGGATTTTAGGTTGCACTGGGGGCAGTGTCTGGAATATATATTTTTTTCTTCTTTGAAGGAGAGATTGTGTTGGATAAGAGGGGGATAAACTTCCCAGTTTTATGTAACTCTGGTTTTTGCACCCTATATCACAGTTAATTCATTGTTTAGCATAGGGCTTTAATTCAGTTGTCTTCATCAACAAGCTACTTTGCGTCCATATGGCTAATAAGTGTTATTTTGCATTCAAACTAATGGGAAAATAGAAAGTATTTTAACAGTGCAGCTGATCTAACAAAAAACACATCTGAGGAGGATTAACATTTCAAAGGAACTATTTGCTCAAGTGAGCTGTCTTTATTATGATCTAAAAGGGGGGAGTTGAAGAAGAAACCTTGAGTAACATTTTCATTATGGTAGCTTAGATACTGTTAGTGAAATAAAACCAACTGAATTATAGAAACTTATACTTGAGCCTGGAGATAATTAAAGCTATTTTACCATGTGTCAATGATAACAAATGAAAACTGGTAGAGATGAAAGATAACACAGTACTGTAAATACTTTCTGGCAAACAGAAATATTGCATGTTTTAACCATGGCCTGTAAAATAAATAAAATAAATAAATAAATAAATAAATTAAGATTTACCAGAAAGCACAAAAAACAGGCTGAACTGTATCAGTATGTTTTTATGGGAGACATATGGCTCATTCTCACTTCTCAAAAATGTGTGGCTCTGGTACCAGGTAATTGTTTTACTACAGAAACACTAGCACAACTTTCTCTTTAATTTAGCTGAAAAACATGTCAAGTTTCCAGTGCCAGACAGATTAGTTTTTGTTGTTGTTGTTTTTCTTTAAAAAAAAAAAAAACCTAGTCCTCCAATATTTAAGTTTTTTTTTAAACTTGCTCCGTTTACAGCTGTTCCTTCACTCTCCACATCTGATGGGGAGGGGAAGCAAGCACCTGCTTGCATAGTCAAAGCCAGCATTGCTTCTCCCAAGCCAGCTGGCCAGGGTGCCATGCCGGGTATGTACTCCTTCCTCTCCAGAGATCAAATGCATCAAGCCCACTGTGAGAGAGGTCTCTGGCAGCCCAGGATCCAGGGCCCAGCTTTCTGCAATTCCACAGCTGTGGAATCTGGCTGCAAAATAGCCTCCCTGCTGAAGAATTCATCAGCTTTGCTCAAAAGAGTGGAAAGAGTAATTCCCAGTGTTGAGATCCAGGGTATCCAGCATTAAGGTGGCTTTACAGACTGAACATTGTATGTCGGAGTCTCATAGTAAGGAAGGATCTCAGGGTTTAGACTTGTCAGTATAAACTGGTTATTTCAGTTGCTGAAGCTATTATTCTTCTCTGTAGTGTGCACATGACAGATCTATGTAGCTGTAGGATGCCTGCAACAACAATGTCCCTTCCGAGCTACACATGAAAGGCTACCACTCCATTGTCAGATCCTGCACATTCACCTTTGGTTCTCTCTGGTCTATGGAGCTCCTGATACAGGTAGCTGGGTAGTCTCTGAGGGGTACCATGCTGTAAAGTCAACAACAGCCCATGGTCGTATGGCTAAAACAATGTTATAAGTAGCACCAGTTGGTCTTGAGCTACTCAATGGGCCATTTGACAAACATCTGTTAGGAACTGAACACATTGCTGAATTCCCCATGAGTGGCACTATTGATTGGAAAAGCCTATTTGCAAGACAGGAGCAGAGGAAAGAAATGGAGCCACTGCTGATGTGGGTGGACGCATTCATACCACGGACTCAGATGTCTCAGCATAAGAACTGGCTCTCCTCTTGGCTGAAGGGTATAGAGTGCCTCTCTAAGGCTTGTGGCTGTTGTACTGACACTGAAGAGCAGAGAGTTCCTGAGCTGTGAAAACCGGTACATTCTTTGCAATTATATTAATTGTGGACCTCTGCCTATGGACTCTAGACAGAAATACAGATCTTATCTCTGTACCTGGCATTTCTGGAGGGAGATGTCTTAGATACCTATGATGGCCACCAAAACCAGCATATGAACTATGGCCTTTCAAACCCCAACAACAACTCTGGCCAAGGTATACTTGCTTGTTCAGGGGTGATGGATATCAGAGGGTAATGTCCATCTTCCAGATCTGCGTGTGGGTTCCCACAAACTAGTGACCCACTGATGACTATCCAACATCCTGTCAGTTGGTATTCAAGATGCATGCCCACAGCTGTTGAATATGGAGGTCCTGATTTAGAGGGCAGCCCTCCAGCTGTTCTACTCTTCTGACAGTCCACTACAGAGGTGCTGAGACGTGTAGTGGCACATGCAGTTACAGCCTCAGAAATCAGACCTCAGATTTAGGGTCCAGCAGAGTGGAAACGTGTCTGACTGAAGGGAGAGTGGATCTCTGCCAACATATCAAGGCCAATATAGTTCCTTATTTTTACAAGAACTTTAGGAATTAAAAGATTTTAACTGATCAGATTTAGACTTAAAAATGAAGGTGAGTTTCCCAAAAGAGAACGGTTTCTCTAAGTTATGAGAAATATGAAATTCAGTTGCTGGAGTGAACTAAAGTTGCAGGCATTGAAATGCATCTCCCGATCCCACATACAAAATGTAGATGTTAGATTACAGACTCAGTTTCAAATCCTCTGCTTTTCTATAGACTCGATTGTCTCTTGAATATGAACAGTCATTCTCAAGAAACATAAATGGACATATTTAAATGTATTTTAAAATGACAAAGTGCATTTAAAACTTGACAATAACTCCTGGAACAGCTCTAAACTCAGGTCTCTTTCTATCTGCCAGAACAGTGCATCCTTGCAGTCTCCTGTCTGGATATCCCTCTTCTGTGCTACCCCCAGACTGGGCCAGGCTCCTGGGACCAGGCACCGCTATTGTGTTCTGTGGGCAAAGTTGGGTGCACTGGGATCCTCTTCTGTGACCATGTTCCTGTAACCTGTGGCAGTAACTCTAGAGATAATGAGAAGACCAACAATAAATAGGAAATTTAGAATGTATTAATTTACTAATCCATTTTCCATAGGTTTTAACTGTTTTCCAAATGTTATTTATTTATCACTATTATTTATTATGTGAGCTCCCTCTTGTGTCTTATTTTGCACCTGTGTAACATTATTGTTTGGCTGCAGGCCTTTTCTTCTTAGGTGAAAAATCTCATTTTAATGCTTCTAATAAGTAACTCATTCTTGTAATTTCTTTTTTCCTTTCCAAGACAAGTTTGTTGTGATTCACTCAACTTAAAAAAAAAAAAAAACAAGAACAAAACAACAGAAAAAAACACCAAACAACCAAAAAACTCAACAGTTAACAAGAAAAATATAATTCTGGCATCTAGTGCTATTCTCTGGTTTTCACAAAGGTCCAGTTCCAACGGAGGGCAATCAATGACAGATATTGCAGTCGGTTCAGAGAAGGAAAGTTTGATATGGAAAGGAGTTTCACCTATGATCCGAAAAACCCACACAGGATATTTACGTAGCTGAATTATACAGAGCAAAGTTACACCATTAACCTTGCAACTGTTGACATGTGAGCACAAGTGCCTATCCACACGGAAACACTGGCAGGGCTGAGACGTTTCGGATCATGTTGCTCACCCATACTCCCAAGGGTGAATTTTTAAATGCTGGGAAAAAGAAGAAACCTTGGCATTGGCTAAAGTTTACATATACCTATTGGTCTTTGGAATGACTAACTTTACCCAAAAAATGACTCATACAGTCACTGTCTTTGATCTCATTGCATTTGTTATTATTGTTATTAATGGTAATAACAGTGCTGCAGCCATGCCTCAAGGCCCCAGCTGAGATCAAGGCTCTGTTTTGATAGGCATAGAACATGCTGAGAAAAGGAGACAAACCTTGCCCTTAGGAGCTTACACCTGAGCTGAAGAAGACAAAATGCAGGTAGAAGGAAGTAGTAGCATTATCTTTATTCTGCCTTAAAGACAGAGAGGTTAACTGACTTGCCTGAGGTCAGGCAGGCAGGCAGGCCTTCAGAAGCGGAGGCAGCACGAGGGCTGTGCATGAAACAGGGGGCCAAACGGGGACACACCTGTCCTTGCTTTCCTAAATGCCTTGCCTGGTGCCAAGCAAGAGGGGCTGCAAGTCGGCAGTGGGACAGTGCAGGATCACAGCAAAGCTGGAAGGAATACAAGAGGGAAGAGGCCAGCACTGGACAAAGGTGGGGGTGAGGACCCAGCCACATGCCCACTTGCATGGCACCTCCACCATATTCACTGCTGCAAAGGAAAAAAAAAACAAAAACAAAAAACAAAAAACAAAACTTCCCCCCTGTCCAGGGATTTGAGCCGTACCCTGCTTCTTGCCTGAGGAAGTGAGCCTACACTGATCCCTGCTCTGCTTTGGCTGTTTGCCCCAAAATCAGACTGTAGGGTATCTCTGTGCTACCTCAACGCTTTCACCCCAGGCTGGAACAAGGCAGCAACTGCTAATGCCTTGTGCTTCACTTCCCCAAACATCTGCCCTTTTGCAAGACTGTCACTGTTGTGTGACTCCAGCTGGAGACTGGCAGCAGAGGTGAAACCATTCTCAATTACCATCAGTGCTCTTGGCCAGATCTTCTGAAAAAAAAAAAAACCACCTCTGAAATTAGACCCCTCTTGCTACATTTTGGCACCTAAATACATGACCTGCTTTTGCTAGAGTGCTGACAGCCGTTGGTATGGCAACTGTGATTACTGGAAATTTCCAAGGGCTTGGCTTTTGGAAAGCTGGCCAGTTATTTGGGTGCAAACATTCAGGTTTAGAAGCCTAAATTTAGACAGCTTTTTTTTTTTTTTAACTTCCAATCACAGCTATTTATTTATGAAATTTTGATCATGAGTTTAGACACATGTAGGATACAAGATGTAAACATGACACATTCCAACAGCATCTATCACCTATAAGAAGCCAAGGGTAAAATATGCTACAAAGACACATTTGAGTGAGCAGTGAGAGAAGAAAGGTGCAAATATAAAAGCTATCTGGAGCACACTCAAAAATGGCTGTATATCTGAAAGTACTTTAACTCTAAATGTCCACCAATGCACCTTTAAGACTGTGATTTTCTGACAGTGAGAGTTTAAGGGCACTTCTACTGGGGACTGGCCAGTCCACTGTGTTTAAGACTACTTCTCTTTATGGCTGTATAATCCTTTTGGGACATTGTTTGGTTCCTGCTACACCTTGTGGCAAGGAGTCCCACAATTTAATGTGTATCATATGCACAGTAGATTATCTGAATATTGAGCATAGACACTAAGCTTCCAAACTTGCAAGAGCATCTGGAATATGGGTATTCATTAAGTGATACACTATGGGATTGCTTCTAATATGCTTACTTATCTATTTCCTTTCAACATGAAATGCTGACAAACGTCTATAAATTCTGCTAATTTAAAGATGCTTTTATTTTCTGGATGCTGAAATTAAATTCATTCTAAAGCAGACATTTCATAGTTGTTCTCTTTGATTAGCTTCCCTTCTGCTTCTGTTCACACCAATAAAACTGCAGTCTGGATTTACACTCTGGTAGCCAAGTCAGAATTTGTTCTGCTTGTTTTTATTCTTCTAACTAGTTTAGTCGCATTTATCTAATTTTCTTTATGTATGGCCCATCTCTGTTGACATCTTTTAAAGTGATAATATTCAGGAAGAACACCACACTGAAGATGTGCACATGCACATGAGTACAATGTTTATTATCAACTGTAATGTACGTGTATGCATAAAGATGTGGGTACACTCATATGAAATAAATATGTATAATATGGTGCGTGTGTGTGGAAATACATGGGATAAGAAATCACTTTATCAAAGTGCTAAGAAAGTGCTTTTCCTCACAGCAATAAATTCATATCCCGACTTTTTTAGCTATCATTGGAAAGAAGGGTATGTCTATAGACTTTAATGATTCGGGGCCTTTATCCTCCCCCAAGGACCTCTCTGTGCTGCTGGGAGTGCTACAGTCTCTCCCGAGGAACTCTGGAGTAAAAACTAGTGGTATATTATAATGACTTTTTGACAGCTTCTCACTGGCAGCAAATTTGAGGCTGACACTGAAACTGCATTTGCTAGTTCCTCTTCTGTGCTCTGATTTGTCATTCTTGGTCTGTCACAGACGAGAGTTTGGGGTTTGTGAGCAGTGGGGGTTTGTGAGCAGTGGAGATTTGCTTTCATTTCCTACACATTTCAGCAGCACAAACAAGACCTGAACCATCTTCCGTAAGCAGTTAAGTATCCAAACTGGTACCAAACAAGTTTGCTTACTTGCTTGACTGTCCTATTGGACATCAAATCAAAGCACTGGCCCGGTTTTCTCTAATCCCCAAGTTCCAGCACTTCCTAAAATTAAAGAGAAAGTTATATGGTGATTTCAGCCTGGAACTGGCTGACAGGAGTCTACCAGGCTCCAGGAATTAATCCAGAGGAAATGGATACTTCTGAGATTGCCTTTATTTTCTTCCAAGATACCCAGGGACTAGTACATGCTCTGGTCAGCTCTATTCCAAAAGGCCAGAGAACACTGCCCAAAAATGATGAAACTGAGAGCAGGGATTAACACACATTTGCTTGCTGTTGCGCACAAAGTGGACTTTCATCTTGGCTGAGAACTGTTTTCAGAATGATTTCTCTTATGCCAGTCGTGGTTCTTGTGGCAAAGGATGCAGCTCTATTAGTTACATTGGTATTATGAAGGGGTAATTAAGTTGCTGTGTGGTGCAATTGGTATTATGAAGGGGTAATTAAGTTGCTGTGTGGTGCAGCAAAGAAGTGTGCAGTTCTGCATTCCCTTGTCATAGACAGAGGTTTATTCTCTGCAAATTAGAAAGCACTACAGTTAGTGCGTATTCTCAAACACTTCTGTTTATACCACCAATCATCACAGTAAAAAATACTCCTGAAGTTCAGCATCTTAGGTAACTATCATAAAACATCACTGTCCCCAGGCAGGAGGGAAGTCACTATAGTTCAACAGCGGAAAAGATCTACCACGTGGGAGAGATGAGTGTCCCAGAAATGGGTGTCTGTCACCAGAACCTTTGGAGATCTTTTTCTTTCTGTAACTGAGTTCTCATTTGGAAAATGCTTCAAAATTACAATGTTGGGTTCTGAATACTTTATTTCTTTGTTCTTCCAATTATAATGACTAAAACCGTTACAATTAGCACATGAAATTACGCATTGAAAAATCCATTTTCCTTTCAGTGTTCCTTTTTAGAAAGATCGATTTAATTCTGGCTTCACTAAAATAGTATTTTTCAGGTCTGTCCACATATAGCCTGACCAAATACCAATTTAGAAGGAAGGAAAGCTAAGCGGATGGTATCTATGATTCTAGTAAATATCAAGCCATGTGTTAATTTCCTTGCAAAAATCCAGTAAGAAATGAATCCTGAAATATTCGTATATGTGGAAATGAACAGTGGAGAAATCCAGTGTGTTCCCTTTACTGTGCAACTTTTTCCTGCTTATGACCTATTCTCTTGCCTTCTACTGTTTTTCACCTCTGCTTTGACCCTAAAAGATGCAAATCACCAGCCCTGATTTCTTATTTAAACAGTCTATTTGCAGCCAAGACCTCTGGTGCCGTTAAAGAATGACCATGTGAAAGGGCCAGCCTGTATTCACACTGCTCAGGAACTGCTCTGGCTCTTGGACCTCAGAGAATTCCAGTATCATATTTGCTTCATATGCTCTCCCAGGAGGGATAAAGTCACCCCAGTCCTTCACTTGATATGGCTCTTGTTCTGCTCCTAGCTTGCTGTGGGAATGGAGCTGGGGAGCTGCAGCTATTTTGTCTCATCTCTGTGGCTCACAAGCTGAATAGCCCATGCAAGAGTACGTGCTCGTGCATGTGTGCAAGGGCACAGACAGGGGTTGTTGATCACTGGGGACATGCCATAAGCCCTCTTTTTCTGACATGCCACTTGCTAAACTTCCTTGCATAGAAGTTCATCAATGTAAGTAAAGGTTGGGTAATCAGCATGCCAATTTTCTCACACCGGTAGCGTATATTTAAAACAAAATTTCCTCTTATTTAAGACCCTTTTAATCTTGACTATGTTTTACTAAAGTTCTTAGAATTCTTTCTTCAGTTCTACAACTGCCTATTGCAGTTACATATTTTAAACTATTCCTCTGAACTGCAATTTTAACATTAAGAAAGTTAAAGACAGTGGATACTTACGGAAAGTAAAAATATATCTTCGTTGAGAGGTGTTTTCTTGGTTGAGAGCTGTTTATTTCAGTAGTGGATAGGTATCATGGATTGAAAATTGAGGTTAGAACAATTCAAAACAGAGCTGAGTTTCATGTCTTTTTTTATTTTTTTTCTTTTAATAAAGAGTATACTTAATGGTGTGAAGGTTTGCCCATTTCAAATGAGGACAGTCTCACCTTTTTGAAAGGCATGAGGTGCTATATCAGCTGAAAGTCACTGGGCTTCCATCACATAGTCAGGGTTTTTGTCTTTCCCATGCCTAAGGTCAGACCAGGTACCCGGAACAAGCCAGCCTGGCTCACAGTCCAGACTGTTTGAAGTGTCTGATATACAATGGAGATGTGTGCTGTTAACTACCATCATTATGAAAAAAAAAAAAAAAGCAATATGCTTCATGGCTATGTTCAATTCTACCTATTGTAAAGAAAATCCATCTGTTATGTACTTGGGGAAAAGACCTGCAGCTGTCTATTCTTCCCATTGCCTGAGCAGCTATAAGACAGTAAATAATTTATTGCTTTGCTCTATTCATTTTATGTATTAACAAGAACCATAATTGTGTGACTAAATGTTTTGCCACTTAAAAGCTACCATTTAATTTTGTCCTTTTTCCATTTAGAAATTTTTGCCTCTTTCTGTCCCCCTGTCGCCTCTCTGGCTGCTGAAAATGTGTAATTATAACACTATGCCATGCTACAATGGCATGAAACAGCACAAATACAATGGAGGAACACAAGCACTGTACAACTTCTCATTTCAAACATCCCTGCTAAGTGTCTGTGGCTTGAAACCCAGCAATGAAAGCAGACTCACATGCAAAGGAAGGTCTGCCCATTACTTATAGGATGGAGGTCCAAAAAGCTAAATCCCTCTAGGCATGTAAAAACATTCTTATCAAAGGAGCTGTTCATAGGCAGTCACACAGTGCAAGGACAACTTGGTTTTTTCCATGATTAATGATAAGTTTGGAGGAATGCAAGTCACACTATACTCAGGGATTAGCTGTTTATCAAACAAAATATATTGGGAACTGGGCCAGCTGGGGCTGCTCTGCTACACACATTCATTTGTTAGGTTCTTCTTTCCTCTCCCATTTCATAAGCAAAGGGTGTGTGTAAGTGAACCCTAGCAAAGTCACTTAAAGAATAGCTGTGCACAGAAAGTCTGTTTTGCCTTGAATGTAGTCTCTTCTGTCTTTCGAAGCACTTGAGGTCAGGCTTTTATGAAGACATAATGTCCCCCCTTACTTTTTCCATCAGCACAAACGGAACTTCATAGACTGAACTGGTACATTGTAACTGATATGTTTTCACTAAGGCCATTTACATTGCTATTATTGCTTATTTCCTCTGCTATCCAGCTTCCTAGAGGTTATGCAAATCAGAGATGTGGGATTATTTGTGTCAACAGTGGCTGTTTTATAATAAAGCCTGTCTTTGAAAAGGTGGTTTATGTACAAATCATGTGTGAAGTCCTAGGCAGCTCAGACAGCAGTGCCTGAGACCCACCATGTATTAAAGCTCCAGGATCAAGCTTCTGGCTGTCACTAGGGACACTGATTTCAGTGGGACTGTGCTGACTTGGACAGCAATTAAGTCTGGACCAGCTATGAGCAGAGAAATATGTGATGATAAACAGCTTTTCATTAAGTAAAGATTTCAGATGAGTCGTGAGTAAATGTCATTCAATTCCCAATACTCAGGCAAAGATACAGCTCTTACCATGAAATACTTCATTTCAGGATAGTAACATCACACTTGCTAAGATCCAGTCCTGGAGCTGTGAGTAACAATCTCCTTCTTATAGTCCATCGAGAGGGGCTATCTTCTGAGTTTACTCTAATAGGTTAAGACTTATAGGCTCTGTGTAAGTATGGATTTTCCTTCCAGGACTAGACCAACAATCTAGTGAATATCTTTTAGGAAATGAAGAGAAAACCGAACAGGTTTAATGCCAGGAAAAATGTGTAAATCACCAGACTTGGCCATAGCAAATCATAGGTAAAACTGCCCAAGAGGAGTATTTGATAAAAGAGTTCAGCTCCATGACCTTTTGGACTGCTACACAATCAGTTAGTGGTCCCTCTGCTGAAACTACTGACAACAGTGACACCTGTGATGGTGGTTTCTGTGGTTGGGGCACCTGTCTGCTAGAAATTGGGTCAAGGCTGATGACTCAGTTCTCGAAACCTGCCAAGCAGCTGTCAGATGGTGGGAGTTTTCAGCATCTCCCAACTTGGCTGTGCGTGCTAACTGCTGACTTTGAGATCTACAGGTTATGAGCCTTGACCAGCTTCCTGGACTTTCCCTGTACCCTGAGTCCTTTATTTCTGTCACTAGAAAGGCAAATGTGGTTGCTATTTATTTATCCAATGTCCATTTTTAATATGTTTTTGTGTGTGAGGGTATGTGAATGATTCTTTACTTGAATTTCATGATGAAAGAAACTTGCTCCTGTGCAGAAAGCCAAACATGCTCTCCGCACTGCTGCAGACCAGTGGGAGCTCTTGCTGATCCTTTGGGAGGAGAAGTTAATGCTGTCTTATCACAGCAAAGAAACCAGGGACCCTGATCAGACACTGGCATCTTTAACAAAGCAGCATACTCTGCTCAGTGCTTGGAGACATCAAGAAAACTCCCAAATAGACTCTCAGAATGGGAACTCATCTTTGGCCATCTAAAAACCAGGTGTTTGGTCTACTTCCCCTATAACCAATGAGAGATATAGACATCTCCAGAGGGCAGTTCACCCAGAGATGTTTAAAACAGGCAGAGCTTCCACAATTGTCTATCACTTTCCTTTGACTGAGGAGAACCTGGGAGACCTGCTTGAGCTGGATAGTTCATTTTTAGTTGGTTAAAGATAAGTGAAGTGAAGCCAGTCTCAGTGTGACCAGCGTATGTTCATATAGGAAAAATAAATAACATTGAGAAGAAGAGGTGACAGAAGAACTTCCCACACAAGAAAGTCAATTGACACTAGAAGAGTAATCTTTCTCATTATTTCCCAGACCATTATTTCCTCTTTCCCAAGACACTACAACCTGTTGTCTTCCAGCAGGAAAGAAAATGTGACTGCATCATTGAAATACTGAATATGCAATATTCATAATACAGAGGAGAAAACAAAGGCAAAGAAGGTAAATCATTTGTCTGCAGCTACAAAATCCATCAGTATTAGAACCAGGCTAATTATTTAGGGGTTGCTGGTTCCCATGGCTCTTTCAGACCAAGCTAATACCTTATTAATGCTTATCCCTGTTGTATTTAATACGATAAATCTTCATTTAAGAAGCTGCAACTCCTATAACATTTAATTACTTCACTGTGCAGCTTTAAGATGTAAGTGGGCTTGAAGGAAAAAAAAGGGGGGGAAGGGTGACTTCATTTAGATTTAATTAATTTTCTCTGTGGTTTGCTTGGTAAAAGGCTTCTCTCCTAAGGTAAGGCAGCTGTGGCTACACACTGAAGCATAAGAAAAACCCTAAGATGGAGGCCAAGAGTTTGAAACCAGGTTACCACCTACACTGAGGCCAAACTTGCAGTTATGTTGACTGTGTACAAACCCTGCTGAAATCAGAAGGATCAGAAGATGACTGGAAATTGAACTTGACAGCCTTAGTGGGGGGAGAGGGTTGGGCTATATATAAGTACATCTTTGTTTATTAAAAAATAAAAATAAAAAATAAAAAAGCATTCTTATTTTGGTCAATCTTTTTCTGGCAGTGAGCCCCTGCTGCACAAGCCGCACAAGCTGCCGTTTCCAACATGTTGTCCAAAACAACTGCCGTGAAAGCACCTTCACCAGGATATTTGGGTGACAATTGGCAGCTTCAAACACCCAAATAAATTCACATAAGCTGGAAAGGTTGAAATGGCGGTTGGGGCAGGAAGGTCACGTGCAAAGAACTGCAGGAAGGGCTGGATCTCAGTGAGAAAAGCAACACAACTGCAGCAGGCTGTGTATCTGCACAGCAGTGGTCGGGTTATTGAGCAGCCATGTTAGGCCCACACTACTGTGGAAATGATGGCAGGCCGCAGCCCAACCCCACTACCACCAGCCTTCGTAATGGCTGCCATTGTTTGGCAGTTCTGATACAGCGGTAGATGAAAGGAGGATAAATACGCAGGTATCATTCATTGAGCAGAAACAATGGAAAACCAATGTTTTTTCAGTTCATTGAAGTGTTTTAATCAGTCCCCTCAGCTATGGCTGTATTTAGGTGGATTTAAACTTTGGGTTTCTTTGAGAGATACTGAGACTCTGATGCAGTTTCACATGTTACAACAATAACTGTTTCAGGGCCAAAAGCTGCTCAATACTTCAGGGTTCGTGCTCTCCAGTTTCAACTAGCTGTTAACGTCTGGAGAGGAAGAGGCAATTGTTTACATGACTGAGCGGGTCAGGATCTGCTTTTCATCCGTCCTGCGCCCTGAGTAAATTTTGTAAGCAAATCTGAAAGAGTGGCAAGGCTTGGCATGTCATGGGTTTTGAAACCCTCAGCTTCTTGAGTCACTTGATTATAAGATAGTTGGCTATTATTTTAAAAACAATATGTTTCTAGATTTCTTCGTTGAAGAGAAGAATTTGAAAGTGCGGTCACAAATGACCCAGAAACAGAAATTAATCAAAGAAACACAATATTTATTTACTTAACAGAACATGACTTCAAAGATAATTTCAAGGTTTTGGAGGCTGATTTAAGACTTCTGAATGCTTGGTGTTTACCACTGAGTTACATGAATGAATGCTGGATAGGGCAGTCCTGTTTCAAGATGATTTTATATATCTGTGGGTTCTGTTTCAGTCAGGATCATAGGTTTCCAGGCTCACATTTATTTTCACAGGGAAAGCCAACAGAGTTTAGTGCTTACAGGTTTTATAAAGTCTACAGGCTCACATGGAGCCAATTCTCCAGCCTTCCAATGTACAAAGAAAACTTTGTGTAACAAAATCCATGAGCTGATAGAAAAGCCCCTATGTCCCAAAGAGCTGTAAAACCACTGATTAAAATCTGCCCCAGCATTGAAAGCATGGAAGTGAAGAAGATACATTTAAAGTGAAAATGTCCTATTTGATTATTTTCACAAATGTAAAGACTCCTGGGAAAGTGCTTTTGACTGGGGATTGATGAGGAATATTTTTGGGCTTCAGTCATCTTGTACTATGGAAAGTGATAGAGTTTACTCATAGCTATATCACCAGCCCTAAATAAATGCTGCAGACTTCATCTACTCTTCCATGGTTGTAGATCCTGATGTACTGTTCTTCTCTTTTCACAAAGAAAAAGCCTTTTCATTCATGCCTCAGCACAATTATGTTGTTCTTCTGATGGGCTATAACTCATTCATATGAGCCATGGCGTGGTTGCTGGCTTTATAAATGTTGGCTGTCCAATGATATAAGTTTGTTCTTCTCCTCTCTACACTGCACACAAACACATTAGCCTCTCTTTCCTAGTCCATGCTGCTACCTCTGTGGCCAACCCAGAACTCATATTTTTTATTAAAATTTTCGGGTCCAGCCACAAAAATCTTCAAATATACCAGCCTGGTTCTCACCCTACAGCTCCTACTTTTGAATAATATTGATTGTGGTTGCTGCTAGCAATGCATCTTCCCAGTTGAGATTGGACATTTGAATCTAAAAAGAGCTGAGCACTCCCTGTGTGATCTCACTGTATCTCGATGTCCTCAGCTGAGTTCATTCCTTCTCACTTATACCAGTGTAATACTTAGGATCTACCAGCGAGAACTGAGGGCAATTCAACAGCAGAAATGTGGGCCAAGCACATCACAGAACTCAGTTAATAAATGCAAAAGACTGGCAAATACAGCAAACAGAGCACATACAGCAAATAGTAACTGAAACACAGTGCAAATATTTTTCCTCAGGCCTTCAGTGATGCAGTCAATTACTTTAGTCCATTAGTAGTAATAATTTCTATAGAAGCAGGAGCAAATTTTGGATTATATGAACATCACAGTAGGCAGCAAGGAGTACATGTCCCTGTTTCGATGACATTTGGACAAGCTAGCGACCTTTGAGAGGAATATTCACTAGACAGAGGTAACAACAAGTTGGCAACAAATTCATTTTTCATGTCTCCACACTTTCTAATAGGTGCAGAAGCTAGCAGGCTGAAATGACATTCTCAATAAAGATCATCTCCCACTTGTGGCTGGTTCAAGGACTACATGAAAGAATATTCATAAAATAAATGCACTCAGTGTAGTCTTGTAGACATAAGAAGTTCAGATTAATTTAGAGAAAGTTTAGAGAATTATCCCATCTTCTGGGCTCTCAGACATCAAAATTTGCTCCCCTCCTCCTTCACCTGCCAGCTGAGCTTATCCTTACCTGCCTCTTGGCTTTTATTAACACTGCTTGCATGGAGGAATTCATTTGATATTTAAATTGACAGCTCAATTATCTTTTCAAATTTAGTGATATGACAAGCCAGGGGGTTTATCCCATTACAATATTTCTAAGTGACAAAATTATTTTATCTCTCCTTGACAGTATTATTGACCTGTAATCAGCAGACGAATGGGAGAAACAGAGGTCATCTCAAAAGTAAAAAGCCAGTTAGAAAACTGTTTGGCCAATTATGTCAGTCATCTTGACTTAATCTTGCAGCAGAACAAGGAAAGATTTGTTGCTATGAACCTTGGCCCAACAAACCCTGCATGGAAAGCTTTCCACTCAGTTGAAGGGGGGGGGTGTCTCATATGTATGACTTCTTGCAGTGAGGTCAGTGGGCCCCAGGGGTTGATGGGGGATGAAAAATAGTGAGGGGTCAGGGTTTGTAAAGCAAATCAATTTTCTTAAAGAGAAGATTCTTCTTGGAATCAAGAACCCTGTGGCTATGTTATAGGTCAATTTTCACAAGGTTACAGCTGCTACCGAGCATCTGGGCTAGACAGCTTTTTTGGATGTTAAATCTCTTAATCGAGTCAGTCTATGTTTTTCTTTGAAAGTAAGTTTCCTTAAAAAATACTCAGCGTTTTTTTAATAAATCATAAATGGTTATCACATATGCTTCATTTTTAAAGCTCTTTGACACAGGAACATATAAGCCATCTGTGTGTTCCTTAATCTTTTTAGCAACATTTGTCTGCAGTGTGTCTGCTTAGTTGGGCTTTTAAGCTTCATTAAGAATAAAATATCCTGTACATCAGAAAAGAAAAATATTTTTAAAATCAATAATGCAAAGTTTTCTGCCAACAATTTGGCGTGGCTTTAAATGAAGATCTTTCAGATATTAGGTCTTTGAATGTAGTACCAAAACCTTAGCAGAATAGACTATTACCTAGTATTTGGCATTAATTAAAAGCTTTCACTGTTCTGGCCAGGTCCAAGATACAGATGAGATAAGCAATTGCTTTGGTTTCCCATAACTTGGCCAAAGCTTTTGGGTGATTCACTAGCTTGCACACAAAGCTGGACAATCCACCTATTTAGTAGCTGGATGAGGTCAGTCACGGTGTGATCTTTTCCATAGGACTGAACATCTCTCATACAAACAGCCACCACAAGGTCAAGGTGAGAGGGAGGCCATCTCCCTTGATGTCCATGCATGGCAACCAGTGGAAGTAAATCTACCTGAACTCCTGAGGCTGCTGCTGCAGGGTCCAAGCAAAGGAGATGCAGGTTCCTGACAGATGGAGTGAGCCAGGCACAGGCACAGGAGCAGCTGGGAGGAGCCCGAAGGCAGAAAGACACATCAGGCAACAAAACTAAATCTCTGGTTTCTGCCATTATTATTCCTTTGTCTATTTATTTCCATTAATATATGCTGGCTGTGAGAGGAGACTAGGGCCTAGAGTGCAGAAGATATGAGGAAATGAAAAAGAGAGGGCCCCATTTTTCAAGTGCAAGGATAGATGAACAGGGGAACAGACTGTTTACGTACCAGTTACATCAGTCCTCAGGACTTGCCCAGAAGTCAGCAGGCTTGTAGGAACAGCAAGGAGAAATTCTCTGTTTGGAATAAATGCTGGAAGATGAAGATCCGTTCTGTTATCCAAACTAAACTATTCACTTCTAACATACCTTAAGGCCAGGTTTTTTTTTCTGTGGGAACTGGTGGTGCTTTGCAAAAAAATTGTCGCTTACAATAATTGTTGTTATTTTGCATACTACTAAGTATTTGTTTTGAAGAGACACTAAAAAAAGAATATGCCCAAAGAGCCAGTCATACAAAGTAAAGGGAATGGAAAAAAGAGCAGGAGCAAAACAATGGAATTTTGGGACATCTAGACTGTTATCCTTGAATTTTGCAATTAGCTTTGAAAATTCTTAGAAAAAAAAAAACAAACTGTTTCTAAGAATCATTCTAAGAAACATAATTCTCAACCGGGATTTGGAAGCATGTCCATATTTTTGAAGTTGATGTTTTTCTTTATGTTGGACATAGCGGCAAGGACTTCATATTACCAGATGTCCTGTCAAAACCAGGGAAGAAATCCACACAACTTCTGTGGAAGTGCCTCAGAGTTAAATATTTGTTGGACAGGCACAGAAATCTGTAATGCATAATGTAAACCTGATGTCATAATAAGAAACATATTTTCAAAGTAATTCCTCCAGAAGGAAGGATAGTATCAGGCATGTATTTGGTAATTTTTTTGCCTATTTTTTCTTTATAGAAATTTTTTTGGAATAGCAATACTGGACACACAGAAATGTAAACACTTCATTTAAACGTACTGCTAACATGTTAAACATGTCTGCTTGCTATATTTTATTAAACTTTATTATATACATTATTAAAAATTCTTTGGACAGCAACACTTGTTCAAACAAAGTGGACTGAGTTTATGGATATTCACTGGGATTGAGAGAGATTGCAATAAACTGAGCTGAAGGCCCTTGGTTATCTCTGTCCTGAGTAAACCACCCAGGCAAACTTTCAACCTGATGGACAGCCAGAGTGTGGGGAATATCCAAAAGGCATTTGGGACACACTCATCTCAAGACATTTTGCCATGTGTGTGTCTGAGTGCTTCCTGTTTGGTAGAGTTACATAATAAATTTTTTGAATGCAGGCTAGGAGTCTACAGTTAAATCAAAGATGGATTTGACTCTCAAGTTCCACCTCAGAAGGAACTGCTCAGTGTCAACTGGGATGACACAAAAACTCAAATTTCCCATTTCACTGACCTCTGGTTACTCAAAACTGGTTAGACTCAACTAAAGAGTTGTCCATTCTGCCAGTACTTCAGAAAGGCTAATCTGAGTTTCAAGTCTATTGCATTACCCCCTGAAAAGCAAGTTTTGTAGGTCAGTGCATTTTCCCACTCTAACTGTGAGACAGATAATAGTTAGCTTTGGCAAGGCTTCTTGTCAATCAGTCTGGTCAGTCGGAAGAAATTAATCTTGGAAAAGTCATACAGCAAGTGCACAGTGATTTCCCTCACCAGAAAAGATGTTGAAGGAATTTTTCAGAAGAAATGAAGTCTGTACCGAAATAAGCTTTTTAGACAGAAGGTTGTTTGCTTTCTCTCGAGGTTACCGTGTTATTGCCAAGAAGCCATGGATATAGACTCATGCCTTATATATAGCTAAACTAGGAAAATAATAACTTGGGGAACAGGTGACCAGCTCTAGTCTGATTTATGTCCTCCAAAATTTGAGTTTGGATCAAAGCTAGCAAGCAGAAATGTTTTGCTTTTCTATGATGTAATACACAGCCAACACGTAATCTGGAATAATTAGCAGATTAGGATCAACTAAAACCTGAGCCTTGGCTAGACATAAAGGCAGAGTATAAGAAAATTACATAGTCTAGGAAGCTCAGAAAAAACATCTGAGCTGAATCTTCTGCTCCTTTAAATTTCGTATACTGATGGATATTAAGATAATGGAGCAATCAGACATTAGATAGGGAGGTACAGTTTACCAATTTGTGGTAACATGGCAATTCTTCCTTTGACTCACAGAGCTTTATTCGTGTTTTTTGAAATGCTTTTTACCACATCCACCAACTTTAATTTTTTCTTACAAAAATGTAGGTCAGTCCTCCAGTAAAAAAATTAGCAACAGCTGAAAATGGAATTGTCGAGCCCAAATACATATTAAATGAAAGCAGCCAATGAATAAATTGCCGTGAGGTATTTCCTGCTACGTGACATTAGGTAATAGGGATCAGGACTCCTGAAATTAGGGGGAAAAAAAAAAAAAGAAAGAGAGAAAAAAAAAAGAAAAAAAATTAACTTGGACAGAAAGAAAAAACACATTGTCTTTTTATCGCACAGTGAAAAGAATGAGCAGCATGAATTAGTTTACAATCAGCTGTCAGAGGTGTTCCCATCTCGTTGCACTGCTCTGTGAGAGGGGAATTGCTATGCACAGTAAAATGCCAACAAGTTTGGTGCTCTTACCTCCGGATTTGTTTCCGCATCAAGGCTGTTTTAGGAAGGGTTGCAGTCCCCTGCAAGCCACAAGCTGCTCACCTCGAGAATCCCTGCAGACCTGCCCTGTCACCAGGGCTGTGGTAACATGTGTGGGTGGCTGTGGGTCCCTTGGGGAAGACAGGCGAGAACTGGAAGAATGCAAGGGCTTTCTCCCCATCCCTCTCAGTATCTTGGCCAGCAGACACGTAGATGACATCAGTATGGCTGGATACCTCCCATGGGGACGACATGGGTCCAGGTGGCATGGTGGAAGGCAGTACCACCTCGTGCAGGTTACAAGCCCCCCTCCATCCCCTTAGTTGGCCAGTTATGAACAGATTTCACCCCTTATACTGCCAGTGAGACTAGGGAATGGAGGTATCAGGGCTATCTCACTCTCTTTTTGTTTTAACAGTCTAGGATATACATTATTTCCTTCAGTGAGGAGGAAACAGTTAATATTCTCATCAAATTATAACATCAAACTGCTAAACACAAACCCCATTCTAATCTGAACAAGGCACTCTCTTCTGAAAGTGGACCAAGAACAACAGAAACACTCTTGTTCTTTCATAATCACCTCTTGGTTCTTGAATCAGGATGTATTTATCAAAGATGGGTCTGTAGGATACATTTTATAAGAGCAATTCCCATTTGCTCCACCAGACCCCAGCAAACCACCTCCTACAATGATGTAGGCAATGAGAAGTAACCACCAACAGCAAGCTTGCTCCATCTGAGGTGAAATGAGGTGGGAATGAGCTTGCTTGGCGTGCACATGTCCATGGGTGAGGGAACAGATGGAGGATGGAGGAGACACACTGTCTCCTCCCATGGCAGCTTCTGTTACTCGTTGAAATACATTTATGGGAGAAGGGCTTGGCTGTGTTTCATCTTGGGGCTTGGACCATCAGCAATATGAGAGTCCTGCACTGTAGTGGTCTACGCTACACTGACCGGGGAATCTGGTCTGTCTCTGATCAGCCTTTCAGCTGGATCTAAATGTATCTTAGCCAAAGTCTGTCATTGCTCTAGTATAATTATTTTCCTATGCAGGCGCTGCAGCATTTTTGAAAGTATACATCAACTCCAACAGACAAATGCGTGATGTGTTGTTTCAGATTGTGCTGGGCACCTTGCTAATTTTGATTAGTTGGTGTGGGTGTGGGTGTGTAGGGGAGAGGAGTCACTGAGAATGTTGTGCTTAGAAGGTTAGCAGCAGGCCAAAAGATACAGCGTTGTATCTGAAAAATTTGATCCCTGAAATGTAGAACAGCCAACTTTAAAGTGCTGCAGAAAGTGATCAGGCACGGAGAATTCTGCACTGATTTCCTTCAGTTTGGCTCTCTTTTACAGGCTGTTTCAGAGGGAGCTGGAGAGCAAAAGGTCACTGTTTTTAAGACACTCTATGTTTCCATGACTGCAAGAATATGACAATCACACCATGTATCCTTTGGCTTCAGAAAATATCCCCAGACACTGAATAGGCAATCAGCTTGCCTTTTTGTACATTGGAGAAGGCTTGTTTTTCCTTCTTGAAGAGAGTCATGACCTATCATTAGTTCCTTCCTCTGAAACACATCACATTGCTGACAGTAAAATGATGTTTTCATTCTAAGAATTCTACAGGGAAAAAGGGAGCAGACATTTTCTCAAGGAAATAACCTAACAAGACCACGGTGATTACAACAATTGGCTGGATCATATCAGAAAAATAACTGCTATGGTTACTACAAAGCAAAAAAATTCCAAGAAAGGAAATTTCAATTGACTTTTAGAAACAGTATATAAAGAGAGATTTTAAGGTGTTTCCCTTCAGTCAGCAAAAGAAATCTTTGTGTATGGTAGATGAAGAAAATTATTTTTACATTTCTGAATGAAATATGTGGTATATTCACACTGAAGATCCATATGTGGTTTGTAAAGATAATAAAAATCCAGAGAGCTTTATTGCAAAAATAACATCACATTACATAAAACATACATAACATATTATAACATAACATTACATTACATTAGACCCCCCAACTCCCAAAGGCCAAAATTCAGCTCCTGATCTGTGAAAATCCAATTGATATCAGTTAAGTCCCCTTGATACTGACATATAGGAAGAGAAAAATGCTTCCTTTGAGTAATGTTGGGTAAACCTGAGAGAGGAACTTTGTTTTACCTGGAGAAGTTACAAGTTAACTATGCAACTATGCTGGTTCTACATAAATAAATATACATAAATACATAAACCAAACCTTTATAGCCCACTTCTGAAATATTTAAGGGATATATTCAGAAAGTTACTTGGACCAAGAGCTAAGAATGAGAAAACTTCCAGAGGGGGCAAACTGAAGTAGCTCAATAGATATCCTCTGTGCTACACTGATTTGTGTAAGTTCTGGATCACTGTCTACAGTGTGTTGTAAGACAGGTTAGCAGAATATCTAGGCAAAAACATTATAATTGTTCAAGTCAATTACCTGTACAAGCTTTGATTTTTTTTTCACTTAATTTATAAATAGAGGTACTCATTTATCTTCTTTTTTTCAAATATGGGAAAAATCAGATCCCATTTGAGATATTCACATCTCATTTGTCTCAAGCCATGAAAACAAACATTCAGAAAGGCCTAGAAAACATCTCCAGTTTTGCCATGAAAAGCCATAAAAAAGATAACCTGAAATTAACCATTTCATATTTTTCGGAAGGCATTTTTAACCTTAAAAAAAATATACAGGTAGATTTCAATATGAAAGGTTGTTTTAAAAAGAACATTTAAGTTTCACTTGTAACATGCCAAGAGCAAATACTGGAGAAGTTTTTGATTGCTTTCAGGTTTTCTTGGTATGTGGTAAGTCAGGAAAGTTCAACATAAATTTGTAGATTGTTTCAGTTGCCTCTGCTGTTTTGCTTGAAGATTTTCACCTGGTCTCTTTGCTTTCAGATTACACTTTTCACTAGTTTTGCTCAACATGGAGTGCATATGTCTATACTGCAAGCAGTGCGTAAGTAGTCCATCAGATGAAATATTAATCCTTGTCAGTAAAAGAACAAAAGATACAGGATTTTCTTTTACACAAAACCAATGTTTCTAGGACAGCTGAAAAAATTAAGCAAATGACACTGCCGCCCACATTCTGTAAGATCCACCTGGAACTCCCTTAGATTTCAAGTAGAGGTGGGTGCTTACAGAGATGAAGAGACTCAAAACGATATCACATCTAGAGATTTAGCTCTGAGAATGTGGGTCTCAACAGTAAATCTGGCCACTCAGCAGCATGCTTCTTTAGAAACCATTTTCCAAATTTAAATAATACAACATATTGCCCAGGGAAATAGCCTAGGAAACCAATGCTTGAGCTGTACAGCACCAAAGTGAGACCTCAGGTGCCGATAGTACATTAGTCTCCCTTGCTTCTTTTTTCTTCTATTTCTGAACTTCTGGGTTTTAAGCCCAGATACTGGGGTTAGTAAAAGGTTGCATAAACATAAGGAACTTGGAAGCATTTAAGATGTCCAAAAGATGAGTCTGGGATCCCCCACTAAGATGGCAAAGATGGTTCTCCAAAAACCCTCTGGAGGGAACAGAACAAGATCTGGGGCTTTGTCCCTGCAAAAGACGTTCGGAAGGATTCAGTCACAGAAAGTGTGTGAGGTTTCAGTGGCAGCCCCTACCAAAAAACAGAGTAGTTCAGATAAACTCAGGTGGGGCACAAATCTCTAGAAGAGTATGCTGTTCAGAGGAACCAGCCTACCCCTTCATTGACAACCACCCCTACAATGCAGTTGGTGTTATACCCACAGAAACAATATCTGAGCTTCTCATGTCTTACAGAGCAGTTTTATTATCTTCTTCTCAACCCAAAGTCAGTCCTCTTTTTTTATATAATTACAAACAAGGACTTGTCCATGAAGCAAGCTCCTGATGGGCACAGCTGCCACTATTGCTGAACGTTCCTCTATCCCCTGGCTTTGCTTGTGCACAGCATTGCTCTCTTTTCTTCTTCTTTTGATAGAAAAGACATTTCAGCTCTTCCTCTGTGCAAGAGCAGGATATGGAGGTCAGTAGAGCCCTGCTTTACCATTGCTGTTCTTCTTACTGCTCTTTCTCCATTTCTGGTCATCTTTTGCAGAGAAACTGAGCTGTCATGGCCAAGGACCTGACTGCTATCTTTTTATTTCACATTTTTACATCTCCCAGACTGTAGCTTACAGGCAAGCGAACCAATACATCAGAACGACACAGGTGAGATACTATTATAATGCTAAGTATTAAAAACTATCTCTGCATTGATTACGGAGAAAAAAGCTGCTGCCTTATAATGGCAACCGTTGATTCAATGGCTGTGGAAGTGTGGGGTGTAGAGGGCAAAAGCTTCTTTATTCAAAGGGAAATTATGCTTTAAAACTGGCTTTATTCCAGCACTGTTGATAGACTAGTTCTCTGTCCTTCCCCCTCTTTCTATATAATCTCAGTTACTTACAACATTAAAGGTCTTTAGAAGCTTCTTTCTGCAACAGAACTCTGTTTCTGCCCCTCATCACCACAGTGAATGACAATTTGAAAGAAAACCAGAAGCTTTGCTATGGATTTACAAGTTTCTCAAAGCAAATCACTGGATGCCAAAGAAGCTGCCAGGCTACTGCAGCTTGCAAGCAGTTATAATCAGTGAACAAAGGAGTCGGAGGCAGCACCGAGGGGAAAGCTTTTGTGAAAAATATTGACCAGCAAATTACACTGTAGACAGTGCTTTGGCACTTGGCTGTCTAAAGGTGACTCAGAAGATTTGTATAGCTCAGCAAGCTGGTTTCTAATTACACCAAATGCCTGACTGTTGTCAGTGGGCCCAGTATTTTCTGAGTGGGTGCTCTTCACATGTGTCGTTCATTACCTCACCCTGCACGAAGAGCCATTTCTGTAGGGAGAATAGATGGCAATGCCATTTGCTTGGATAATTTCCTCAGATAGTGGTTTGCAACAAAAACCTCAAAACAATCCCTTT
>VXAL01007866.1:586600-636600 GCA_013399475.1 Chauna torquata
AACTCCATAAACCCCGGGTTTTTTTTTTTGTTTGTCAGCTAGAGCAGGCTTTTTTTTTTTTTTTTTTTACTTTTCTATTTCACATGAGGGATCAGAGAGGCAACCCATAACACAAATGCTGGAGATACTTTAGCTTTGCATCTTGCCTCAGCTATGACAAGGATGTTTTGGCAAAGCTATGGGGCTATATCAAGCATCAAGGGCACAAGTAAATAGAGTAAAAGAAGCTTTCGTGGCTTCTGAGTGTTCCACTTCACACCCTTAATGCTATTTTAGTGCAGTTTGCTCTACAGTCCTCAACAATATTTATTTTATAGCCCTAATTTTAAAGCATTACACACTGTACTGATGCGTCGTAGCAACACCAGCCAATCTCTGAGCCAAGTTACTTCTTCACCAAGTTGTGTGTTCAGTTAGCTACAAGTACAGACTGTTTGCTCAGTATTTTCCAGCCATTCTCAAAGAACCAAATCTTAATCATGACACATTCCTGAGGTTATCAGGACATGTGCCTATGGATGTATGAGAAAACAGAAAGGAGAGGCTTTTACCTATTCCCACCTTTGCAAAGCTGTAACTTCAAGACACGTTAGCCCTGTGGTGTTTCACATTAAGTACTGCAGCAAGCAAGATGAGCTGATGGAAAGAAGTCACTCTTAGACATACAGAGCTTGATGTAACATGTTGAGAAGCTTTCATTTTCTTCCTGCTATTGTGGCATAGCTTTGATTTCATCTCCCTTGCTAATCTTAACCCTGATCTCTCTGTTCATCCTTTTACAGTGCTGATGGCTTCATTGCCCCAAATCTAAAACATTACTGCATCCTTATAGACATTAACCTACCACTCTCACTCTCCGTCCTCTCCCAAGCCTCCCAGTAAGGTAAACAAGTTTCTCTGATTGTGTGGATATGAAATTCCACATCTACCATGCAGAACTTCCTCCTTTTCCCATCAGCCAGAATCTCTGCTCTTCAGAAAGGGGAATAAAAGTTGAAAATGTCTTACTTGATAAAGAGACTCAATGTTAATGCTTTCTCCTTGGTAATCAGAGTTTCAGAACCTGAAAATAGGAATCTTCTTTTGGAGAAGCTTAGCTGCAAGCTAGGTTACATGTCTGGGGGGTAGTATAGTTCTCAGGGAAAAAGTCTTCCAAAACTACTTGTAAGAAAAAATAACACAATATACAGTTACATATGCAATTCATTTGCATCTGAATGTCCAGTATTATCCTGGCATTGTCTTATCTACATACAGCTGCACATGAAAAGGCCATTACAGTTATGTCAAAACAAAGCAACCCATTACAGTTCCCTACGAACCCAGACCATGTGCCGCTTGGTTCTCATTGCCACCCCTTGCTTGTCTAAAAGTAACAAGCCGCTTTCCCAGACAGCTCCTATTGATCAGCTCCTGTTGGCAATGCAAATGCCTTCCATGTGCAGTCAGGCATAGCCATGAGCCTCAAGCACAAAGAGGTGGAGCTGCTCTTTGCCTTGCACAACTGGAGAATTTCCTGCTGTTTTCCCAGTCATCCGCAGACCAGGTCTATCTACTCCTCAACAATCCAGGGCATCCCATTCATTTCAAGACTAGTTGCCACAAGACTCTCCGCAGGCGGCTTCCCAGACGAGGCTTAACTTCTAGCTTTGTTTTTCTCCATGTCAGGAGACATTTTGAAATAAAAGGAGCTTTCAATGTGTATGGGAGATAATAGGAAGACTCTCAAATCATGGGCAATAGCCCTGACCATGGGCATTTATTGTTGTTGTTATTGGTTTTGTTGCTGTAGTACCTCCTGACCATCAACCAGTGTCAAAGTTCACCACACTTGATACTATATAAACATACAAAGGGACAGAAAAGACACTGAGGACTGACCATATGAAAAGACTAAATAAATAAGCAGTGGAGAAAGCAAAGACCCTTCAAAAATGAGCAAAGGATGAACAATTTCACACTGTTTTCAAAAGATCTCAGTTTTCTCTAAACTCTGCTCTTGCTGAAGTCAATGGAAGAATTCCTCTGGGCTTCAAAGGGAATAATGTTAGGTCACTGTTGAGCACTTCAGAAATACTATTACAAGCATTTGATCAAGCATAGGCCAGAAACCTATTGCAAGAGGCAGCGTATGAATTCAGATCTACTTAGTTTCAAACCAGGATCCTACATATAGAACTAACAACACTTTTAAAATCCTTATCGGTTGACAGTGAATGTTGTTTCTCATTCTAGAAGTCTGATATGCATCTATGTTGGTTTTCTTTCTTTCTTTCTTTTGTTGTTTTTTTTCTTTCTTTCTTTCTAGAGAGCTAAATAGGGAAAGAAAGAAAAAAATGACATAAAACAAGGTATTACACACTATTATTATAACATTTGCTATTTTTGGAGGCATTTCCAAATGCAAGAAACATTGTCCAGACAGTTTTAGGCTGAAGGAAAAGAATTTTTTCCTTCTTTTTACAAATTGAGGCATTTCTGAACATGGTCTATTTTTGCAGTACTGTTAAACACCAGTGTTTTCCTGAGAGAGGTGAAAGGGACAGCTCCGGAGTCTTAATGGTACAGAGACAGTGCTGGAGTGGCTGTAACATTCATCACTGCTGGGTAAACATGAGGCTCAACTTTATGTTTAACAGACCTGTGGCCGTTAAACTCATTCCATATTTTGTTGGCAGGTGCTGGAAGAGCTCTTTGCGTCCAATTGAAGCATGAGGAGCTGAAAATCCTTCTGCTTTAGTGGTAGTTGTAGAGAGCACATTCCTTCCTCTCAGCTACATCCATTGCCCAGAGCTGTTGCACTAGCTGCAGCTCCATCTTTCTGGGATTTGCACCCAGGATCCCCCACAACGGTAAAACCACAGTTTTGGTTTCTTGTTCACTAGCCATGACAGCTAAAATCTGCCTTTTGCTGGCCTGGGACTGTAGCAAGAGCAGTGGAACCTCCGTAACGTTTTTGTACAAAATACGCCAGCTAGCACATGTTTTCTGTTGCAAATCCAGATTACAGAGCAAAGCTGCTGCTCATAAGGCATAAAAAACCACAAGACTTTCCCAGTGCCAGAGAGCAGAAGCAAAACTAATCCTTCTGAGCTCTCTCTCACTGTGAACACAACAAGAAACTGTCACCTAGGCAGAAATACAACAGACTTAGGTGGTGTTTTGTGTTTGTTTTAGAAGGAAAATGAGTGTGGCCAACTCTTCAGAATGACGTTAAATTGTTTCCGCAGAGTCAGGTCTCCTATGAACCAGACATGCAATGTGGGTAGTAAAAAGCCGCTATCTTTTGTCATGTTGAAAGACTCCAGCTCAAGGGCCTTTCATACCTCATAGAAGAAAAGCATGCTGCAAATGGGAAAAATAAGTAAGAAATAAAATTTAAAAAATACTGCATTGGATTTTGCATCTGGGGAATGGACAGCCAGATCTACAGAAGTCTGTAATATCTAATGTTTTATTGAAGATACAAGCCAGAGACATGTGCGAGTTAAGAAAAATTTGGACTACAGCTCTGAGCTGCAGTCCAGATCCTTAACCAAAGGCTGTTTCCTACTTCTGCCCTTTTTATGACTGTATTTCTCTCTGGTGAGCCCCCCACCAGGCACGTGTAGGGTGAATTTTAGCTGCATTCAGTCTTTGGGACCCATAATTTAGTTTCTAATTATCACAAAATTTATGGACCACAACAAGCTTGCTTTGGGTGTGGCTATGGGAAGAGCCACACCAGCTGTGTGGAGAGGACAAACTACAGAAAGCTCATAAATCCTCTGGAGAGCATTAAGGGAATTTTAATATTCCTCATCATTAGACATGGTTTACATGGTCCCTCTCAAAGGATCCACAGAGATTCAATGATTTCAAGAGAGCACCAAGCATCTGATCTGACTTCCTGTGCACTTCCACACCACTGCCCCTTGCCTCAAGTCCAATAATGTTTTGACACTGATCTACCCCCCAGGGCACCTCCAGGCCTGAGGACAGCCAGAGACAAGCAATCCTTTACCTCCCCTGCAGACTTTGGCCATTGATCATTGCTGAAAACCTGTGGCTGTGTGAAAAGAAGAGAAAATAATAAGCCTGGCAGGGTCCATGACACAGACACCTGCTAACGAAGCTTAGTTTCATCTCGGCAGATTGTTCCATGCAAACTTGAGGATGGCCCATGCATTGAGACAACAATGCAACTTCCTCCTCCTTCCATCCGTTAGCTGCTGTTGCTTTTGCAATGTTTGCCTGATTGTTGATGGTTATGGGACTCCACTCCGGTTTTATATTTTGTCACTGTTATTGCCATTGACCGTCACTGTGTTTGTAATTCTGAGTGCAGACATAAAAGGTGCTCTTAGTGCTCTGCACACACAGAGAATTGGACCTCTATTTCTTCCTTTCTGTCTTTCTTTCTTTTTTTTTTTTTTCCTTTTACACACACATCTATATATAAGCTTAGAGATAAGACTAACCCACTGTGGGTGCAGTCGTCTTACCTAATCTGAGGCATCCAACCGAGGGACCAAATTTAGAGTTCTACTTGCTGTTGGTTCATTCTATGTGTGGAGATAAATACGCATCTCCAGAGCAGCCCACTGGTCTCTGGTGGGCTCAATTGCCCTTTAAAATAGCCTACACTGGCAGAGAGAGATTAGGATACTACGCTGCCTGAATTAGGAACTTCCTTTATCTTTCAAACCTTAAAGACCCAACAAGTCGGAAGGAAGGCCCTGAGCAACTATCTCCTAGAAAATTAGTTCAAGTTTCTTTATGTTTCCATGAATAACTGTCATGTAATTATTTATCAGGGTCCTTCATATTAAGGACAACGGAGAGAAATGGAAGCAGACAGAGGAAGAGCCACCAGTGCATGCTGGCTCCAGTGCTTTGGTTCGTCATCCTGGGAAGGTGGAACGAGCCTCTGAGGGAACAGGGACATGGACGGGTAAAGGCATCTTGCACATCCGGAGCAGGGATGTGCAGTTCCTTCTCATGCCACCAAGTGTCAGTGATGCTCTTAGAAAAGGACTCAGCTGCAAGCACTGGAAATGCTGCTCAGGTAAATCGGCCTTTAGATTTTGCATTTCTGTTTTTTATAGTACATTTGGGAAAGAGCTTTGATGCAAGATGAAGAGATTCACAAAATGATTTGCACAGTTGTTGTGTGCCTGCTGGTCCCAAAGCCATCTCAGGAAAAACTGCAGCCTTTGTTGTGTTTCTGGTGATTCTCCAAATTACAGCAATGCAAATATTCAGCTTGTAGAGAGGCAAGGCAAACACTGAGGGGCATCTTAAACAGATTCGCCTTTGATGAGAAAATTGTGAAGGTCTAAGGCGCTTTTGTTGTTTCAGCAGTTGATAATTGAGGTAGTCAGATTGCCAGCTCAATTTTACAAAAGCTGCCTTCTGAAAAAAATCCCCTGCTAACTTTTAACAGCTCCAGTGGTGGAATATTAAGGATGAAATAATCTATTAACAAGCAAAAATACACAGAGAGAGGATTTGAAAGGCAACATGCTAGCATGCAAGCCAGAAAGCCTAGAGGCACCTGGGGAGAGTCAGAAAGCAGCACTTTTGGCCCTGGGAAGTCACTGAATATACCCTCTGCTGCATCACAAATGTATGACAGAAGTCTGCAATAGCGTAATCCGACAGCATTGACAGCAAAGTCAAGGAGCAGGCGTAAGTACACATGGGGAGCCAGAACAGAAAGCCCCTGGGACTCCAGGTAGTCTCTCTTCTAAAGCTTGTGCTGTGCTGCCCTGAATGTACAGCTAGAGAGGGGAAGGAAGCACGAGGTGTCATCATTTCAGGGAGCTGACAGCCCCACAGAGCTGCAGTATGATGGCAAAAGGGCTCAGTGCGGGGATGTTAGTTTTGACATGCAATCTCAGACAGAGTTGCCTCAAACTCAGGGAGAAAATATCCCAGAGTGGCAAAATGTCTGGACATATACATCCTGTAAAATCTGTGTTGACATAGGCCCGCTCAGGACAGGGGACTTGCCTCTCACCTACAGACAAAATCTAATCATTTGTGTTCTGGTTACAACAATTTGGCTACCTTTGTTCAGCTCTGGTGAACATAAACTGCTAAGACACACTGGGAAAGAGCAGAGAACTGCAAATTGTAGGGCAAAATTATACCTAGCAACACTGCCTGTTTCTCTGGGAGGAGGATGCTGAAGCCAGCTGAGACCTGCTCCAGGAGGAAGGCTGGGCATCAGCATTGGAAGCAGATGTGCAGCAATCACAGCTGTGCTGCAGCAGGTGAGACTTCTTTCTCCCGAATGCCAGAGGGATATTTTTATGTATGATTTAGCTTAGACAAGTCTGTTTAAGTTAGGGTTGATTCCCCACTGCCACACGGCCAATAAAAAAAATCACAGGAGTGTTAAAAAAGCACCTAATGTATCTGCTTGAACTTGGGAGACTTATGGGTGCACAGAGGAACATGCTGACTGAGGGTGTGATGGGTCAACCGTTCCTCCTGCAACCAGTGTTGTTTAACCCCAAGTAAATCCAGGCCAAAACATTTAGTATGTATTAAAGAGTACTCTCTATGGAGACCTTTGCATCAACAAGAGCAGGATAATAACCTTGTTTCATTCCCTTTTATTTTACACAGTAGTCATTCACACAAGCTGAAGATTTGGCCATTAACTTTGAAATCACAGAGGTGCAGGGCAACGCTAACGTGCTGGGGATTTGTATGAGAATTTAACCTAAATGTTGTTGTTAGTTTTTTTGCTTTTTCATTCTGTTTGTCTAGTTTAAAATCAAGAGATTTCAAAAGCAACTGAAGTAACTTCTACCTTTCTCAATGGCAAGTGATGAGAATTCAAATTATGTGTGTTTTCTCACAGTCCTACTACACACTTAACTACTACAAAATTTAAATTCTTAAAATTTGTACTTAAATAAGAGACATATGCAGGCAACATACTTAAAAAACCAACACCCAAATACCAATTATTTAAGGTTTTTCCATTCTGTTTTTCCTAGCTAGATACTTTTATTAGGAGACAGAAAGAAAAAAAGAAGAAAAGAAAAGAAAAGAAAAGAAAAGAAAAAAGAAAATTGCTTTTCCATCCCTTTAGAGATCCAAAGAAAGAATCTGAGATTGAAGCAAAGTCTTATTCTTAATCTTCCTCAGGCCATGCTAATATTGAGCCAGGCAGGCTATTGGCAGAGGAGTTGAAGTGCTTGATATGTGGACAACATGAACTCCCTTTTTGTTGTTAATTCAGAGCAGTTATGGTGAAATACATTAAAGAGAAAAAGAAAAAGGAAAAAGAAAGCAAAAATCATCAAACTCTAAGCCCTACACATTTCAGATTAGGCTAAAATTTTTAGGATCAGCTTCAGCCTGGTAGAATCAGTCTGGCTCCATTGACTTTGTGTCTCAGTAGTTTACCCAAGCTGAGGACCTAGCTATTTCATTTGGCTCAAGTCCCTGCACACTTGAAAGTCTGAAGAATATTGACATGATTTTCCACTGCACTTGATGCCAGCTGTGTTAATCATTTCTCAAAGCCAAGCTTCTGCCTTTTTATAAAAAGGCTGACTTTTTCTGCCTGGTTCAAACATCAGTAAAAGTGTTGAGGGTTTTTGTTCATCTCTTTGGCCACTGCACTAACATTGTCTCACACTCTAATTTGGGTGAAAACTTTAATCTCGCTTTCCTGCTCCTCTTGCAAAACCTCCCAGAAATGAGTCTTCTGAGTGCTTCTCTCCTTTCGGCCTCGCTGCCACTTGATGGCACCAAAGCCCACAGAAAGGCCTTCGGGCGGCGAGGTGGGGCTGGGGCTGAGGAGGCAGAGCATCAGCTCAGGGTGCTGGCATCCTGCCCCTATGGCCAGGCACCTCCAGCACCCTTCCGGCACCCAGGGACACCGGGGAGCGAGCTGAACGCGCCAGCATGGGGTTCACAGCAGTGCACTTCAAGTAGTGTCCATCAGCTCTTCTCCAGGACTCAACTCATGCTGAATCAGTGTCAAATTAATTCACAAAACATCTCTCTGAAGTTGGCAGCGGGATTTCTTACCTGTCAGAAAGTTTCCATTATTCTTCTCTTCCTGCTTTGCGCTCCATTAGTTGTCTGTGTGAAGGACTGGGTTTGCACTTCTCAGGAGCCACTTACCTTTGCAGAAGTGAAACGTGGGCACAGTTTAGTCCTGAAGCACATTTAGAAATGACACTTACAGTACCCACCGCTCTCACTCATTAGCTGTGGGCATGGATCAGGTAGATGGAGATGCCATTAACTGTTTTGTGCCCATGATGTGACGTTTTGGAGAGTGAGAAAAGGAACAACCTTGCTTTTGAGCATCATGAGATACAGATCTAACCATCCAGGCTCTAAAACCCAGACAACAGGTTAATTATACGGGGGAAGCACAGGTACAAAGGTAGGCTGCAAGTGGGAAAAGCAGCTCCATTTCATTCTTTGAAAGGGCCTGGATTGTTGTGTTACCCCAGTGAGAGCACTGGCCTTCTGAAAAGTCAGATTCATCAACATTTTGTCCCTTGACATTGCTCTTCCCATCCTGCCAGCAAGCACGGCTCTGTGCTTCTCCTGGAGCTGTGGTGTCCTGTTTGCCCGTGATGACATGGTGGTAGACCTACAGCTCTTCCCAGAAGCAAGGGGAAAGGGTCCACAAAGTTTGCAGTGCAGAGGTGTTTCCTTATTGCTGTCTCCCCAGACAGTACACACGCCCACTGTCCCAACACACGGCGTGTGATAGGAGCCACACACTGTAGCCTTGAACAAATACATTTTAGAGAGTAACTAAGCTAAAGAATTTGCTCTTCCTCTACAGCTTAAGTGACTGGGGTGAGCTCTCAGTTATCTCATTGCACCTGATGATCTCTCCTTCCTTTCTCTTCAGGCAGTTTTCTGCAACACATTGAGCCAGAGAAGTTCATTACAAATACCAGCTGTCATTGTCCCAGACATAAAATGCACGTTTAGCGCCAGTACTGAGGTACGTCCAGGGCCAAGAAACAGTCATACAAGAAAGTTTTCTGCTGTTATATCTTTATCACCCCAAAAGGATGTTGTGTATTTTTGTTTCCTACAACAAAGGCTCATGCGTTTAATAATGGTCTTACTGCACAGTTCTGCGTACAAAGTGCAGGTTCTGCTTCGTTATGAAGGCTATGCTGAGCACTGCAGAAACATCTACACAGCAATATTGATGTGCACATGCTTGTTGCACACCTGTACATGGCTGTTCATTCATAAGCGTGTACACATGCTTATAGACCTACACATATACACATGCATGTACAGAAATGTGTAATACACACAGGTACATGAATATGTGAATACATAAAATATGATGCTGGCTTTGTCTCTGGTGACAGAACTGCCCTGCACATCCAGCCTGGCTGCTTGCCGAGGAGATGTGAAACTTCTTCGCATTTCCTGGGGAGGGAACATGAACTGCAGCTGCACATGCTGAGTCTTGGCTCTGATGAGCTCGTGACTGCCCAGGTTTGGGTCTCGGCAATTGCATCTCACTCTGCTGCTGCTGCTGTTATTGTTCAAGTTATTTGAAGATTTTACCAGAGCCCCTGAGCAAAGACATGGGAGTGCTATTTCTAAAGTAGAAAATTTTTAAAAAGTCTCAACATGTCTCAGTTTTCAATCAAGAGAGAGAATTAATTAACAGAAAAAAAAACATATAAATCATTTTAAAAATAACATCCAGTTAAGAGTATGGGACTACAGCAGATTTCAGTTGTACCCCAGGGACTTGAGGGTAAAATCATTTCAGACTTACAGGTCTGAGGTCAATGCCCAGCTCACAGTGTCTCTGTCAGGAAAGGGAGCTCAGAACCATGCGAAGAGTGCAGGGAAGAGCCTGTAATGTCTGGTTTTGTCTTGTCTTTGCCAATTCCTGCCTCCTGCCTCTCTCAAGGAAAGTTTTCTCAGGCATTTATTTTCAGGAAAGGGTGACATGCTAACCCTAATTCTGGGGAGTAGCAAGTGAGAATGCCTGCGGATCAAGGTGCCTCCTGAACAGGTGCAGCTGAGCCAGCACTACGGAAGAAAATCCGTGTTTCAGTAGGACTGAAGCAGAGGTAGGAGATGTGCTCTGGTGTCTCCCACGGGTGTGTTCACCACTCTACTCACATTGCTTCAGTGCCAAAAGCCATCTGCCCCAGCCAGCAGATTCTGCAGGATCAGGGATTTATTCTCTACCACTTCCAAGCGCATCTAACAGACATAAGCCAGCTAAACTGCTGCTCCCAGAGCTTAGCCTATACAGTTAAGAAACTGGTAGTGCTCAAGCTATGGGACTTGGTGGCCTCAGCTTAAACCTTCAAATCCCAGGACCTGTCCTTCCCTGTGGTCAGAGTCTCCAGGGTGGGCAGCAGGGAGGGGGATCTGATTGAAACTGCAGCCCTTGAAATCACCTGGCTTATCAATTCCAGTCTCCTGTAAAATCAAATGATCAAAACCTCCTTCAAACCAGAGTGCAGAAGCTTTTGGCCAGTAACTAATAATAGCAAGCCAATCCCTTTTAGGCCTTCCTGTGCATGAGGGTATTTTAACAGGGAATCTGTGCCATGGCTAGACATCCCTGAACTGAGAACTGTGACTGTGTTTCTGTGGACTTGGGCTCTAATCACAGAACCAGAGCCTCCCTGCCCCTTTTAAGGTCCCAGCATGAACTCAGACCACTCAGTTCCTTCATGCTATGGCACAAATGGGTGAAAAAACAGGATTTCTGAAACTACTCAACAGCCCTGGGATCCTTGGAATCCTTGGGATTTTTCTCTTGCATGCCTCTGGTCTTTGCTCCTTGCCTTAAGAAGTAAATTGTGTAGTGTGGTAATCGTTCCACAGAAGTTTTTTTTCCCTTCAGCATCCTTTGGTGTCAATTTTGTGAGGCAGTCTTCAGAAAGGCCCCTGCTGGGCTTTGCAAAGTGCAGCCCAGGTTCTGTGAAAAGCAGTCACGTCTAATGGACTCTGTAGTCCTCCAGAACAAATCATGGGCTTCCAGGTAAGCACAACTGGGAAAGTTTTTGCAGGATGAAAGCCAAATGTCATCTCCTACCTGTAGAAAACTGTAGGCTTGTAGGTAGTTAATGCAGTATTGTTCTTTCTGAGAACTGGCCATGACTGACGTAAAGAATCTGCCAGGGTCAGGACCTTAGAAAATAAAATATTTTCCATTTAAACTCAGGCAAACAACAGACTCTCCCATCTACACCAACAACTGCAACCTTGACAGCCACTCCTTGAGTGTAGTGCCTGCATTAGGAGCCAGACATAATACTGTGATATTTGGTCAGATATTTAAGGCTTGGGAGATAGGGATATAAATGTGGGTCAGTAGAAACCAAGGTCCAATGTTCAACACCAAGCTCATTTCCTTGGCTTCCCAGAGGCATTGTGGTGAAAATTCTGGTGGTTTCAGTGGATCTGAGCACTGGATGTCCCCTGCTGGGGACCTGGCACTGCCTTTCTGGACAAAAGCTAAGGGTGCTTCAACCTGAGAGCAACAGTAGCCCTACAGGACTTGCTAGACAAGAAAGGTTTTCTGATTCATTTTGGATTTTTATTGGAGCGTATGTGAGCAATGTTATGCCTTGTGATAATGTAACAATAACATCAGACAGGGAAAACTATCAGAGAAATAGGCTTCTTCTTTTTCAGTCATCAGTGGATATTTGTAACCACTGTAGAGATGATAGTCTCAGTGCTGAAAGAGTACTTTGTCTGGAAGGCAAGTGTGATCAGTGGTAACCCTCTCTGAGAGTGCCTCAAGACACTCTCCATGCAGAATTTCTAATTTTTTATACTGTCATCTGTGATTAAAAATAGCCAAGCAATCATCTTAAACAAGCTAGCCAGGTTCAGTCTTTACTTGAGAGCTGTCAAAAGGTTGATCTATAAGATCCCATTGTAGGAACAGTACTAGTAAAATGTAATACAGAACTAACACAAACTAAACATCTTAGACACAGATGGAAACTGTGAAATCTTTAAATCTCGAAGAAGTCCTTCAACTTGAATTTTTTTTCAAATCGATTATGTGATTATTGGATAAATAAACTATGTGATTGTTCAGCACATAAACACCCTTTGTTAAATGTGTCCGTCAATAGACAATTCATATAAATGATACTAACTATCATCAAAGGAGTAATAACGCCTTTATTGATGAATAAATCTCTAAAAGACAGATCAAATGGAGGTTAACTAGCCATGCATGACATTAGCAGGAATTAGTCTGAAAAGAGCCTTGCAGGCATGCTAGCTACTGTACGTGGGGTGGGAAACGATGTGGGCTACACTTCATGGAAGGACCTGCAAGGTCAAAAGCCTAACCCCTGCAAAGACCATGCTGGTTGCTTTACATTATATTGTTTGGCAGCATTATTTCTGTTTTGTATTTCTCCATTGTTTTCTGTGGACTTTCAAAGAGGTTTTTTTACATGGAGCCTCTTTTAGCATTTCTGAAGAGTGGCAAGTTGTGGATGCTGAAGTGCCGAGGCTGTACCCACATGCATCTAGACTGACCTCTCCACCCAACAGTCCCATGAAGACAACAGGTTGCCTGGTCTTACCCAGCCTGGCAGAAGACAGGACCGTGGGACTGTGGGTGGAGATGACCCCCTGATAGTCACACATACTCTCTGTGAATGAGGCCAGAAATTTCATAGGTCCTTCCTTTTCTCGCCACACATTCTGAAATTCATTGAGCTCCCAAAGTCCATATAAGGTATCAGCTATGGATATAAGTTACTGCTTTAAAAACCTGTGGTTCTGTTTAGACAGGATTGAGCTCTTTAGAGAAGAGCTTATAAAATTTCTCAACAACAGCAGCTGATATAAAGTAAAAATTGATATGAAGTAAAAAAAAAAAAAAAGAAAGAAAGAAAAAAAAAAGAAAAAGAAAAAGTTTTTGCATAAGGAATCCAATGGTAGGATGGTAAGTTGGTGAGAAGGACAATATTCAGGAGCCAGAAGAATGGTGTTATACTGTTATATTTGCATGCGTGACTCTCTTGGTCTGTATCCCAGAGGTGTTTTCCAGCTGCAATAGGATTTTGTTTAGCAGCCATGGCAAAGGTAGTGGGAGGCTTTCTGTCACTGCTGAAACGCCAGTGAAGCCATCTCTGTGCCTGCACCCAGAAACCCATCACAATACTGGGCCAGTAGCCAGACACCACCACCACCAAACTATGGCCACCTACCCACACACAGCCAGTGGCGGTTGCTCTTTTTCCATTTTTCCCCTAATTCAGCTCGCTCCTGCCCTGCTCCTTCCCACAGCAGGGGAGTCTCTGGCATCCCAGTGCTCTGCTGGAAGGTGTTCAGTTGCAATGCTTCATTTCCAGCATGCACTGCTAACTCCTCTAACAGTCATTTGTGTGAGGCCAGCGGCTAGCTTTTACCTTTTCCATGGAGATATATTACAACCAATATTAAGCAATGAGCTCTTTTTCCCACATAAGATGAAATCAATGCACATTAGAATAGTTAGTTCGGAATTACATAGCATATTAATGACCCACTTGGAAACTGCCAGTGATGAAAACTGGCTAGATAAACTATTCCTCTATTCACAGAGAGTTCCTAAATAGGACACCAGGGTGGCTTTTGGGAGGGATTCATCCACAGCATCTGAGGTGCCTGAAAGCAGGGTTCTGTGGCTGAGCTGGTACTCCAGGGTCCTGCAGTGTTCCCAGGTTTCTAGTCAGTGAAGGGAAAAGTCCGTTTTAGGTTGTGCAAATGTCAGCTCTCATTGTATCTCTTTCTCTGGTGACTGTGGAGGCACTCTAGAATGACTACTTCAGATCTAGCTATCTACATTGTAAGTTAGGTCAGCCGAATCTCACCCTAGATGCCAAAGGAATTTTGCCATGGTTTTCCCTTGGTGTTTAGGTGCTCTCCATGGACTTTTTGGTGAGACTTTTGCCCTCTGGAGCTCTTCACCTAACCA
This sequence comes from Chauna torquata, assembly GCA_013399475.1. Lineage (NCBI taxonomy): Eukaryota > Metazoa > Chordata > Aves > Anseriformes > Anhimidae > Chauna > Chauna torquata. The sequence continues at coordinate 600,552 of VXAL01007866.1, forward strand.
TGGCACCAGATATGTATTAACTGAAGCCACCAGCTTGGCAGCAAGATATGAGGACAATATGGGTGCAGCAGCACCCTGACCAGTCTTCCAGTAGAACAGTGAAGAGTAGAAGTGTTATCTACAGAGCAAGAGATAATCAGAGAAATGATGACACAGGAACATAATACTGAAGCCAGGCAAGTGAAGGTGGAGCGAGCCATACTGGAAAGAAACGTAAGCAGTGACTGACTCAGGGAAAAAAGAAGAAAGGTCAGCTCTTCCTCCTTCTGCAGTGTGTTACACACTAGCCGTGTGTACATTGGTACAGTAAGACAAGTTAAAGAATAAAATTTTACTTGTACTTTGGCTTGTCTCTGCAGTTTTAGTGTTAATACAAGCAGATAGTTTCAAAGGAGTATCACAAAATAACATTCTCAAATGCCAAAATTTGAGTGAAATTCAAATATTTAGGTACTTCAGAAAACCTTCCCTGGAGGCCTAAGCAGCCACAAGAGATGGCAATTTAATAGCCCTGGAGACTCACAACCTGAAATTGTCTAGAAACTAGACACAGCAGGCAAAAATGTCTGTATCTTTCTTTAGTCCTGTCTGCTCAGGTGCAGGATTATGCAGTAACGTGTATAGGACCAGTAGATAGAAACGATTGATTTTAGGCAACAACACTATACTGGCCTATAGGAGGGTCGGACCTATAGAAGTCTCTGTTGACCATCTCCAGAGCCATTTGTCTTCTCTCGCACCCTCCCAGATGCTTTTGGGTGGTTCTTTGAAGGGTTATGCAGCCATGCTGGGTCTGTGCAACCCTGCATGTCCTTATCACACTGCTTCAGTATTGGTCAGGCAAGTGTCACTGCAATGCTAGAGAGTTTCTTAATTAATTCTCCGTATGTTTTCCTTGCCTATGGTTATGTCATTAACAAAAACAAGACTTCCAGTGCCCTGATGTTTCTTTGCACCACTCAATGTGAAGGGTCAGCCATGCAAACAAAGTAAACTTACTAGTTGACCCCTTTCTAAAATAGATAAACAGCCTGTGCCAGAGCCAGTGGTCCTGGAGCAAGCCTTCCAGTGATGCTACTACCTTTTCCCTGCAGAAGATCAGTACTGAGTGGGTAGAGGAAATGACCCAGCTTTTTCTCCTATCATGGTATCTCCTCATCAAAGTTCACACAGAGCAGTGTTTTTCTCAATTCACAGTGAGAAAATGAAGCACTGAGGGCTGGACTCATGTCAGATAGACATCTGCACCTCAGCTAATAACACTGGGCTCTTCTTGCAATCCATGAGGCATTTCTGAAGCACAGCTCATCTGAACTATTATTGATATTTGTTCTCACATGTTTCAACCACATGTTGTTGGTAGTGTTATCATTAGGAATAAGCTACTTAATTTTGCTGCTAATAATAATAGATGTTGCTGGCCTCTAGCGAAGAAGTCTCTGAAAAGCATCTGTCAGTGTAATATCTCACATGAACAACTGCATTGGGGTTTAGTTGGAAAACAGATCCCTCACGGTTCAGGACATCACTCAGAACAAAATCCAAAGCTTGATTTCTGGGATCTAAATGCCAAACTGCATTGCTCTAGAAATTCAACAGTAGTTACATATTGGGATTTTGGACTCAGTTCAGACACCAGCTTTTATTATGCTACTTACCCTAAAGCAAGTGATAATGATTTTATGTAGATTATCCTCCTACCAGCTGGTAAACAACACAATATTAAAGCACATGATACCATGCTTTTGCTGATCCTGAGTGATTCCTGTTTGAGGCACTATTAACATAGGCAACATTTTGTTTTCCCATAGGAGCTGCTTGGAGGACAATTAGTTAAATCCACTACTCTAATCATGTGGATTTGTTTTGGAGCAAGGCAGTCTCATAATACAAAATGCCTATTTCAGTTTGAACAAGCAGATTTATTAAAGCTTTTACATGCACACTATGTAGCTACCATACACAAAATTAAAATCCATCTGGTGTCAAGAGAAAATACATGCAAACTAAATACTACAAGAGCAATAATATTACTAGCTCTCACATCAAGCTTGCAGTAAGTGCAATATTTTATTGTTATTCATAAGAAAGCAAAATAGTAATAATACTTTCTGCTCACGGCCAGGTCCTGATACACTTACTTAGCAAAAGCCAGCTTTTTCTAACAAATCTTGTGTCTGCTTTGCTTTCTGTGCTGGGTAATGTTAAGGAAGTGTAAGGTTCTGCAAAATGAGGGGGTGAAGATTTTATGGAGCCTAAGGAGCTGGGGCTGATCTTAGAGCTACAGGGCCAAGTCCCCACTGGGCTGAGGCCTCTTAGCATCTCCAGTAGTGCCAATGACTATTCCCCGACTCACTCCCACTACTACACCATTTTGCCCTTCACAAGTTCTTCTTACAGGATCTGTTACCCCGAGCCAGAAGAATAATAAAATGGTCTATGTAATTATACTCCAGGATGACTTGATTCAGCCTGATTAATTACACAGGCATCGTATTTAATCCCCAGATTTAGAACAGTGGCTGTGTTCTAATTATATCCTCTGATAGCTTAATTCTCTCTTTATAGCCCAGCTAAAATTAGGTCATACACATTTTTGCATTAGCCTCCCTCCAAAGTGAAAAGTTGGCACCTGTCACTAGTCCCATAGACAATCCTAATTGCTCCAGTAAGGCTCCTGGCCCCTGCTTGGAAATCCATTCCCCCAAGCAAGGCACTACTCAGCAGCGCAGGGGCAGATTTGTCCAATCCTTCCACTGCACACAGGAAAGCTGGTCCTGGAAAGAGGTCTGAACATCCATGAACAGTGGGTACATTGGAAGTTGCTATTTCCCTGTTGTAGATAGTGAAACGATGCGGTCAGCCTGAGTGGCTTGACCAGAATCACAGAAAGAATCAGTGCTGGGATTAGAGGTGAAAACTTTCTGGTGTCTGGTTATTATCTTCACCTCTTAAATGAGAAAACTGAGGCAGAGCTGGGATGAAGGCACCAGCAGCCATATTTTTTCATGTACTTTCTGACCTACTCTTCATTCACATTCTTCAACACAGGTTTCATCCTTACATAAAAATACTTCTCCAGTAACTACACCAGTATAACAGAAAAGTATACGCAAGGATAGACTTAAAGGCCCCTGATATACCTCTAGATAAAGAAGATCTTCTGTAGCTGCTATATAACCCCATAGGGATATAAACAACTCTATGGAGGGGTTGAAAGTTAGAGTAGAAGATCCATGCCCAAAGAGGTTAAACTGCTGTCAGGGTTTTGAGTAGTGAATGTGGTTTTCATTGTATGGCTTTGGTGGGAGATTAGACTTGAAAGCAAAGCTAGGGCATTTGCAAACAGCATTTATTGAGATTACATTTTAGCTGTATGGCCATTATATTAACACAGTCCAGCAAGAAAGAAGCCAATTCAGCCAGGCACAGCTTAAAACTGCAGAATCATCAGGTCTGGGCTGTGCTGAGTTGCTCTGCTGAAAAAGTCATGCCGCTGTTGGCTTTGCTTGGCAGGCTGCTTGCCCTTCCACTATCAGAGCTGCTTCCACCTACCATTTTTTTGTGGGTCCTGGGTGAAATATTCTCCAAGACAGCTTTGAGAAGGTGAGTGCAGGGTGCTGGACTGATCTAAAAAAAGGGCCTCAGTGCTTCTGAAAATGGAAAAAAAATATTTCCAATGTGACTGTGGGGAGACTTTTGGGCACTGCGATTGTCTTAACACAACCATGGTTTCCTTGGAGCTTTTTGAGCCTAGGTATGTTTTCTTTGCAGCACATTCAGTAGCAGCGCAGCCCTGACCCACTGTGTATCCATTGTGCTAACCATTTCCTAGAAGTCAGGTACAAAATCCAGTCAGAGACCTGCCCCCGAAGTCTACTGAAGGCCAAGTTACGTTTAGTTGAGAACGCATTTAGTTGAGTTCCTTATTATTGTTTTAATAATGCTTCAGGAAAGGAGTAGGTAGAAGAGCAAAATGAGACAAGAAAGAATAGAAAGTCAGTCCAGCATCTTTATTTCCCTTATAATGTGTCATGTACTGTTCCACTTGTTGTTATTTACTTGAATATATATAATCATCATATTGTGTTAGTGGCTAATTGCTTGTTTTGATTCCATTCTGTCTCATTAGGCCAATCTACTGTTCTCAAATTTTTGTAATAATAAAAAGCATGATAACAATAACATCAGAAAAATCTCCAGTGCTGCCTGGCAGACTCTTTCCACAATAACACTGCAGCATCCACGTTTCATTTTGCATCTCACATTTATTTCCTGCTTCATTATACTTGGACCTGATGTCTATATTCTGCTCTGATGTGAATGACAATGATGTGTGATTTAGGAACAGGAGAATTAGGAAACAAGTGAAAAACAGAACAGCTGGCTGAAGGTAGATATGGACTTAAGACAGAGTGATTAGGTTCAAAATGTTCTGGATTAAAGGTTTTGGATTTCCCAGAATCTCAGAAAAATCTTATGAATCCTCAGCTCTTATATTGCATCCACATCACAACCCAGTGCAGGTGATAGGAAGTTTGGATAGTGCTTCAGACACCCAAAATTTCATTAACTTACTAAACCTTGCTGTATTTCTTTAGCACTGAGCTCAAAAACAATTTTGAGTTTTGGGTACAAAACATAATGATTTGATACAAGATCTTGACTTGATCTCAAGTCTGTTCCTACACCAACTTGCTATTGCTTATGCCATGAACAAAATATATTTTAAAATAGCTTGGACTTTTTTTCCTGTGATATCTTGCTGATATTTATTTACATATATGGATATAAACACAGACATATGTATAGGAAGTTTCTTCATTTAATGTATTTGTTTTCAAAATATAAAGTAAAAATATAGTTTTAATACCTTATTCATCCAGAAGACTTTACATCACTTTCACAAAACATCAGATGATTTTCCTTTCACATTAACAGGAAAAAGCTGATAAATGCTTTTAGGCATTAAATGTTTTCTTGAAACACAGGTTTACCTGTGAGGAGATCCATTGCAGATGCAGCCTGAAATCTCATTCCCCTAAGTCAATAGGAGTCCTCCAATGACCTCCAGAGAGTCAGCCTTTAAGGTACAACTAACGAATATGTTCTGAGCTCGAAATTACAAGCTGTGAGGATAAAAAATCCATGAATGAAAGGATTCCTACATGTGACAGCAAAGTGACGGTCAAATCCTCAGCTGGTGCATACTGACCCATTTCTACCTCTCATGAAGATTTCCTTCCCAAGACTGATATTATACCATTACATTCAGCACCCCATCCCCAAACCCAGTGAACCATGATTCAAAGTATCAAAGTGTTCAAATTACAGCTTGCCTACTGTTTTTCCCCATCTTTTCAGACTCAAGATTTTACACACGGCATCAGCTGACATAAGGAAACATTGTCTTATTTGGGCAACCGCGTTCTCCTCACCTGCCAACTGCTTTGAGCTAAACAATCAATGCTGTCCTTCTCAACTTTTCCCTTTCCAATTAATTAATTTAAATTGACCATTAAGTCAGCAGAGTTTTTGATTGATATTTTCATTAACAACCCTCTCATGCAGACCTGTCCAACACCTAAGAAATGTATGATAATGTCCAATCTGCATGAAGGGGTCTGAACATCTCCCTTCACCTCTCAGTGCTAGTGAGTTATTACTCGAATTGTGCTTGCTGTTTCATTGAGTGTAATTTGAATACAGATTAGCTGCCCCAGTGTTCCAGAGCTTTGGCATTATCATTACTGGGGACAGTAATTTGACTGATGAACACACAGGTTATCACAAGGTCATCACCTTCATGGTATTGGAATGGTCCATCGTCCCAGTTTTGGAGGGAAGGAGGCTAAACCTTTCAATAGCAAAATTAAGTCCTGTGAATTAACTTGTCCGATAACTTATTGAATAAATCCTTTACTAATTAAAGAACCAATAGGCACCTTTGTTCTCAAATCTTCAAAGGCTTTATTAAAATCAATGAAGTAATATCAATTTAACAGTATTTTTTTTTTAAACAGGAATTAAGATCCTTCATCCCATTAGACACAAATGTTCTGCATATGTAAAATGATTTGAAATGTTAAATGGCAAAAGGAAAAATACTAAGCTTACCCTGTGAAAGCAATTAGGTCAGCCACACCTTCTGAGAACACACATTCTTTTTTAATTAGCACTAAGAAAGTGAAAAAGCGAAAAATTTCTTCAAACTTACCAAAAAAAAGTGTTTTATTTGACTGGGACGGTGTCATGCTGAGACACTATTACTCTTATCATATTCTGGCATTTTCTCCAGTGTAAAAAAGCATTGAAAAATGCAAACAAAAAGAAAGTGCATAATCTGATCTAAAACACACAAGCTGTTGTACAAGCAAAAATTGTATGAACATCAGTGGGACAAGCATACTGATTTGCTAGGCTTTCTTCTAAGGATCTTTCAGCTGAAGTAGCTTTTTGGTTACAAATGAAATGAGTGTGGTGTCCTCAAGCTAATCTCAGCTGATCTCTATCCAAACCATCCACTGGTACACTTGGTTGACCAAGACATTAGATATGGTATAAGTTACAGTTTAGGGGAAAAGGTATAGCTAAATGAAGACGACATTGTAATGTTCAAATTCATCAAGTCTGGCTCTAGATAAATGTATAATTTTTGTTGTTCTGTGCCTAACAACTTTCATGAACATGTTCTTTAAAGGGTGCAATCATATAAGGTTTGAAGAAAAAGCTAAGGTTCAGAAAACTGAAAATGTCCTTTCATTATTTTTGGAGAAATGTGCTCTTTTAAAGCTAAAATGAAACACTATGAAGTTAAATTTTTGTGTATGCTAGTAAAAATGTGAAAGAGACAGAAATGCTGAAGATCAGTGATGGTAATACATGAAGTCAGTCATTCAGAAATCTGTGAAAGAGCACAAATATTTTAATGAATTCCTTTACAATGATGAAAATAGGAATATCCTTTTGATGGAGGTGATACCCGGACATGACAATATTTTAGTGAGAACAAGACAAAGAAAATGAAAATGTGCAAAAGTAAAGCACACTGGTTCTGCCTACTAAGACAAATACATAGAAAATTAATTTCCTGTGTGACCATTACTATGGTCCCAATATGTACAGTGAAAAGTGTATCAACACTTTAAAATTATGTTTGAACCAATAATGTGAAACATCATTAATACCATAACCATAGAATTTATTTAATGATAAAGGATGAGCAATTGTTAGAAAAAGGGAGGCAGAATGTGGATAAAATTGAGCAGGATCATCTAAATACGTAGCCTTCAAAATTCATAACATATAACATATTTTTGACCATGTAGTACTGGTATTTTGTATTTTCAGAAATTATCAAATTCCATCAAAACATTTTGATGCTCAAAAACTTTCAAAGAGCTCCCTGTCTGAAAAATTCAAAAAGTTGGTAGTGTTTTTTCTCAAAATTTCAAAACGCAAAGTATTTTGAACATCATTCCCAGCATTTTTTGAGGATAAGGTTCAAATCTACTTTTACTGAAAACTTGATATCTAAAAATATATTCTGAACCATATCTATTTTCATCTAGGCAAACTATCAGTTGTACTATGTGCCTGCACAGTTCTGTAAGAAAAGACACTGCATAAGTGTGTCCTTTTGTAGGCACTGCAAACTTACTTTTCTTCAGTGCTCAGGCTATGGTGCAGTAACAGCATTGCAGGTCTTTGGTACAGTATGGGAACAGGGCTAAGGTCTTATCGACATCCTTCAGAGGAGCAAAGCAGTAGTGGTGCTACCAACATGGACAAACAAGGTTTTCTTTCTGCTGAAGTATCTCCACACTAGTGTTTTGCCCCAAAATAAAAGAGTGGAACAACAACAAAAAAATAACAGCAGAATTTTCAAGGAACAAAAATCAAGCCAACACCAAGCATCTGACCCCTCCATGCAGCAGACCCCCGCTGAGATCATTCATATAGTGAACATGGGTGGCATACAGGTCCAAGATAAGGTGCTAGGAAAGGTGCTGCTGACTGTGGCAACATTTAAGTTTGGGGTATCTGGCTCTGCTATCCTGTCTGAGAACATTTAGGCTCCTCATAACCCAAGATGGGCATCGGTAACGTCCTGGCTGAGTTGTCTTTCTCTTGCCCAAACAGAAAGATGGAAGAGAAGGCGAACTTTAAACCTGCCCTTCCTGCAGACCTAAAGACTGAAACATGGACAATGCTTTATTCCTCCAAGGCACTTATGTCTCAGTTTCCATCATCCCAGAGAAATATTTCCAATACCAAATAGAGAGAGACACTCCAAATCCTTCACTCTGAATTTATGCTTCTGACCAGAAGAAGACTGAAGTTTCACTGGTTCACCCAGACTAAGGTGTTGTCTAGCAGCCTGGGAACTCTCTTGGAAGGTGAAGGAAGAGCAGATTTACCCCTTCTAGTGCCAATGATGCTCTCAACACTGAGATCTTCTGGAGAAGTGTATCATCAAATAGTCCTCAGGAATTAAAATATATGGAGGAGAGAAATGAAGAAAGAAATGTCTCTACCTATGACCAGGCCTTGGACTGAAAAGCGTTCTGGTGTCATTGGCAGAGGGGTTTGAAATCGAATCCCTATTAAAAAAGAAACCACTCTGAAAATGCTGTCTCTAAAGACAGAACGATGTGTTGAGGTGGGGTGCAAACAGCTTCACTACATTTGTCCAGCAGAATTCGTTGATGTTTATGGTACATCTCACTTTTAAAGCTATCCTAAATATATCCCAATTAATCTTTCACACCACTTCATCCTGTATTATCACTATGTATTATTTTTGAACTTCACAGCATTTTGCCAACATTAACTAATTAATTCTCACAATATCCCTCTGAGGGAAGTGAGTAAACACCATTATCCCTCTTCTAAACCAAGCCAGAGACATCTTGTGAGGTCTGCCTGAGGCCATCGTGTTTTTTCTTTTTCCTGGTCTCTCAGCACCAAGGCAGAGCAATTAGATCTTGACTTTCCCTGGCTTCTAGTCTTGGGCTTGGATCTCTAAATCACACCTTTACTGACATCAGAGACCTACTGTGGCCTAGAAGATAAAGAGCTAAAACTCACTAACATCTTTCTTGCCAATCTTACAGTATTTTTTTTAAATGAACAGCAACTCCTGTTTCCTGCCACAGAAGAAGACATGGAGAAAGATCTAAAAAATATTTGCTTTGTGAATGAATTCAGACTATGTAAATCAATTAGTCATCAAAACAATTTGACACTTGGAAAATTGAATCTTCAATTAGATGTTATCTTCCCAATATCCTTTATATCCTCCCTGGATGGAGATAACACCTTTGTTATCTTTCAGAGAATCCACCTCCCCTACTTTAGCAGAAATGATCAACTGATAGTTATAAAACCCTTGATGTTTGTCCTTGGTTGAAAGAGTCCCACAGAGACATGAAAACATTAGCAGCCATAGGATGAAACATTAGTTACTATGGCCTTGATAGTGAGATTTTACAACCTGGTTAAAGTGAGTGATTCCAACTCCTCTCAGCACCTGTGATTTAAAGATATCTTTACCTTGGAAGCTGTGTCTGAACCCTGTTATGGTCAGGAAGGGGACAAAAATACAGAAGGTTTTCTTTTTCTAAGAACAGTCATAGTACCTTGTACCCACTCCTTCTCCAGCCCAGAGAGGGCAAGTGCCATGCATGCTGGGAAAGGGTCAAATCCATACTCAGCAGAAGTGGCTGAAGCATCCCTTGAAGTTTGACTTTGTGCTGTCATCAGGGACATGGCTCCTGAGTGAGCCCACAGGGCAAATCCAGCAAATACTCAGCTGTGGGCTGAAGAAGGTGAGGACAAGCACTGAAGAAGGGTTAGACTGGAGGCCTCATCTCTGTCCATGCACTGGAGCCCAGAACTGCCTTGTAGGGTGTTTCTGAGGCAACATCAATGAAGAAATACACTACCTTGCAGTGATGGATGTTCAAAACATTCATTTTTTGTTTGGCTTCCATATTTCATTGAATTTCCTATATTCGTTATGGTCTCTCATCTAGGTCTAGCATTTTTTTTCCTGCTATTTTATACTGTGAGGGCTTCTAAGCACCACATTATCTAGATAGCAAAAGGTCAGTGTCAAATTAACCTCCAGACCTGTCTGTTCACTAATCCACAATGCAGCTGCTACTCCTCACTTGTAGCTCATTGAAGCTCCCCATGTTATTTCTTGGCAATTTTCATCTATTCAAAAGTTGCCAAGTACATAAAGCCAACATTGGCATCATTCCTAGATATCAAATAAAATGCACTCATTTACTCCAGCTGTAGATTTGACCCTCATAGTCTTGGTTTACATCCCCTTCAATCTGTTCCCTGTAGAAGAGTGATTTGGAGCTTTATTGCTTCTCTGTGACCCACCCGATCCAGACTCTGAAACACGAGGAACGTCCCATGAGATCAGGAAATGCTGAAACACAGGGAACATCCCGTGAGATCAGGACATCAAGTCTGACTCCAGCAGTGACCTCCTCATGGAGCTCAAATAGGAAGCAACCGGGTGTCATGCTGAATGCGATCTATGTAAGAAGCTGCTATTTGTAGAGAAATTGAAGAACCACTTCCCTGACACCGATTACTCCAGCAAACTGTCAGTGGAACTCTTGTATCTGGGATAACTTCAAAATTTACCATGTGCACGGACCAGTGCATGAACAAATTTTGATACTAGCCTGAGTCATTTACCTGTGCTAGTAAATACAGAAGTCACCTAAGGTGCACAGAGTCCCAGTGTAAAGGGAAGGAATTCAACTATTCACTGCAATATTAAAAACTAGGTGGAAAAAAAGTTCCTCTATGTCACACTAAAAGTCAGATTTGCTCTAATCATAATCTTACTCAAGTTGGTTTGCTTATTTTTTTTTTTATTTTTTCCCCATGCAAGGGACAATTATTTATTTTAGATTAAATTTAGATCTCAGCTGTGAGCAGTGATGTAGAGTATAATCTCTGAAAACTCCGTTGCATTTAAAAACAAAGATTATAGCTTCTTTAACCTTCAGAAACTATATTCTATTATAAACCCATGTTAGCTACCTGCTGTAAATATGCTAAAATCAACATCAGATAAATACAAGATGCATCAAAAGATTTAAGGCACCTGTTGTGTATTTAGAAGAATTATATCTTGTTTATGGTACAGTATAAAATGCACAACTGATTTATGTAACAGCTAGTCTATTGCAGGGGAAATCTCATTTCAATCATAAATGGCAGAAGTTGATTTAAGAATTCATTCTTTAATGGGTCTGCAATGTTCAAATTTAAACTCATTCAATTCATCAGCAAAATATTCAATATGGGGCACAGGGAACTCATTTAGGCAAACAGCGACTTTTAATATAAATTTTCCAGGAGATTTCTTCATTGATTCAGCAGTTTAGTGCAAAATGATTTGTGCGATACATTCTCAAGGATCAATGCAGGCCAAGTCAATGGCTAATATAAAACAATCATCCCACCGACTACAGAGAACGTGTCAATGAACTTTGACTTCACATTGAACTGCTCTGTGGAAAGCAGAAGGAAGTCTGATAAGAATTAATCATGACTTCCCCCCCTTAACTTTACCCATTCTCTATTATTATTGTTTGTTTGTATTACAACATAACTTGGAAATCTCATTCAGGACCAAAGCCCTGTAGCACTAGGTTCTGCATAAACACATGAGAAGATACCACCTTTGCCCTTAAAAATCAATATCCTCAGTCCCCTTGCTTCTCATGGTGTTTGCCACCATCTCACATGAATGTGGGGATCACAACAGGGAGCTGTCTGGGCTGCTACACTGCTACATCATGAACCAGAGAACTTCTATGAGACTTGTAAGCCTCAAATCTCCTCTGGACAAGGCAAAAAAAAAAAAAAAAAGGACCATAATACAGCAATGACCTCGGCAAGGTGGATCTTTGTGGATCTTTGTGCTTTGCGCAGTTAGGGGTGCCCCCTTGAACGGTCTTTGAGGTCATATTGCAGGATCAAAGCCTAAGAATAAGGAACACAAACACATATACTTTAATTTGCTCTAAATTTTAAGGCCATACCTAGAACTCTTTGGATGAGCTTCTGGTGAAGTCCACTTCAGCCTAGTCTTGACTGAATGACTTCAGATGTAAGCAGAGAGAGATTTGGAGATAGTAGCAGGTTCCTGGAAGTGTGAGTAGAAGGCAGTGTGGAGATAACTCTGCAGTTTTTAATGCAAGCAGTGTCAGGCAGGTGGGTGAGACTGCTGTCACTGGTAAAGCATAAGAGGCAACATAATAAAAGAAAAGGGCAGCTCACAATGCATAGGCAGCCTGGCCAAGAGAGAGACATGTAAGCTCGGTCAGATATAACTAAAAGAGCCATCCAAAAGACAGAAGAGAAGACCATTAACATAATAAGCAAGAAAGATGCAGAAACTCTAGATGGAGGATGTGGGTGTAAGGAAAAACTGGGAAGAAGCCAAAGAGGTAAGTGAACTGGCAATTAATTTCAGAGAACACAGTCAATCCTACCTTGAATGCTGTTGTGTTGTTCACATTTTGGAAGGATTACTCTAAGTGAAGAGCTGAGATAGGGTGAAATATCAACGCAAGAGAACAAAAGTAGAATCTCAGCTTGTCAGATTGTGATCTAACCAGTCATCCAAAGCTAAAAATAGCCTGATTCCTTTGATACAATCAGCCCATTTTACCCAGAGTCCACCAGCATACTCTTCCATCCCAAACCTGTACAATAACATCATTGTTCAACTGGTAGGCCAAAGAAGTTGCTAACATAGCACAGCCCACACAACCTTCAGCAAGATTCATCTTATTGCATAGAAAGCTCCATGGTTTGGAGTCAGTTTGAACCACTTAGCCCATTCTTGAACTTACCTAATGTATTAAGCAACTAAATCTATTTTAATAGGTCATACAAATGCAGCCTTGAATATTCTTTCTGGGTGTTCAATCTGATAGTGGAAGGTTATAGAGATAAGAGAGCAGATGTCAGGTCAACCTGCCAAATCTTATCTGTCATAAACATCTATGGGGATGAATTAATATGGGAAAAAATTAACATTTTAATTTGAGAACTAGTCTCAAATTTGAGAATTAGTACAGTGCATCTTTACAATACTTTCTTATGCACCTGGTGTATTTGGGACTAATTTTAGGGATGTGGTGGAATATTTTACAATATTTACAAGATTTTGGCTATGCTACATCTCAGCATTTTGTGATGTAGCGGCATCTGAAATGCTACTCACTCTATATGTAGCTCTGGCTGCTGAAGTGCCTGGAAATAGGCTAGAATCCATTTAAGAAGCTTGCAGTTTCATAAAAGCAAGTGCAATTGCACATCTGATGCTGCTGAATTACTTCAGTCCAAGCATAATAAACTTAATTTAGATTCTGTCTCATAAAAGACTTTGTTGGTTGGCTGCAGAACTAGAATGAGTGATGCAGATCTGTATGATGATGTTGTTGCTCGTGGCTGGGTTCAGAGGCACACTGGAGATGGGTTTTCTTGGCTGCTTTGGACACACACAGTATTTTTAAAGCACCATCTGATCTACAAGGGCAATTTACACTCATCTACATAAAATGACATATGTTACAAAACAACGGGTAAGGAGGCCTGGTCTTCCAAATCAATGACTTCTGGAGCAACTATAGTGTGGCACCATTTCATCCCCTGGGTTTTGTTCCAACATGGAGCTAGAGTACAACTGGGTCACTTTATTGGGCCAAAAGGTAGGAAAATTGCCAGATCCCAGTGTTTACAGGTAGTTTTGCAGGAGTGGGTGGGATTTGGAAGGGCATAGCATCATGGTGTAAGAGGTAGCTCTGGTTTTCTCTCTTCAAATAGACCTCTTTTCTGAGCTGGAAGTTTTATTATTGAACATCATGACCTGCTCCAGAAAACTGATGAGAGAGAAAATGAGGCATTTATTTGGGTTCAGATTGAAAGATGAAAAGACTGGCTACTGTTTTTAATGGATTTCTGGTAATCTGCTACATTTAAAGCCTGAATGTAGACTTAAGTTACACTAAATGCCATATAAGCCGAAGTCAAATAAGATCAGAGTTGGATGTAAGTATTGTCAGTCCTGTCACTGTGGCTGTACATCTTGCTTCCTAATCCCATCTCCTTCAGAGACTGTGAGATTTAGTGACTGCAGTAAACTGTTTGTCAACTATGTAAGGCACATTGCAAAACTTGTCTAATGTCTTTCGCTACATACCCAGGTTAACTGCGTACCATGCATTTCTGAAAACACAGAATGCCAGCAGAAAAAAAATAACACTAGGAGCAGCAGAAATTTTCAGTTTGACTGTCCCAGCTTTGGCTGGTGACAGGGAACTCTTGTCCAATTCAAAGTCTGAAGGATCCTTCTAAGAGCATACAATATGTTTACAGGGTTATGAAGGCTTTCCCATTGTGATGTTACACAAAGTTTACCATGTTAATTACACCAGCAAAAATTTCAAGCCAAAGCCTTTACTCATATTTAATTAGAATTAAGTACATAGGACACAAGTCTTCTGAAATTTGCAGTCTTCTCACTGGTTTCAATGGAGTTTTGGTCAGACTTCTTAAAACATTTTCTTACCCAGGTAAAGTTACCTTTTTTTTTCTTTTTTTTCTTTTTTTGTTTGTTTGTTTGTTTTCAGAGTTGTTGAACAATTAGAGCAATACATTGACTCTGAAAATGATCCATTACTATCCATCAAAAGACAACAAAGTACCTTATTTTAGACACTGCTTTAAATATTCTAGCTGGGCTTTTAGCTGGCACATCAGAACACTGCAGTTCCTTCTATTTACTTTGCAGAGCATCCTGAACACTGTTGGCACAAAAGCAGATGCAAGTGAAATGCATTATATTGGTGTTGTTAGGCTTCCTACCAAAACCTCACAAAAGTTCGATACAATGCTCTGAATATCCAGTCAGCTCTCATGCATGCAGTGACTTCTTGGTCTCCTCACCTCTTAAATAATGGTATGTGTCAGTATTATTAAAGCATAAGCAGCAGGAAATATGCAAAAAAAGCTTTGTCAGACATTGAATTTTGGAGCTGTGTTTTTCAAAACTATTGAAAGGATCTCAATTATCTAATAAAAAGGGGCTTAGTAATTTTGTAATAAGTAAATTACTTCGTACTTGACACTGCAACCGGAAGCATGCAAAAGCTTTTCTGCTTTGACAGTCAAGTATAATCAAGGAAGTTAAACAGCAAAAATTATCATCAAGCTGCTAATCCTTGGAGTTTCATTTTATTTTTGCAGTGTCAAAGGGAAGATGATATCAAACCTGTTAACTTAATTTTCCCATGTTTCCTTAGTCAGGATGCGAATGCCAGTACAAAATGTTTACAAGCAAACCCTACTGTAATGAAAATCAAAGAATATATTGATTTAATTTCCAAATTATTAATCAACTTCACAGCTGAACAAAAATACTGTATTGCTCAGCTCAAGCAAATCCTAACATCTTTGCCTCCAGCTATGAGTCCAAGAACTGATGAAGGACAAAATGGTAATGTATGTACTCTACATGTCTGGGGAAGCTCAGCATTCTTAAAAAGTAAACATACAAGCTGTACAGCAAAAAAACTTTGTAATATTCAAATGAATGAAAAATCACAGAGGAATAAGGTAAGTAAAGATGGTCTGCCTTCAAGACAACAACTCCCACTCAAACTCACTCTTCTAAGAGGGTGAAACACCGCACAGGATATAGCAATACAACAAATAATGGTCCCATTAGGGATAGTGCATCAGGAAATTTGACTTTTTGAAGCATTTTTACAGCATATCAGTCTTCTTGCAGAAACAGACATTGATAACCAAGAGGAATGGATGGCCAGATGCAGAGAAGGATATCAGTTAGGGTACTGTGTAAACAATATGAAGGGCTGGGTTGTATAGCAGAACTAGAAATGTAAGATAGCGAGCAGCGTGCCAGATCAGCTCGCTAGTTTTTGCAAGACTCAAAAATGTTGTACTGATACAAGCTGCTGTGTGCGCAACTCACGGGAGAGTCTGTCAGATGCAGCTGCCCAGATCTCACAAAATCGCTGAGTTACCTGGTTCTCAGGGAACTAGCAAATCTGGATGAAGTGAAAAATTAACAACACAAAAGAAAAATACACACATGAATGGCACAAACCCTGTCTAAAGCAATCTGATCTCCCTCATAATATTTTTTATTACAAGGTCAATTAAAAAAAAAAAAAAAACCAAAACAAAAACACACACAAACTTAAAAAATGGTGACAAAGATTAGCCTGAACTTGATCTCAGACTCAGACTAGCTTGAACCGATAAATATTTTCACCTTGCAAGCTTCAGCAAAATCACCAGCTGATGTTTGCTTTTTCTTCTGAACGTTTTTTCAGCTTAGCACTCAGCCCCAAATTTTGGGGTTTGATCTTCATTGGAGATATAGTCACAATGCCAATCAGAATTTGGGTATCATGGTAATCATTATCCAGAACAACAAAGACATTGAACTCCTTCAACCTGAAATGGAGCAAGTATCAACATGTTTTCATAAGGTGCAAGCAGTTTTATTTGCTATAAGCTGCCTACTCCCAAGAGGCAGATATCACACTGCCCTCAAGCGTTTTCCAATGCTGCATCCCCAGTTCCTTTGCATTTACCCACATTTGCTGTCTATCAAAGACCATTTTTCTAATCTTAGCTCCTGCTTTCTTAGTAAACTTACTGCTGTAGGGGCTAGACAGCTGATGAGACAGAATTACAAGCTGATGGACAGATTTACAGACTGATCGGTCTTCCTGATGGTGAACAGACAATGGTGCTTGTCCGTACTCCTGGGCAGCTCTGTGGCTATGCCAGGGACTTGTCACTCTGCTCTGGCTGGGCGATTTTGTGCTTTTTATTTCCCCGTGACAGAAGATGACCATTTCCGGTTTTCCTCAGCCTTAGGGACCACTCAGGCCTCCACCACCACTGTAACATATTGATGTAATTTCTGACTGAAAGGACTATGTTCTTATTTTCTAATAAGTTAAAAGTTAGAAAAAGTAATTGCTTTTGAAATCCACACGGTAGCCAGAATTCTCCTGGCAAGTACTTTGATGGGCCTCCATGTGGTTCAAAAGAGAGAGATGAAAAATCCAACTGAAGAAGCCAGTGGAGCATGCAGGCTCTGAAAGGACTTCTCAATTCTATTTTAATTCCTGTGCCTAGAAAACCTATCTCCAAAATGATTCTCAGTCATCTTCTACATTTTGTCCATTGACAAAAATGAACAGCACTGCAATCTGTGGCATCACTCGCGGTGCAGTGAGTATATGATGGCAGAGTCAACAGCCAAGATCTTGTCTTATGCTAAAGACTATGTAGATGCAGAGTAAGGAACAGCTTGGCTATGAAGCATTTGCAGTCTTAACAGAAGGGACAGGATATTGTACCTCCAAAGATGAAGGACTGAAAATTAATGCTTTTCCTCTGAATTTCTTACAGAAACACACCTAAATATTTGAGTTTCTCCCACAGTTATATTTCTATTTTTGTCTTGTTCTAACGTGACATTTTGTTTGCATGATCCTTGGGGAAAAGAATGTCAACAGTCTTTTTTTAGGTCCCATATACAAATGAGTATTTTAGAAAATTGTTTTTTAACCAGTAAATACAAGTTCATTGAAAAATTTCGTAGGAAAAGTTCAGCTTCAGCTCAGGTTGTGTTGTGGATTGTTTCCCAGTTGCAAGGTGAATTTTTGGTTTGAAGAAAAAATCTGTGGCAACTTCCAGGGCAAGCAGTCACTGCACTGTGCTTTATACTGAAGCATCCAAACCAGCTTGATATTACCACAGACAGGAGCAAAGGCCAAAGCCAAATTTCGATGCAAGTTACAGATTTCCAGCTCCATTGATTACCGTATCTCTTTCCTCTAATTTCAACAGGATGGAAAAAGACCTGAACTTTGCAAACTGTGCTCCTGCACCTTCTGAAAAAAAAGTGTTGTTTTAAAATGCAGCCACCTCTGGGCAGGGGGAGCAGCAGTAATTCAACAGCAGAAAAAAAATCATGCACAGCAATCCAGGACAAAAAAAAAAAAAAAAAAAATTAATTCCAGCCAAGCAAACTGGCTTTCTCCCACAGCTGCGTGGAAATGAAAAGTAGCCAAAACCTTGCTTTCACTTGCAGGTTACATCAGTTCTCTTTAATCTAGTCTTGGGGAGTTCCCTGCCTTGCGGCTGCAATTCTTTAATGAAAAGGAAAGGAAATTTGGGGTGAGGGCACGGGAACTGAAAGGTAGAACAAAAATGAACCGTGTTCTCACATGACATTTCTGTGATTACCAAAGGGGGAACAGTAAAATCAAGGGGGAAATTGAAGAAGATGAAGGCAGGAGAGGGAACAGTCCACAATGAATTGTGAATCTTTACTTTTGCTCTTTAAACGAATGAAACCAATAAACTTTAATAGTGCTAGTGAATGTGCCTTATCATTGACTGAAAATCAGATTTGGTATCGATTTGATTTTTGGAATATTACTCAATCAAGCACACTTAACTGCAGAAATTTAGTACTTTTATATCTTAAAAAAAAATCAGTGCAAGCAAATCTGCCAAGCCTCCCCTCTGGCTACAAGTCTAACAACTGTTGAAGGACAAAAGATAATATATGTGAATACCATTGCCATGGTTCACTGGGTTAAAACAAACGGCCCCCATTTGACCTTTAAATTGAAGGGTTTCCCTTTATATCACTAGAGGCAAAATGCATGGACATGAGTACAACAACAACAAAAAGGGGACTCAGATACTGAGCTGTATTTGATTTGTGAGATTTTTATTCATTTTAAAGGGGATATTTTTTCTTTCTCTTTGGAAGGAGGGTAAACCCAAAAGTCAAATTGATGAAGAGAAATGGAATCTGAATCTGGCCTGGGTTACGTTCACTGCTGGTTGGTTGGTCACCCTGAGGGAAATGATATGTGTGCAGCTGGGATGATGAATTGGGTTTGTTTAAGTCATCATTACATTGTACTTTTTTATGGACCTTTGTATTTATAACACTTAAAGTTGATTGAGTAATGTGGGTTGCCTTGGCGTCCCCGCTGGTCAGCTGAGGTGACGGGCCTTGACAGCAAACATGAAGATATTACTGCTCCAAGACTGGTCCAGGATGTCGAGGTAATCTTAAGCAATCTGCTGCTTGCTCTTGTGTGTAATACACTGTTGAAAACTTTCCCTGTGAGTGCATATGTGGGTATATATATAGGCTTCTGTACATATATTTGGTGAAGAGCTCATGCAACTCAGAAGTAAAACAATAAAGCAGATGCTTTAATTGAATTAAAGCAAAATTTTGGCTTAAGAGTAACATTCTTATAAACTGGGGACATACTGACTTTTAATATATGTAATATATTCATTCTTTTGGTTTAGTCCCTCTTTTCTGTTTCTACTGAACAGCATTCAGCTTTGCGTAATCATCAGGAGAAAATATATGGCTCAGGAGCAAAATGTGTTCAACCACCTCTCCTTGATGGTAACAACAATGATAGACTAATTATCTTTAAGCGACCAGCCCCAAAATAACGAACTCTAGCCAAGTGGAGCTGTGCAAGCATCTGACATATAACGTTAGGAAAGCTCAGCTAAGAGAGATGAGCATTGCTTCAATACAAATGTGTGTTCATTTGTACCATGTTTGAAAGCAATGCGTTACAGCAGTGCACATTTCTGCTTATGATTATTATCAATGCCAGGATTTTCCTGTAGGTAATACAACAAGTTGAATGTTTACACCAAAAGGCAAACCCTGATATTATTTATGGAACTGGCTTTGACCGGGTAGTACAGGTAGCATGAACAAATTCTTGTTTTATCTGTATGTGCACAATTAGCATTAACCCTCCAGTATGTGTGCTTCTATAGGTAGACAGGCATGACTATGTACAGGCAGATGCATCTACATGTACACACCACAATATGAAAAAGATCAGAGTCTAAAGACTGGGAAACGCCAGAGCTAAGATGTCCTGATCACTAGCACGTCATGAAACAGTCTTTAGTAATACTTTAATTTTTCCCAGCAGCTCTGCCTCATTCAGCACAAAAGGAGCTGCGAGCAACTGGTCAATATTATGTTTCATTGTTGTCATTCTGTGGGTGACCCTTTGATTAGTTTACTAGACATTATCCTCACCCCATCCTTAGGAAAGAATTATCATGTTGCTTGCCCACATTTGGAGTTGTTTGAATATATGAGACCTGTGATTCTTCTGCCTATTGCAGAGGAAGTTAAAGGGGAATTTTACCTGGAAAATAATGTAAAAGAGAGTCTCTTCCTGCCCTGTTTTCCATGCACACTTCCCATCTCCACATGCCTGAACCAAGGCACAGTTTGAGGGCTTATGTTACCTTCACACCTACCTTCCTGGCCATAAGTCCCCGTAAAGCCTACCTCCCTCTGCTCCCACCTGGCTCAGCTTACATGGGAAAAAAATCATCAGATGGGGTCCTAGAGATAGCAGCTCATCCTATGAGATTGCCTTCTAGGGAGGCATTAATCAGCATTAATACGGATATTTTCTTCTTTGTTGATATTTGACTTTTCAACCTTAGTATCTTGCTAATATACAACTTAGATATGCCATGCAATTTCCAATGCTTTTCTTTCAAAGCAAGAATTGCATCACAAGAAATCACTGTCATACAAATGCTGTGAGATGAGGGTTTCAAGCCTCAAGCACTGTCTTCTTTACTTGTAGCAACTATGGCAAATGATGGCCACAGCAATTTCAGCACTTGAGTGGGCTGAGAGGTGCTTTTCACCTCATAGTTTCATGGATAACTGTGACAGCACAAGTGTTGGTAGATCCAGAAACACAGGCTTCAGTTTGGTTTGCTTTTAGGCAGTGGAAAGTAAAGGAAGCATGCTGTTTCCATGAGCATATTGCCATGCTGGGAGAAGCAGCATTGTAAAAGAAACATCCGTGAAACTCTGGTCAAGTTCAAGCAGGAGCCAGGAACTTTCCCCTCATTTGAACACAAAATACCTTCAGTGACATAATGGCAGATATTTCACCTTTTTAAGAAACCATTTCCTTTCCTGATTTCTGTGGATTTATTGCTGACACACTAATCCTCCAGCCTGGGTAAGACAGTACTCCCCGTATGCACCACTCTCCCCATTCCAGTCTCCTCACCTGGCTAGTCTTCTTCTCCCATCCCTCAGGTCCTTACTCAAACCATCATCTGCCTTCTTGCTCTTTTCTCAGTTTTTGCCCAACCGAACACACTTTTCCTTCAACAGTTTTCAGCTTTTCTTACAGACTGACTACTCCAAG
This sequence comes from Chauna torquata, assembly GCA_013399475.1. Taxonomy (NCBI): domain Eukaryota; kingdom Metazoa; phylum Chordata; class Aves; order Anseriformes; family Anhimidae; genus Chauna; species Chauna torquata. Next base: position 621,890 of record VXAL01007866.1, read on the forward strand.
CTACCATCTCCACCTCCCTCACCATGCTCAAGTCAAATGATGAGTCCTTCCTGTGTCCCACGCCAGAGAGAAAATCTCATCAGACCTTGTTCCAGCAGTGCTGGAAGAAATTGCTAGGAAAGTCCTGCTCCTATCACAGTTTCAGAAATGAACGTGACTAGTACAGAGGAAATCACTGGCTATCCTCATCTACAAAGTTTCTACTGGCTCACACAAATGCTTATAATATAGCTATATTTAAGAAGATGCAGAGCTGCAGAGCATCCTTCTCTTAATTTTCAGTCCTGTGCTTTAAAACATAATGAAGGTATATCTCCCCACTGAACTATTAAAAACAGAATTTTCTTACATGCAACACAGTGTATTTTCCCATGATTTCACACTGAGAAGTGCTTCAACTATTTTAGCTGAAATGTTCCTAAAATATGCAACCAGGAGAAGTATCTAGCATGGAAATTTTCAATCAGATCAGTTCACATTTGGAAAAAAAAAATTATAAGCAATATAAAGCAAGGTCTTGTAAAAAGAACTTTCAGGGAATCTTAGAGAAAGGAAAATTAAATACAGGTGCTACGCACTATTTGTATTGCCTGTAGTTACACACACCATAAATACGCCAGTAGAGGCCCAGAGCTCTAGATTATACCTGACCTAAAACAAGGACCAGACAAGGAAGTCAAACCTCATCCTTACTGATATGTGCTGAGAGGGCACCCATTTGACTCATTATTGGCCAAATCCTGCTCTTATTGACATCAGCATTAATTTTAAGGAGCTATGCTAATTAAAAGAGAGATTGCTATGTCTGGGTATCATTTGTTTCAGCAATAATCTCAAAGTATAGGTGCTGCTACCCAGTGGATGCTGCAAAAAAAAATTCTTTTCTTGGAAGAATAGTACCAGCAAGTCAAGAAAACATTTGCTGATACATCTTTTGCTGTTGAGCCCTAAAATAAAAACAAGAGAGCAAAGCTAATGAAATCTTTCATTAGGCCAGCACCTGCACAGAACCCCTTCTGGTTTCTCCCACCTCACTGTACTCTGAGGAAAAAAAAAATCACTTTTTCCTTTGCTTTACATTGGATCTGAACAGCAAAAAGAAGATAAATTGGCAATAAACAACAAATGAAACTCTATGAAAGCTATGCTCCAAATAGTCCCAGCAAAAAATCAGGAAGAGCTTGCTAAGATGTACACATCCCGTTTCGTGTTGTTTGTAGGCTTCATTAATTGTCATCTGCAGTGTGAAACACCAATTTAACTGAAATTTCTCACTAATCAAATGCATCCTTCTAATGAAGGTGCATGATAATCATGTGTTCTGTGCAAAGTGCTACTTAGTGCAAAATTCAAGTAAACACTTGAATTACTTTAAAAGCCTATTAAAGCAGATTTTTAAGCACGGAATGTGGCCATTTGCATTGTCACCCAGTTTGTACACAAGCAGAACTGCACTCACATAGTAGGTGTGTAGATGCAAATTCAAAGCTTAATGAACCAGGCCCTGAAAATGATTCTTAACTAACTGGCCAGCACATGGATCAATAATAAGGCCCAGAAAGCCCTTCAATCCTGCATTGTCATTTCAAATCCAGACTTTAAGTGCTAATCTACAAGGGCTGTAATTTATTGCTTTATTAAAATTTCGTGGGAGTGATAAATCCGCCCTCTGAACACTGAGGGTCAGATGCTGATGCCCTGTTTGACTTTTCTCCTCCGTTCACTGCGATGGTTTTACCGGGCTATGTCATACCCTTGGTTACTGTGATGTTGCAGCTGAGTCTGGAGATGAGCATGTTCCCTACCTCCATGTGCTCCATTCTGCCAATGGATAGAGCGTAGCAGCTGTTTTGATAAAGTACTACAAGATCCTTCCTTAGACGCAAGGCAGTTTCAAACAATTGTCATCCCAGACAAGAGCTGCTGTTGGCAAATAACGCTCCCTGGCTTCGCTGATGTTGGTTTGGTCCCTAGACGCTTTGGATTATAGGAGACATAAAAGTAAAAGGAGAGTCAAGGAATATAGACAGAATGCTATAATAAGGTGGCAGATTTAAGAATCCTGCCTACTGACTTCTATTTAATTTGGTTTCTGAAGAGAATTACAAGGAAGTAGTTCTAGCAGGGGACATTTGAACTTCACTCAGAGTTTGCTTGTCTTGCTGAGGCAGCAGAACAAGGGCAGAGTCCTACTGAGACCACCTAAGAAGAGTCAAGCTTGGGGAAAAAGCTTAAACTGCCTCGTATCTATGTTCTGTCTTTGCTTGTTTGTTTGTTTTTGTTTGTTTTTGTTACTAACCATAAATGCTAATAATAAGGGAAATTTATGTTGAGAGGGTACATCATGATGTTGAGGGCAATTCCTTCAGAGAAGTGCTGAGCCAGTTATGCTTTGTTTTTCTGCACAGGCAGGAGGGGTGAGGCTCGATACTCCACCCCAAGAGCAGGTGAATGCCCTTGGTCCTTGCTGATGTTTGTAGGAATGATTAGCATGTGGCATCCCTTAGGATCTGCTCAGCATCACTCACCTAAGCACGCTACAAAGCAAGAGCAGGAAAATCAAAGTCACTCTGTTCAAGAACAGGACAATGATCTCAGAGGGTTTGAAGTAATCCAGAGTCCAGAAAACTTCCTCCTACATGAAAATCCCTGACATTATTCTGGCTTTTTTGTTTGTTTTGTTTTCTTCATTTTCTGATGATGGAAAGAGTTGTATTGTTTGTTTTCTGCCTGCCAAAAGTTGCTTGTATTTCCACGCTCTACTAGATAATAACCTGCTTAATGCAGTCTGTAGTACATCCTTAATACAGTTGTAAAACTGAAGACTGGAAAAAATGTCAACAACAAAATTTTGCAAAATTAGTTGTAAATCACGCATGAACGTATTCCTGCATCCCCTCAGTCACAAAATTTCGTCTACAAGACCCCCTTTTGTGCACACAGAGATCTTGCAAAGAGCCAAAACAGGTCCAGGAGGAGATTTTCTCCCTAAAGCCGCCTGCTAACAAGCCACCTTCCTTCCCAAGTAATAGGAATGTCAAAGAGAAATTGGTTTTGGCTTCCATAATTAAAAGAAACTACTTAAACAGAGGAGCTGTGTTCCAAAGCACTTTAAAGATTTCATGAAGCAAAAATGTTTTGCTGCATAATGTTCAATCTATCAAACTCCTGCTCCTAGTTAGCAAAGCCATTTTCATTGTCAGGTGCAAAATGCGAACACCTTTCTCTCTCCCTTTCTGAAGGGCCTATCCTGCCAACACTTTCCAATATGAATGGAGAAGTTTGTTCCTCCACAAATGAAGTTTACTCACGGGTTAAGTGCAAGATAATTGTCAACATGAAAGTAAGCTTTATCCTGAATTTCTCCTTAATTAAATTATTTGTAGGATATGCAAAGAGGTAAATGTCACCTTCGTTGCAAGAATTCCGCTGAACCTGTGTGTATTAGGTTATGCTGTAAGCATTAGTTTCTACAATTGCGTTTCCATAAACACACATATGATAGTAAAAATTGAAAGATACCAATACCCTTAGAAAATTCTGGCTTCTAAGTAGATAAAGGAATCCAACAATAAAGCAGCAGTTTTATTATATGATACTATTTAATTGCATGTATTACTCAAACAACTAAGATGTGGAGAGCTTCAAGCAATAAATTATCTAATCCAATAGTGAAAACACGGGCAAGAATAAAAATATTAACTCCTGGTTTTGCACCACAGGCTGGAAGTTTCAACATGTATCAGTGAGCAGGACTTCATAACCTCACTGGACATCTCTGCTTGCTGAGTAGCTTTGAAAATTTTGACTGCTACTGCTATTTGTCTTCTGTACTGTAAAACCCTGACCACCAATGTAATTTATAAAGGAATGAGGTCTTTAACTGGGTACCTCTGTAACTTCTGTAGTTTATACTTTTGTATTTATTATTCGTTGGTGCAGAACACACTGCAAACCTCTTCCTCAGCTGAGGGTAGTCCCATCACTAACTTGTGGAGACTAACAACCAGATTTATAAGGACTTTTAACAGCTAATGAGGTAAAAGATACTAGATGAAGTTTTCAAAAGATTCTGGGTGCCCAAGTTCCCTTTAAATCATTGCATTGGTGGAAAGGATCACGAGTGACGTGGAGCAAGAAGGGATAGACGTTGAAAAATGTTTAGACTTCTTAAGATGCAGTAGGTGCCTACCAAAACACATGTGCAGGAACTAGGCAGACAGACACACCCAAAAGTCCCATTTGATGACTAATTTGCCCCAAGCCCCATGGAAACAGTTGCATCTCTCCTTTCATTTCTGCATCTGGAGGTCTTTAATGGGAGTAGAAGGAGACCAGTAGCCAGCAATTTTTTAAAAACTAATTTTAATTTTATAGAAAAGAGTTATTACATATTTTTTGATCTGTTTTTTCACTCCTGATAAGAAAGTTCTTTCTAAAATACCAATGAAAATGGTTTAAGATGATGGTTAGGCAGGTTCGTTTGGATCCAGACTGAGAAGCCGGCATTATTCTTTAGTTCATGAAGGCTAGTCAGTGAAATTACTAGCTCAAAATGCTACACTGAGGACAGCACAGAAAGAAAATAGAAAATAGATCACTTACCATATGAAAACTGCATCTTATTTCTTAAAAGTCTTTCAGGTTTAATTAAATCAGAGACTATTGCCTGGATATGAGAAAGTTGTTTTAAAAACATGCATTTTCTACTGAAATTGTTGTCTCTAAAGAAATCAACAACAGTAAAAATCTTGATTTAATTCTAGCAAACAGTAACAAATTAGTTGCCAATGATGTATCACTTGCTCAATTGTAATATCTGCCTGTAGGTACTCTGACTGAACAAGCCAGAAATGTATAATTGTATAACATTATTTCAGTTTTTATGAACGATGAGAAAAAATCAGAGCAAGAAACAGAGTTCTGCTAAAATCCCTGGAACTGACTCTAAATGAAATTCTGTTTAGGTGCACATGCTTTTACTGGTAGCGCATATGAGATATATGATAAGGTAATGATAATAATGTTGATTCTCTCTTTCTTAGGCAGGGAATAAGATTACATTGACTTTCTTACTACAGAGGCCTATCACCCCTGCAAAAGCCTGCACTGTGAATGAAATGGTATTTGCCTGTTTATGTGAAGAATGATGAAACTTTAAATGAATCATTGACCTTTCTTGAATGACATGTGACCTGTAAGATATCTGAGCTGTATATCAAGAGCAGTTCTTGAAAATTGCTGTCTGCTGACCGAAAATAAACAATAAGATATCAAATATGGTTTGAAAAAAATTGACTTGGTTTAACACTGGGGGGAAAACACTGAATTATTTTGACTCACCAGTCAGAACACATCAATTCATTTCAAATCATCCTTCATCTAGAGACTGGAAGGGCTACTTCTTGGCTTTAAAGCTGCTTATGTTTGAGCAATTGCTATTTACTAGAATGTATGCTTTATTTAAACAATAACCAGTAGTAATAAAGAAGCTGTAGATGCAGAGATTGTTGGGATGAGATGGATTCTACAAAAGGAGACAGAACCTTTGTTCTTAATATAGGGATATCTTGTTTGAGTTGAAAGGTCAGCCAAGAATGTAAAATCTCTGAATGGGTCATTTGGGCTTTACTCCTACTCAAAATTCAGCTACTAAAGAACAGTAGCTGGTAAAGTAACCCCAGTAAAAAGTCTGAAAAGCACAGGCTCTGTAGCAATTGGATTCATTAGGGGCATACACTCTCCCTGCCTGGCTATGAGTTAGCTTTTCTCTGTTAGAAGACAATCTTCTTTTCCCACTGGTTTTGCAGGATGCTGGGTGCTGACAGTGGATGGCCAATCCTGGGCTAATACCAGAGCAGAAATGATTCAGCAGAGTTTTGCTAAAAAAAAAAGGGTGGTCTTGCAGGTTTTATCCTCAAGCATTGTCCACATTGGGCTTTTAACCACGTCAGATAGTGCATTAGTTTGCTTTTGCTCTACATAGTGTAACCGAGGTTAAATGATTTGTGTGTGGACTGGACAAATTAGGGATTGTTCATAACAACTTAAGATATTTCAACTAGAAAAACTGGGCTTTCTTGTTAGTCAGTGGAGAAAGACAGGATCCTCTGAGAGAAGCAAGTTAAATTGCTTTGACTCAGCATCTGGAGAGATCCTAGGATGAGTTTTGGAAGAACTACTAATTGATCTAAAGCCCCATAGTAGGAACATCCTTTTTTCCTCAGTCGAGCGACACAGTTTAATTGCCAAATGACATGTTCTGGATGCTCTGGGGCATCTTGGATGGCACTAGTCACCATTGTTGAGGCAGCTGAGTTGATCTCTAACTGTCCAAACCAAGTTCTGTAGTGTTCACCTAAGAAAGTTGAACAGGTGAATAAAACCCTGCTCCTCTCAGTTGAAAATTCTGTAGAGAAGAGACTGACCCAGAGGCTGTGGTTCTCCTGAGATGCATCCAACTGGAAAGAAAAGAGCAGTAAAGAAAAGGAAGCAAACAGTGGACTAGGGTGACCTAGGCAGATGGGAAGGTCAAAGGCCTATGGCCCAAATATCGATGGATTACTAGCTCTGACAATTTGTATTATTCCCTAGGAATGAATTTCCTGACTTCACATTATTTCATTTCATGTGCTGGAATAAAAACACCCATGGGCCTCCTCTGCTGGGAAGTCAGCAAAGATCTGTCCACTTTCACGTGCATTTTAGTACCTGTCAGCTGACTCACAGCACCAAATAATACACAGGCATTCAGTGATGACAGATGGATTTGTTGCCCCAGAGGATTTGGGATCCATAAACCAACAAATGGATTCGCTCATCTGTAGAAGTTGTTTTTTTCATCTGTGACAGCTATAACACAGATAATATTACTCATTCAAGTTAAAATCCAAATCAACATAGGCACCACATACAAATCCTGTCATACAGTTTACAGGGTAGTCTTAAAAAGCCCTTAACGTAGGGCTTAATTATCTCTGAAGCAGTGGGTGGAGCAGTGAGCTGGACCTCAGCCTCAGCTGACCACTGTTAAATAATTTACATTAACACTGGCATAAATTCAGAAAAGACAGGTTCCCTCCAGAAAGGCCCTGAGAAGATTAGCTGATTAACCAAATTTATGCATGTTATTTTAATAGTCTTAGAGAGCTGGAATCCTCTTGCAGTCTCACACTTTGAATTAGGTTTTAGACAGCACAAGAGGAGTAGGCTAACCAGGAGCAAGTGCCCTGGCCTGTCTGGTTGATGGCTGGAATAAGGTAACCTAAATGCAATTGGGAAGAACAAAGTTGTTTTCAGCTGAACTTGGCTAAAAATTTGCTTCACAATTGGGCTGGGACTGAAACGAAATTTGCAGACGAGCCTTTATTCGTATATATGCTAAAATAGATGACTGTGCAAAATGAAGACGAATTACTGCTGTTCTTACTCATACATTCATGGATCTTAACCCTTTAGGAATCACATCATCTGGCTGAAGCAGGACACCTCGGACAGCAGAGTGAAGGGGGTGTAATATTAAAACTTTTTTTTCTCTTTCACACAGCACGTTCTTCTTTAATACAGCAGATATCAGGACTCCGTTGCATGATGTGCAGAAAATCAGGTGATCCTTGCCCAGAAGAATGTAAGTACATAGAGCTAAAAGTGATCTTTAACTTAGTTACCATAACAAAGCCCTTGTAGGTACCTACTATGTAATCTGAAACTTTCTGAACTCCTTCTTAAAAGTCCTTGGGTTTTCTTGCTACTTCTTTCTCCAAGAAGAAAGCTACTCCAGGTCCTCGCTGGTCAGGGATATCATCTGCCTGATGAAATCATCTTTTTCTCATTATTTTTTACAACACCTAGATAGGATGTGGTATTTGAATCTCCTACGACTACTGCAAAGAAAATAATAAACAGTAGCATTAATCACAATTTAAAAAAAAATGTATTCGTCTCTCGCTAGCCGTATAAAATATAGGTAGGGCCTGTATGATTTAATTTATGTACTTGGAGGTTCTGGTGTTAAACTGGGCTATTAAACATCCGGCTCTGTGCTGGGGGGAAGTCAGGGGATGCCTTTGTCATTCAGGGGGTTCAGTGGGATAGAAACAATGACCAGTAATCACCACTAATGGCTGGACCATTAGTACTGATGAGGCACGAATGTCAGAGACCAGGTGCGAGTGACAGGGGAAAGGAGCGAGCGCTAATTGCCCTATTCAGAAAATGTAAATGTGCTCCCAGGCTACGTGAGAGCAGCGGAAAGGCAGGGCACTGGCTGAAAAGCTCGGAGAAGGCATGGAAATAACAGCACGAACAGGCCTCCTAGGTCTTCTCCAGCCTTGCTGCTAGTGGGGTTTTCTAACCGCCTTGCATCTACCAGCAAAGCCTCATGAGATGCGAGTGTGCCCTTTCCCCAGGGCAGAAACTCTGAGGGTCTATCATTTCATTTCATACCCTACCCCTTTAATTTACCTTAATTTAGGTGTTTGTTTTTTTTTTTAAACCTACTTTACCCCTTGTGTGTAGCTATAATGGGCTGAGACTGTCTCTCACCCAGAGCTGGCTCACCCCACCGCACGGACATCCCATGTTTCACATGAGCAAGCAAGAAACCGTTGCAGAAATGACAGGACACGCAGGGGCTTTGAAAAACCCACATAGACATCCCAGAAAGAGTCACAACTGCCTAACACAGCACTGCCCTCAGAGCTTCCCTTGCCCAAGGAACCTCCGTAATGGCTCCAAAAACACCTCTGGTCGATAATAAATCACATCTTCTCAAAAAGCGTCTTGTTAGTAAAGAACAGCAGTGCAACCACTCTGACAAAGCATAGTTAGGTTCGCTTTACCTAATTTTGAATTTCTATGTTGTCGAAGTATGAAGTTATGTCTGGGCCCTGTTGGTATGATTCACCCAGTCTGTCTCGGAGCAATGTTGGGACAGGGTGAATTGCCTTCTGCAGGTGCCGATCTCTCCTGTGACTACAGAGGGAGGTTTGACTGCCTGGCAGAGTAGAGGCTCAGTCAAAGAGCTGGAGTTCAGTGAGGGGAAAAAAGCCTTCCTGAAGATATATGTGACACAGTGTAAATTAGAAGACTAATTTTAAGCACTCAAGTGTGTCATTTCTATCACTCTTATTAGACAAGCATCAGGCATAACTCCATGGCCACGGATGATCTCTCTCACACAGATTGCCTACTGTTCCTGGCCACCTCTGGGCCTGTCCTTTGAGTTGAAAAACTACTTTATTTGGTTTTGGACTTTCTGGACTTGACACTGGTTTAACTATAGCTGTCCAGACATCCAGATGCAAACTCTTAAAGGAGAAAACACCCTTATTGGTATATCCTGCATTTAAAAATCTGCTTTAAGGGAGGAAAAAGATCTTTTCTCACTGAAGAAGAGAGGCAGTTGAGGGAGACATTCTTAATGACAAATCTCTCCTGTACTTGCATTTGAAGGTGTAATCTTGCATTACACGCACACTGAGCACCCTTCCTGTATCCAGGACTGAATCTTACCTATTTTCATATGACTGTGGTAACAGATTTCTTCATGTGTGTGGAAGAACAGAATGAAGCAGTTATTATGAGGGAGTTTAAAAGCCATCTGCTGCTGCTTGTGTAACGAAGCTATGTAAATCCTGGGAAAGCTGGATTTACGTAGCTATTCTGATGTGGCCACAAATAATTTCAAATGCTAGCCCTACAGTAAGTTGTCCTTACTTCTCAGTTTTAGGCCTTGGGAAGCATAGACCACTGAGACTCATCTAAGACAGCAGTGGAAAGATATCTGTGAACTTGCCCTACATGAATATAGGGACTGAGCGTGATGCTTTGCAGCTGTGCATGGCCTTTTGATCTTTGGCCATTAGGTGGGACTGATGGTGTGGCTATTCCCAGAGTATGTAGGGCACAGGCTGATTTGCTGCTCCCCTCACTAGAGCCCATGGTTAGATTGTCAAATGGCTCCCCACTGTCTGTCGTGCCAGCCCTGTTATCCCATGGCAGGTAGCATCTCAGTCCTTCATCTGCTCCCTCATCTCAGCTCTTCCTTCCACGCCGGGTGTGATGGAAAGGGCAACATGCTCCTCCATATCAGCCCTGTCTTGTGCGCTGTTTGCTCAACACGTTGCACACACACATATGTATGCAGCAGATTTATAAGTGCTGTGTTATTCATATTAGTTCTGTGGGGCACAAAGCAACATGTTCACATGCATGCAGAGACAGGAGTTTCACACAGCGATACTTCAGCTACAGCTATAGGTCTTCAGATGGTTATTTTCAAAGTCTAACAAGATTTCAGACTCCAGCAGGAGGTTCATATACCAGCCTGTTGCTTGAAATGATCACTGTAAATTAATTAGTTGTGTTTGAAATTCTAACTTAGCATGTACGTTGAAAATTAACAGGAACATTTCCAATCTGGGGAAGCACACCAAACATCAGAGTTTAGCTGTTGAGAAGTTCTGACTCTTTCTCCTAAAGCAAAATACCAGTTTACAGCAGGAGAGTTCCTCTGCTATGTCATTGCTGTGATACAAGACGTGCATGTGCGTGCACACACACACACACAGAGCCACACACATTACTGATAATTAGAAGGTCACAATGTATTGCTGGTTTTAATCTCCTCCGTCTCCTCTACCTCTATTATTTATTACTGAAACACATCTGATATACTACAGGCAAATAACAGTTGTCAAAACCCACCTTTCCAGCTTGCGTTGCATTCTGCATGTTTATATATATTTTACCTTTCATTTTGAAGAGTCTGTCTTATATTTTTAAATATCTTCCAGATGGCTATGAAAAGCATATGAGGAGTTTAGAAAAAGGTTCCAGGGTATGGAGAAGGATTTCTAGCACTGAAGAGTATGTACAGCTTGCTATAATAAAATGCTTAAAAAGCAACTCTTAGAAAAGCAGGAAAGAAAAGGAGATAGCAGGGGAAAGGGTGATCTGCATTGCTTAGTCTTTACAGTGCAAGTCATATAACAGCAAGAAGAAAGATAACTGATGGGTAGTATTTTAAGGCATATTAACCCAATTACAAGTATATTTTTACAATCGTAGCTCCAACATTTATCACACTGCATTTATTAGACCTCTGAGCTAGGTTGTGTCAAATGAAATGCTGTGAAACTACAGCATTTCATTAAATTGCTGCCGGAGCAGGGTATTCAATCCTGATACTCTAAAACCACATGATTTTATCAAAATCTTCGGAAATTGAAGCAATCACTAAAAGGTGTCGGGAAATTAAAATGTTCTGTCTCAGTGAAAGAGATACACTCCTTGTAACATATATCAGTGGGTTTTTTTTTTAAGACACATTACTATTCAGAGAAAAGGCATCAAATACAGGAGACATAGTAGATTCCAGAAAAGTCTAGCTGCTGCAATTTTTCATACTTAAAAATAGGCTGTAAGGGCAAAGGAGCTGAGTTTCTTTCATAATCTTTTTTTTGTTGTTATTCCATATTTGATCCTCTGATTGATCAGGTGTCTGCATAAAAGAAAATCATGCAGGATCTACAGAGAGTGTTACAAAAGGAAAATGAATGTATTCAAGCCTTGTTTCTCGAAAGTTTGACACATTTTGTGTACATTTTAATATGTTCAGATCTGGCATTTGGCCTTGCAAACAAATATTCTGAGGGATCACAGGGCATTTGAAATGGTCCTGAGTGCATGAAAAGGAAGATAGAACATATTTTGCATCCTTTCTTATGGAGGCTTTCACTTAAAATGCTATGCTTTCATTTATCAAAATACCCCTGAGTATTTTGATCCTTCAGCACCCATAGCTGAAGGATCACGAAGATACTGGCAAAGAGACATCTACCTGATTCTGTGTTGCCTTACATATTGCCATTTACCAGTGCAAAATGAATTCAGAGAAAAATGGAGGCATTTCAGAACACAAATATTTTATAACTACACTGTAGTTACTCTAGGCTACGAGGAAGCTATAATGGTGTTCAGTGCTATTTTAGACATCTCAGGGCATCGTGCATTGTCTCAAGCTACAGTTCCAGAGGGAAATGGGTCTCCCATGGGTCCCCCATCTATTAGCCTATACATGGGGCTCCCTGTTAGCCCCACATGCTAATAGTGTTTCGGATATTCTGTAGGATCTAAAACTGCACTGCGCACCTATGCTCAGGCATCAATCTCACTATAAATGATTATCCAAATCACAGAAAAACAGCAAATCAGATTTTCATGAACTACCTCTACTTGAGAGATTACTCACAACAATGCATGATGAGGCCATAAAAAACAAAGGGGGTTTTGTCAGCATTTCACCTCAAATTGCACTGTAATCTGACCCTGTTTAGTCACTCTGCTGGGGTGGTCAAGTACAAGTGCATGGTGCCCGATTTCACAGTGCAGCCATGCTGGGCTGACCTAGCTGGGACAACCCTTACCGGAGAAGCAGGCTCCAAGGAACTGCTCATCTCTGTTGCAAGAGGTAGGTGCAAGAGGACCTGGAGTGTAAGAGTCTTCTTTGTGCCCTTGTGCCTCAAGTGCTTCAACATCTGCAGCACTGCCAGTGTATGCCCAGAGGGAGAGCAGCTCATAGTGAAGATGTAGGAAAGAAAGAAGAAATTGTGCCTCCTGACTTTTGTGCTTGGATGCTAACAGCCACTCTACTTTATCCCATGTTGCTCCTGCAAACAGCCGCCTACACAGTGCTCAGAACACAGAGTCAGCGTGATGGGTTGGCTGTGCAGAGTAAGGATGATGTCTGATGTCGTAGATGGTGAGGACCAGTATGCCCACAGTTTTCTGCAGATCATCAGTAATGTTTTAGGAAATGGGAGAGATCATTAGCAATATAAACGATAATAACGATATAAAATTTCTTTTCAGAAAGCCACAAAATTGTCTCATGACATGGATTTGAATAACACGTTGTTGCTTTTACTACTATCAAAAAAAAAACAAGTTGTGCTTTGGTGTAAAGGTACTATTAACATCCCAATTAGGTAAAAAGAAACAAAACCAAGTTTTCAACAGAGTTACAAAAAGTTGATACAAAGCTACAGATATATGGAAATGCCACTATTATTGTGTAAAGGTTTATGAGATCTCGTAGTGGCTTCCAGGCTACTGTACTATATTTTATCTCAACTGTATTTGCTCCGGAGGTTTTACAAGAGCCATCATTTTGAAGTGATGTCCTCACCAGAGCAAGATTTGCTGTTACATCATATACCATAACACTGTACACTTATGAAAGCTTGGAGAAGATTTGCATTTTTATTGGACAAACAAGCTATCGAGCTCAAGAAAATGGAAGAGGAATTTTTTGAACTTTTCTCCTCTGTTTTGTCTACTATTCCATATTTGGGCTTGCTACTCCATTTGGAGTTTTTTTAACGTCACAAGCCAGGTAAAAATAAACTATGGCAAACTATTCAATTCATTGCTATTAGGGGCATGTTCCCTGCTATTCCTGTATTTTAAACAGAGGTCAGCTAGCTCACAGTAATTATCAAATTATTGATTTACTGGGTTAAAGCTGTTTTTACAATTGCTTTAGAGGTTTAACAGTGCTGTATTTCTTCCACATCTGCACTCGATGTTATCCCTACTGCACCGAATGAAGTCACACTGTGTGAAAATAACATTACTGTCAAGACTGCAGCAAACCAAAATTAACACTGTGTAAGTAAATACAAACAACACCAAAGTGCTAGTCCCCTGTGGTCTAGTCTTTTTCACAGAATTTATTAAAAGGTGGCTGACAAATTTAGCCTTTTAGCATCATTCCACTCCAGATTAAGTGCCACTGGTAAAGCACGATCAGGTAACCAGTCCCCAGGTGCACTGAGCAAAGAACTGTGATGCTGGAGTTTCCCCTCCTTAATGAAATGACACTGTATAGCGAACACAGCAAAGACGTTAAGGCAATTTGCTGGAAAATGCCTGTAGGAAGAGCTACCTATAGCACAGAGAAAGGTCTATGGGATCAGAGGAGAGAGTTCTGCCTGGGGAGTTACAAATTTCTGATTTCTAAACCTGACTCTGACTGTGATGGCCAAAGCCCATTGAACGAGTCTGAGGTTGACTTCTGCCTGCGATAGTGCTTCTCCGTGTTAATGAGAACTCTGACTACAGAAGCACTGTGGATTTTCACATGATCTTCCCATGACAGGGAGCACAAATAGCAGGCAGGAAAGTAAAATCCAATCAAAACCAAATACTGTGCACACCACTGTGCACCAGAAAGATCAGAAAACAGAAAACCCAAAGAATGAATCAGCTTTTCTGTGCTAAAGGCATGTAAACTGAATCTGTTTGGGGTGGTAAGGATGTGGTAATTCCAGCAGGGAAAGAACCACAGGTAATACAGCTGTGACTTCTGTCATCACGTTTCTTCCGTTGCAAAACAACATAACCTCCTGGTACTGCTCAAGGTGCAGGCCAGCTGCTCATGCTTACATGCTTAGGGTAGATTTTCCTGGGGACAACACAATGTCTTGTGTTAATAAAGCCACCAAGTTTCAAGAAACATGATTTGGTACCTCTTTTAATTATTTTTTTTCTCCAAATTGGATAAGGAGAGTTACTAAAGGCAAGCACCCAAATCCCCTGTTAAGAACTCATCTAGAAAAGGTCTAATTTTTTTTGCAGCTACTGGGTGTGGGAAGTCTTTGCTGCTGCTGCTCCTCCACTGACTCACTCCATCTCACAAGGCCCTGAAA
>VXAL01007866.1:641600-691600 GCA_013399475.1 Chauna torquata
ACAGCTCAAAGATTTGAAAAGGATCTGGATGAGCACCACAGACAGACCAAAACAATACTGGGCCAGAAGGCTTACAATAGTCAAATGGTTGAACTGTTATCCCATTAAAATTTAATTTGCCCTAAACATATAAACTCAGGCAACTGTGTCTTTTTTACAAGATGGACATATAGCTATATGTTGCAATGGGATTTTCAAAAGCAATCTGCTTTTGTCAAAATGAATGTGAAGTTTATTGGTAACTTTAGAAGGAACATATTTCCATATTTATTTGCAATAAATGCTTTGAAGAGCCCACCAACCACAGGCCATCTTCTTTAAACTTCACTGCTGAAGCTAAATGCTAGAAGTTTGGCTTGACATCTGACTGGGCATATTTCTGTGTTTGTGAGCCAATCGGAGTCACTGATACTAACTTTTTTTTTTTTCAATTTCCTTGTTTTCTTTCCATTTAGATAATACCTCTCTCAGCAAACTCCTTCTGGCCATAGTGTCCCACAGTACAGAGACTGTTGTGCTTCTGCTTGCAAACCCTGAATCTGGAAATATATACACACATTTATCATTTTCATCTTTTGACTCATCCTATTGTTGTGACTAGAATTAAGGAACAAGAATAAATAACAAATGCATTATGGGGGGTTCAGGCCAAATTAAACACTTCTGGCACTGTCTAATTCAGTGCATTTCCTCTCTGGCATTTCCTCTACCACAGCCTTTATAGGTGCTAAAGAAATCCATGCTTTAGTTTTGTCATTTCCTGATGTTTGATACCATCTCCTGAGTACAGTTTTCCAGTTATTTTCTGGAGGTTTATTGCAGAGACTGATGTTACATTCTCTTGTACAGCTGTAAGGGCAGTGCTGTTTCAAAGCCTTTATTCACACGTGTATGTTCATGAAGCTGCTAAGCTCATTACTGTGTCTCTATAATTTCCCCACATGAAAAATGTCATTTCTGAACCTCCTATTCAACTCCATAACCATCCACCTCAGACATTTGTTAGGAGTTGTACTTTCTTTTAAACTTAGCATTCACATATTATTCTGATTACCCAAGGAACTCTCAGGTAATTTGAGCACTGTTCAATGTTAATATTTTTGAAGCAAGTTTACTTTTGGTCTTGTGTTCCATTTTCTAAAGAATTTTTAAAATGGTGGTGAGAAAAAGGAGAGAAATCAACTAATTATTCAAACCATCTTTTCAATTCTGCAAGGAATGGATATTATGTCAACATTGCACCTACTCAGTCTGCCTGAATTAACTTATTAACCTTTCGAGTTAATACTTCACAGCTACTCGTATATTCAGCTTGTGCATCTCACATGGTCATCAACCTTAACTGTACCGCATCCTTGCTGTTATCATTGCTCAACTTGAAAACACCAGTTAATGCAAATTACTACTTCTGTGAGTAGCAATGCTGCCTTGAATTGGACTACTCTTGGAAGTACAGCTACTCAAGCATATCAATGTCAGCAGGACAGGCATTTAACTAGCCAGAAGCATGCGCATTGTGCAGCATTGTTTAACCTCTGCAGATACAAACACATTTTCTACTGCCTACAGTAGAAATTTTCTTTTCAAAAATTTCCAGCCTGTTTATTTTCAAATACAGCAATGTACTAACCCTAAAAGAAGATTGTTATTGTCATTTAAACTTTAGTCATTTTTGCTATGCTTTGTTTAGAAACAATGTAAAATTGTTTTAATTTAATAAATATGGATTCTCTCCAGCATGTACTGACTTGGCAACAGCTAAGACAGCAAACGATATAAAATAATTAAAATAATTCAGCATACAATTATATACCTTTTTAAAACTGTATTTTTGCTATTATGTATGCTATTACAAGAAGATTTTATTCCTTAGATGTATTGAAATCTGGGGGCATTCCAAATATTTTGTGCTTGAGAACGATGAGTATAGGAATAGGATAGAAACATTTGCCATCTGAGCTGTAGTAGACACTATAAGCAACAGTTCAAATGAAACAAGACTAAAAAAAAAATCCAAGGCATACAGCTATCAATGTGGGAGTGCTATGTGCATTATCTTTAATTATCATTTTTCTGTGTTAACCACATTTCTAAAAAGCAAACCATTCATATTTTTAATACTTTTCACCACAAGCAACCACAAGCAATTCAAAAGTGTCCAAACACTCGTTTTTCTAACCTCTTTTTTCTTTCTGTATAATAAAAACAGTAAAGGTCTATTATCCATGAAGTTGCTCATTCACTACACATTTCCATACTTCCCCATTCATTTCTATTGAAATCAGGCAGCAGTCCGAGAGCCCCGCATTCCCCTGAAACAGGGCAGACATACTTTAACCTGCATGTATCACTTTGTGAGGGAGATATGATCTCTCTGTTCACTACAAGACCACAGTTTTGTTAAGAGCTAAAAAAGACATGGACTCATTTTCCCTTGAAGCTGCTGCCTCGAAACCGGTAGCAAACCAAAGCCATCGCTGCTGCAAACCAAAGGTCAAGTTGAGAAAAATGAAACCACATATGAATAGAATAGGGCTCCAGAGCCTCACCGACAAATTCATTTTGAGGCTTGTGCTATCTCTTTGAGGGTGTGCGTGTATGAACAGTCTCGAGAGAAACGTTAACAAATATCTCTGAATTCTAATGTTAGCACTGCTGCAGCATTTTAAACGTCAACAGCCTGATGTACAATATGGAATATGAATTTTTATTAGTGAGAGATTAGATCCTGTTTTACACTACAAAGTTTGTTATCTGCATCCCACCTTAATTTAGGAATGGCTGTCTATACATAGCAACATGTAAAACAGCGATATAAATTCATTCATCAGATTCTTTGCAGGGCATTTCTTAGTTACTCTGAAATGGGGAAGAAAGAAAGAATGTCCTTTAAGGGGAATGCTCAGAATGCGCTGTCATTGTTAATAACCCTGTATGCATTCAGGAGAATAAATATTTTTATTACGAAGTAGGGATAGAGTTATAACGAACAAATGCCTGTCTGTATGTAGCACAAAATCAGGAAAGTTTGACCTCACAAATCAGAGAAAGGGGGAGAATAAATTTCACTTACACACAACAAAAATTCTTTTTCTTTTTTAATTAATTTCACTTTTAAAAATGTATCATTTTCCAGTGAAACAGAAAAAACAGAGTTGTCTCTTTTAAGCTTGGGAGAAAACAATATTTCGTAGTGCAGAGATTCTGAAAGCAGTGAACAATGAATGCTTTACTCACACGGCTGACCCAGTATTTGTAGACACACTCCTATTCAATTTAGTGGGACTAGGAAGGCGATTAACTCATCAGTTGCTCATCACCAAGAATAGAGAGTTTAGAACACAGAGCTGAAATAATAGCATTTATTTTTAGAAAAAAATATTTGAAGGCAGATATTAATTTGCATTTATATTGATATTAATCTTTTGTTTTGTTTGTTTGGTTTGGTTTTGAGTAGAACTTTAGGCAATATATATCTTAGACTGGTTTTTCTCATTGCTGTAGTCTCACTTTCTTCATGAAAGCATCATCCTCCTCTCCTTCTTTTGCAATGAGTGCGTATGCTGTGTGTATAGGTACAGAGAATTGCTTAGCTTGGCCTCTGCTTTTCAGAGGTGAGGAATGCTTTCTGTCCCTGCCTTCAATGGCAGAAATTCAGTGCAAACTGAATACCCCTCTAAACTTCTGAACTGGAAGAAAATCAACATAAAAAGTATGTGTTTTTCAAAAATGCACACTGATAAATGCAGAGACCATCAGCAGACAGAGATGTTTAAAAGTGACCCATAGGATAATGTAGTCAGACTTACTACAAAGAAACTTCATGCATTAAACTCCATGTCAAATTCATAATTTCTTTAACGGACTTGATTCAGTCCTTACAAGTGAGAAATCTTCTTGTCTAGCGTAAGTGGTTCTCATGGGTAATTAACCTCACCAGAGCATTGTACTTCTTTTCTGCTCAGAATGCATCCAGTGCTTGTCTCTAACCACCGGGTCTTGGTGTACATTTTGTCTGAAGATCCACCAACACTGAGAAACTACTTTCATGTACCAGTGCCTGTTAATACAAGCCATTTCTCTTATAACCTTCTTTGGGTAAACTAAGTAGGTTGAAATTCCTAAATATCTTCCAAAAATACATTTCCCAGACCTAAGTTATGTTTGCAAACATTTTTTTCTGAAACCTTTCTATTTTTCCATTGTTGTTTTTTTAAGAGTGTCATAAAACAATGCCATTTTCTCAGCAATAAATTTAAATATATTTGAATAGGTGAGGACAGAGAAATGGTCCCTCCTGAATACAGTTTTCCTGGACAAAACCTCCCATTTGCAGCTACTTTTTACATTGTATAGGTCAAACATTTTTTGATCCATTAGAAATAGGGCTAAAATACCTTTATCTAGTGCTAATATTTAAATCCAGTCATGCAGATCAATATCAAATACGTACAGAATCTTTCTTGTCTTTTCTAGGAATCTCCTTCCCTTATGGTTTCCATCACATAACGTGTTCTTTTCTTTCTTCCTTCTGTTGTTTTTGTTGTATCTTTTCAGGAGACAAATAGAAGAGAGAGAGGCAAAGAGGTAATGTAAAATGCAAGATGAGCAGGACTTGGAGAAGAAATATTTTTTATCACTTCGTTTCATAGCTCTGTTTCATGGTTGGTCATATTGTTTGTATAACAAATGAAAACCCAACAGAAGACATCTGAACAAAAGGCTGTTGGGTGATCATGCCTTACTGTTCACTGCCATATTACTTACGCTTAGGTTTCTCTTTTCTTTTCCCCTCCCACTCAGACTTTCTTTCTTGGCCTGGTGGTCGCTGTCGGAGGTGGCCTGGGCAGTGGGGGCATGGTGCGCCTCAATGGTCCTTTCAGTATTTTTGTTACTCCTCCAAGCTGTTGCCACAAATTAGAGCACACAGGATGAAAAGGCAGGCGGTTACTGCACAAAAGAGCTTGCAATCTAAGTGGTAGAGATCTCCTGGGTCACGGACTGGAGATGCCTGATTTCACATATGACCATGTTATCTCTCAATCATCAAGAATTATCTTAAAGCCTTCTTTTACTGTTGATGGTTGTTTTTTTGTTTGTTTGTTTGTTTGTTTTTGCCTTTCTTCTGCTTGTAAGCCATTCTTAGCTAATCTATTGTCTAGTTTTCCACCCAAATATATTTATGTGCTGCAGTACCTCTCCAGCTTCAACTCCCACCAAGGTGTTTACATTAATGGACTTAGATGAGCTCCCAGATCCTCACTTATCCTTCATCACGTCTGTTGGGAGTTTTTTCCAAATAATTCTACAACAGCATTTGCTTTTCAAGACCTGCATCATACTTCTGATGTTTAGTCAGCTGTGACCAACACCACAGCTTCATTTTACCTCTCAGTCATTTCCAGATTGTATTGACATATTTATTTCCAGTCCCTAGCCATGACTTTTTTTCATACAGTTTTACCGCTACATCCAGTCCAAAAGTTATCAAGTTCCTCCTTTATGATATTCTAATCCTCCTCCAGACTATAGCTAGCCTCTAATTTTGGTTCATCATCAAACATCACCATAACCCTCTTCCTTCCTTCTTTCCTTCTGCTGCAGTCACAGGTGAAAATATTCAGCAAGATCCAGTCCAGAAGCAATCCGTAAGGGACCATAGTGACTGTCTTTCAGGCCAGCACTTCCCGTCTCAGAATTTCTCAGATTTGTCCTGGTGTTAGCAGGCTCCTGACCCACCCTCTAATCCTTCTGCTTATTCCCATCTCCAGTTTAACTGATCATTACCCCATATTAAATGCATTACTGAAGCCCGGATAGATGGTATCTAATGCATTTCTTTTGACTAGAAAATCAGTTATGTTATCGAAGGAAGCTATCAGCTTAGTTTGGCACAATCTACCTGTGCTAGATGGGAGACTGATGGTAAGATGCAGATGGGGAGGGAATAAAAAGAAACCCATAAAAAGTGCTGCTCAGCCTGACGGGCAGTGACTGCGGCATGCCAGCACCATGGCCACTGTCATTTTCCTTCAAGGAGCATAACAGCTGAGGAGTTTAAGGAAGGAAAGATTTGAAGGAGAAAAGTACAGAATATTGGAATGGGGAAAAGCAATGAACCTGATGACCACAATTACCAGCATGGCTGTTGACACGTGGAATGATGAACAGCATGGCAAAGGAGAACAGGAAACACAAATATTATTCATGTTTCTCATAGCAGGAGAGCTAAGGAATCAAATTAAAACAAACAAGCCAATTTTCACTTCACAAAATAGGCAATTATAACAGGGAATTCATGAAAGCCAAAAGCTGAGGTCTGTACAGTTTATGCAGCTAAGTGGAAGAAAAGTCCATCAAGAGCTTTCCAACAGCAAGATACAACCTTATGTCAATAAGTCCCCAAGGGAAAGACTGCTGAAACCTAACAGGGCACCCTTCTCCAGCAAGCAGTCATTGGTCTGCTTATTTTCTCTCAGTTTGTTGTTGTTGTTGTTGTTGTTGTTTTCTCTAGTCTATTCTGTGGGAATAGGTTTTTCTTCTAACTTTCCACCTGTGTAAATGTTCAGAGATCCTTGAAACTTCCCAACGGATGCTAGAGCAGCTAATATTTGGATTCTCTTTCTTTTAATCCCAGGAATTGGTCCATGAGCCTCAGGCAATGTCATCTATCAGGGCAATCAGTGATCTGTAAGTCAGACTCTTCTCTGTACAGTTCCTTGGAAACCACTTGGTCTCAGTATGCCTACTTTCTATCATGGAGCAGCCCATGGTGAGTTATTTCCACTATCCCACTGCAATCTTCTCTTCCTCTTTGAATCTACATCAATCATTTATGAAAGTATTTTTTTCTAACTGTGCCTCAGGGGCCAATGAGCCATGGTCACTTTGCAAATGAGCACTTGAACTCATATTCCCCAATTAGTTTTATTTTACCCATTAAGAATTAATGTCCAAAAGCTCATTGGCTGGCAAAACGCAAATATTTTTACTCTGACAGGAGTGCCTAAAAAATTGTTTGGAAGTATATCCAACGAGTTCCCAAATGATTAGCAGCAGCAGTGTTCTCTAAGACTAAAGACTAGCAAATAATAAAGTTACTATGCTAAACCAAACCTGCGTTGTTCTTTGATTTCTATTTGAGGGTTGTACACAACTAATATAGTGCAGTAATACCAAAGCACTATTCAGTAAAACCCTGAGCAGTTACCATTTACAGTATATCATAGTCGGATGACAGCAGGAATGGTGGGAGTTCATTACAGGGACCATGAATTGTTGGAGGTAATTTAGATTACAATTTAAAGTTTAATTTAAAAATCTATCAACAAATGTGAAAGTGCTCGGGGAACATTTTAAAATGCACTTTAATCTCACCAGCACAAATAGCTTTTCAGAGCCCTAAACATCATCACCTGGAAAAACAGTAAAACTTTACTGCATCTTTAATTAAATTACAAACACAAAGGATAATTAACTTTTTTTATTTTTATTTTATTCATGCCATTGTTTCCCTTCAGAGTCAATATCTTCAAGTTGCAGGAACAGGATGTTATGAAGAAGTTTACAGCCTGCACATTCCCCCAGGATATTATTGCATCAAGCAGATGAAGTGCAATACATGCGTAAGTACACACGTGCACAGACACACACGCAGAATTGACAGAGGTACTACAGACTGACTACGATGTTCACCAAAGCATGTAAGAAGCTTGGTTTGAAAAAAAAAAGAAGAGAAATGAATCAATCAGCCAGCCAGCCGAAGAGGGAAGGCAGACTCCGCTGTCCTCAGCATGTACTGCAGGGGCCACACAGTTCATACCATGGGACAGCTGAGAAATTAAAATCCAGCCTGCTCAAGCTAGTCCCTCACAGAAATGAAGCAATTCACTCATGTCTCACATTACCTTGACTTCCAAGGCCCCATCATCTCACCTTGTCTCTTGGCATTAAGGATTCAGAGGGCATGTATCATTCTTCTCCATGTTAACCTGTAGGGCTGTAGAGCTCAATGGGGTTCTCTTCACAAGCAACTGCAAAACCAGGCCAAATTCTTAGTGGGTGTGATGCCTCTGAGCCTTTGTTTTACTTTCACTTTATTTTCAGCTTAAACCTGTCTAGGTTCAAACCTGGTTTGTGCTGAGACTATAGAAATTGTCTTCAGCAAGCCCCTGAGCATTTGCTCCTAGTGAGGTACATGCATTGGCATTGTCCTTTAAGAGGTTTAGGTCATTTTCTCCATTGTTCTTATATGCATAGCCAGTTCAGTGCCATGGACTGTGGAGCATATGAGAGTGAGAAAGAGAAAACATAGCCAGATGGTAGGAATTGCGTAGCTTAAGCTCCAAATCATAAACGCTTGGCGTGGCTCTGGCTAGCTAGAGATGGGCATAGAACAGGAACAAGAAATTACCCTAACATGATGGAAAGTTGCTGCTCAGAAAATTCTGTACAAACTGGGAACAAGATCTTTAAAATTGTTGATGTTTTTAAGGAGTCTGAGTTGAGTTCTTGAAAAAATCTGAAGTCAGGCAGTTTTGATCGTGTCCCTTCAGCGATGATGCTTAATTTTTGCTGAAGCCATGAGGACTCACTTGAGGAGAAGAAATAAAATAATATCTATTCTCTTTCATTATCAGTGTTTTACTCCAGGATGTGTCTGAGTAGACTGCAATTTGGTGATACCTGGGCTAATCTGATGATTTACTAGCATTAAAAGAGGCAGTCTACTTACTGCCTACTTTCACTAGCTGCAGATTCTACTCCAGCCCTCATGTGCTCATTTGGCCATATGGTATGCAGATACAATTTGCTAAGCCAGCATAAAAAGTGTTTTGTTGTTTTTGTTGTATTGGTTTTCCTCCAGCCTGGCAAAGAAAGTCATCTCAGAAGATGCTCACACAAATACCAAAAGGGGTAGGATCACCTGGAGGGCGAAGAAACAAGACAGAGATTGTCCTCTTCCAGCTGCAGTGAGACATCACATCATTTCAACTGTATTGTTGAAATAGTCCCTTTGAGAAATCTCTTTTGGGGCAGAGTGCTGGCCACAAGAGACTTGGGACTGTTAGCAGACACATAGCCTCTTTTTTGGTATCTCTGGGGAAAAGGTCTTCTGGGCCAGCTTTTTTTATTACATGATTTCATCAAAGGCAGAGTTACTCCATCAGTGATGCAAGCCAAACAGCTGCAAAGTGGTTTCAAAACAGAAGTCATGGCTCACTAATACAGCTAAACAGCTTCCTTTTCAAAGGCAGATTGCTCAAGACATAGGCAAAATAAATTTGGACCTGTCTGCAAAATACAGTGCAGACATACCTAGAGAAATGTCTGACTCCTTCACAATTTTTTTCCATTCCTGGGGGGGACAACAACCAAAAATACTCCAAATTTTGGCTAACCACTTAAGTCAAAGGAATAAAAGACAAGACCATATGTGTTCAGCTACCATGGGACTGAGCAGCTTTATGAAATCCCTATCATGAGTCTTTGCTGCCCTCTGTACATGAATGAGTTAGATGCTCAGGGCACATCAACAAGCACCTTCATGAGAGGCACCAGCACTCCTGCATGCTCCAATCCTGCTACCGACCCCAGCTCTGCCGGCACTTACACACCCCAGCAATAACCTTCAAAATCACCAAGATTACCTCAGATGACTGAATCTACTGATTTAGACAGTCTGCACAGCCTCTCAGTCATGTGCAGAGAGAACTGCACAGTTTTGAGAGATCCCAGAATATGGGATATATCACAAAGACAAAGTAATGTGCAAATATCCAAAACGAATATTGGATGTGGGGGGGGGCAGGAGATGAGGGGGAGGGAGACGGGCTGCTGGCCTCTGGAAAGAAGTGTAGAACCTCATTAAATGAGCAGAAATAAAGAAATGAACACAGAAAAAAAGGACAACCACACAAACTATATATCATTTTAATTAAAATCTACTATCTGCTAAATATATGTACAGCTGTTGGATTTCCTGAGCAAACTGATTCAAATAGGTTTCATGAGAACTCACAGATAAGGAATTAAAAAAAAAAAATCAGGGGTAGCTAGATAACTAAAGTGAAACTGATCTCCTTTTAGGAAAGTCTTTATTTGATGCAAGTTAACATGGAGGGGGGGGTGTTGATCACAGAAGACAAGCCTCTTAATTCCTTTTGAATAAAATGAGCAGGCATGACACGGTGCTATCACAGAAGAGAAAGAGCTGCCTGTGTGTATTAAACGTTAGTGCTTTGCCTGCTTAATTATTGGTTAATCTAGCAATTTAGCATGCTTCATTTAATTCTAATTAGGAGAATTAATAGGCAGGGAATAAAGATTTAAATAGACTGGCACAAAACAAAACTGAGACTTAAATTGCTCTTGGAAAATGAAGCTTTTTTTTTTTTTTTTTTTTTAAATACAGTTCCTACAGCCATACCTGTCTCTCCTCCACAGAGCTGCTATCTTAAATGGGAATGCCTGGGTCAAATGGGTGATTTTAAAATACCCTGGGCCCACTCCTCACTTGGCAGTGATGAGTAGAGCCATGCTGATTTACACCAAAGCCTAGGGTCGGGGTGTTTCTTTTTGTTTCTCTCTCTCCCTCTGTAACCAGACTTTGGGGTTTGGCTTTCTCCTCTGAAGAGGACATATGATATGGTAGGAGATTACTGTATTATTTTTATACATCTCTCTCACTTTCTGCCTTTTTTTTTTTTTAAGAGCACTGGGGGTAGGAGATAATTTAGTAGTGACACCGTCCTCAGGAGTTACACACCATTCATGTTAAGTGATGCCTTAACTCGTGGAACTGTAAATTATTTTATTCTTTCCTCAGTCTGATGCCTTCTTTATTTTCTCCCTCCTGGCGAAGCTTTGGGGGATGAAGACACGCTCCTTTTCCACTTCACCAGCTGGCTGCCTTCCATTCCTGCCGCCCCCAAATGTTACAGCCTGATTTGCATGGTGTGTTTGTCTTTGCTAATCAAGCCTCGTACTCTGACAAGTCCTACGACATTGGACATGGCTGTTCTTCTAATTAAGGTGCTAATTGAATTAAATGGCTGCGGTAATGAGCAGATGAGCAGCATAAAAAGTAAAGAGTCAGATAGGCCAATTAACAAAAGAGCTGAGCATAATTATAACATTTAAAATACATGCAGCTCTATACCAATATTGTTAATTGTTACAGGGGAATTTATGATAATTGGCTCAACAACAGGCATGCAGGCTTAACCTGGGATGAAGCCAGTAATTAAAAAAAATGATATTCAACACAAAATACAGAGTGGGGATAATTAACACTTGATTTACATAAAAGATGTTTGTAAAGTAAAGGAGAGTGCTGCACAAATGCTCCACCAAATACAAACTCTACTGCACCGTGGCATTTAGCAGTATTATAAAGGCATGAAAGCACAGGCCAGCATTCAAGCTTGTTTCAAACCTAAGCATAGGTCAAGGCTGACTTTCAGACCAGGGCATCCCTTACCGTGGTTTGGTACCAGAGTTTGAGCAAAATCATGGTCCCCTCCCCATTCCTATTTAACAGAGCTACATCTCAGCCATAGCCGGTCTGTGAATGCTGCTGTATCTGCAAAAGAGTACTTTCAGCAGCTTGAGCTGGGCTGCCTATGCTGGTAGCACAGCTGTCTTGGCAGGAAATTTCTTTCAGTTAACACAATCTTGAATCTCCACCAGAGGCTCTACCAGCACAGCCAGAGCAGCCGAAGCCTGGCTGGCCCTTCACAAAGCTTCCCACCCAGGGTGGCTGAGGCAAGGCCCAAGGAACCACCCTGGCAGCAGTCTGGAGCCCAGGGCTCCATCTGTACCCCATGGATTTTTTTTTTCTTTTTTTTTTTTTTCCCCTGTGTTGCCCACAGAGCTATGTCCTCCCCTCCCCTCAGTCCTCCTGCTCTTCCCCGTGAATCGCCACTTTCAAGCACAGCCTCCATCCTCTCCTCTTTCTCAGCACAGCCCAGAGAGGTAGACATTGGTCTGAATTCTCTCAGGCCAAGACAGGACCAGGACCTAAAGCTCCCACAGCCTAGTGTGTATGAGGGCACATCATTCATTCCTGCTGTGCTTTCAAAGCATGGATGCAAGCATTCACCCTTAACAAAGGTTTAGGGGTTAGAGCTATGTGTATGCAAAGGCTTTGCTATGAGGAGGGACAGGATTTTGGATACACCAGTATGCTCAGCCACTCCTACAGGCTGGCTGCTGAATTGAGACCATTCCCTGCCCGGCCCATCGGCTGTCTGAAACAACATGCCGAAAAAACAGGGCCAAAACACCCTAAACCCACCCAAGCAAATTTCTGAGAATGCTCACCTATTTCCTGTGGTTCCACAGATACTCACCTTCATCCTGCAGACCCTCAGCAAGTGGAGAACAATTCATTATAGGATGTAGAAATGGCCCCAAATCATCTGCAGCTGACATGGAGAGCTGACTGACAATCTGGTGCTCCTCAAGCTTGTTGAAGCAAAACTACAAATAGTTTTGGCGCAAAATATCTTCTGACATATGTGCACTGCCACCGTAAGAGGTCAATATCTTCATCTCTGAAAGCAATCATTATTTTTTACAAGGCCTATGTGCTAGTATAAAAATGTATCCTTATGCTATCTGAGAAAGAACAAATCAGAAACTCCTCAGTTATACTAAGCATATCTTGCAAGCAGATACACAGAATCAGTGGGAGATATTTCAGAAAATAGGCTTCTATAGAAGCTGAAGCTTGTGATTCAGCTGCCATTTTTTACCCATCTACTCTCTGCCTGTAATTGTGTATAGCACTGTGACAATTAGTGGCTGGATGCTGTAATGCAAATAAGCACATTACAATGTTCATCAGAATCATGTTTTGTCTTAAGCTGTGATGTGTGCAAGGGACGAAAAGAGCACAATAGCATTACAGTGACTTTTAGAAAGCCTACGGTTCCCATCTGTTACTACAGCAGTGTCAGAAGCATTGCAGGGGTCTGTCATGAAGGGGTGACAGCCAAACCAGCAGAGACAGACAATTTCTAGAAGTGAGGTCAGGAGCCATCATCAGCCAGCAAGGGAAGCTGAGACTGAGAGTCTAAAACATTATGAAGTGAAATGTAGCACTGATAGGAGAGGTAGTCAGGGCTTTATCAGCATGTATTTTGGGCTTCTCTCCTTACTCTCCAAGCCAAGAGTCACAAACCTATTTAGTCCACCACTTCATCCCAGAATCTGGCTCTCCACAGAGAAAATTAGGAATGAACACATGCTATAACCAAAGCAGTTTGTAGTCTGTTGTCTGCTATGTGTCACTATACTGTTAAACACCATAACAGGCTTATTTATCCCTAAAGTCTCTTTGTGGGCCTTTGGCAGAGAAAAAGAATGCGCTAAGCTAACTCTCGATATACACACCACTTTGGGATGCCTTGGATGTGAATAAGGCAATAGAAAATTAAATTTCTAACCAGTCCAGAAACAGAGATGTTGACAACTTTTAACTCTGTCCCAGCCAAAACCATGACAAGAATTTATGCATACAGATTAAAATCATCCTTTCTTCTTATTACTTTGAATATCTGAAAATGTGTTTAGACTGGAATAGAAACATGCAAAAATGTATGACCTTTCCTCAAAGATCTTGATAGTTTAGGTCCTGATCCTGTAAACACTTGGGCACAAAAGTAAATTAGAATATAATAGAATAGAATAGAATAGAATAGAATAGAATAGTTCAGTTGGAAGGGTCCTTCAAAGGTCATCTAGTCCAACTGCCTGAGCACTTCAGGGCTAACCAAAAGTCAAAGCATATTATTGAGGGCATTATCCAAACGCCTTCTGAACACTGACAGGCGCGGGTGTAATTACGTCTCTTGAAATTAATGGGGCTAATCATATGGGCAAAGTTGGGTGTGGGCGAAGTACTTGAGTAATCAAGTCTAATTATGCATAACTTTTGCCACAAGATGTACCAACCAGTAAAGCAAATCATCTTTATATTGACAGTATTGGCTGCTGCATGATCACGTACACTCTGAAACAGTGCATTTACACAGCTGTCCTTACCATAGAACTTTAAAAATAGCTTTTTTACAAAACTTCTACACTAATCTAATTTCCTTGGCTTTTAAGTATGAAGTACTATTTTCTAAATTGCAATGAATCAAAATATATATAATGGTAATTCATAAGGTACTGTGTATTTCACATAGATGGACAAAAAATCACAACAAAACTCACTAAAACAATGGAACTCATGCCAGAATATCCAAAAGCAGAGTAGCAGTCAGTCAATTGTGTTTGTTGTTCAAAAATTTGTGTAATTCCATAGTTTATACAAAATTCTAGGATAGCCTTTATTTCTTAATTCATCAGACCTTATTGCTAAGTAGTGATTGGAACATGGTTCTTTTTTTCCACGTGGTATTACATCTGTTCACTGACTTAATGAATGCGCATTCCCAACGTAACTGGGTCAAATGTGCATACTTGAAAATCAATTTCAACTGATGTTCTTTCTTGTGCCAAAATTGCAGGCCATATTTTTTAGTCATCATGCAAAAGTATGCCAAAGATTTTGACCAATAAAACATTCATATCCATGCATGAGGGCTGTGAGCCCAATCATAGATGTAGTGAATATAAGGGAAGAAACAAGGGATAGGCGGTAAGTAACTGGAAAAGTTCTCTGGATATCTCACATACATCTTCACTCAACCACATTCCCCATTATTTGCCATGGTCACAGGTCTATCCTGATGCATCACAGAGGTTTGAAGGTGAAAGGACGTTATGGTTTATCATGAAATATGTAGTAAAGCCAGTAGTAGCACTGGAAACAAGAAAGAGCTGAAATATAATCTCCATAGACCGCTAGTACATCTCCTGTACAGAGACATGCCCAAAGAAAATATTTCAGTTCAGCTCAAAATCTAACTAAATTATGCAAAATTAGCATTTTGATTTGATTTTTCAAAAATAAAAAGTATCTTAATAAACTCAAAACTTTCCAGTAGCTACTTCAATTTTGCAGAGACTTAATTTTTGGTTTAGCATATAAAAAAAAATAATTCCTGACCAGTCAGGCTTCTAATAGCAAAGCCAGTCCTAGATATTTACTCAAATATTTGCAGAAAACAAGCTAAAAATGAGCAAAAGATGATTAAAAACAGGACTGAATACTCACTGAAATGTTTTGCTAAGTTAAAATGTTTGCCAAGTTTCCTATTCTAACAACAACTTCAACAACAGTAACAGCTGTTAGTCCATGTATTTATTATTCAAGTAAGGCTACCATAGGTTTCACAGAGACTTAAACATTTGTAGAATGGTGTCCAGCCATACTTTCCTAGGATGAATGTACCCTGTTGGTTAATATTTTCAAATTTTCCAAAGCATGTAACAGAAGAGCAGGCAATACCAGCAGAGTTGACAGCAGCACCATCCGACTACCTGTGCCCTTTCAGATCTACAGGTACTCACTCATTGTACAAATACATAATACAAGGAGCTGCATCACTGAACTCAACGACGGGTCTATGAAAGAGGCAATCACCATTTCTTTGGCTGTACCAGGAAAACAGGCATATGGGAGAGACTCATTACTGCTTTCTCCAGCAGGGGTTCACTCAGTATTGCCAGCCTTTAGAAACTCATTAACGTAAGAGTCCGGTCACAATGATAGCAAGATATAATGCCTTGGTTGACAAAGTCATACGTCTCTGGGAGCAGATTCTTTAAGGAAAGCATAACACTTCTTGAGGTGAGATCCCAGCGAGGTGAAAATATATCTTCATAGGCTGGAGTGCAGAGGGATAGACTTGAATCAGCAAAGATCAGAGAGAAGTACTACACGTTTTGAGAAGATTTTTACAGTGTGTTAAACAGCCTGTCAACAATCAGAAGGTGAATAACCAGTACAGGGTCTTTAATGTGACGGTCTTACTTTCAATCTGGTAGCGTATATTCTACACCAGCCCAAACAGGCTTTAGGTAATGGTTTAAACTGTGCAGATCGGCCGGATACACCCTTAATGTCAACTTCAAAGTGACCTTAGTTTTTGTGCTTTAAATACATCAGTGGCCTGGTTAAATAGCTCGAAAAAATGGCATGAACAAATGAAGAAAGTAAGAAAAGACCGATACTGCATAGCCATGGCCCAGCCTACAAATAAAGGAAAAAATCTCCTCTAACAGGAATATTTAAAAATAAAAACCTTATAACTGTAACCTGGCTGTGTAATTTATATGTATTGGGAATCTTTCAGCTGGCCAGAGGTGCTATAATTATACTACGGGAATCTGACTGTGAATTTGGCATATCAGTTTTGAAAACATGCCCCAGGGTTTCCAAGCTGCCATAATTTTACTTGAGCAGTAATGGAATAAATGCAATCTAGATACACGTTGCTGTTCTTCAGCATAACTACTTCTTCAGGCAGATTTACCATAACGCACTCTGAACAGAAAAACTATGGCTCATTTACAAATGTAATTTCAATTGAGGATAGTTTTCCAATCTTCTTTCATTTGAGTCTCAATTGAACTTCTTCTCCTTTTTGATGGCATGATTAGACATTGTGAGAGCTGTTGCAGATTAGTCAAGCACAGAGAGAGTAAATTGGGAAGGATGTTTTATCAGTGCACGTCACAATATATGAAAGCAGATGTGTATGCTCTGAGCTGTTCCCTCAAATTACTGTTATGGAATAATTTAGCCCTTTTGATTCTCACAGATTACTGCTTCCACTGATCATGCTGTCAAAATCAAAGTGAGCACTTCATTCCGCTTTTATTCATGCCAGATCTATTTTGCTTTCATAATGAGCAGATATTACCACTGCACAAAGAGGATAAAGACATTCACAGTGATAGATAGGCGAGAGATTAAATGGGATCTTTATGACTTCTTCAGCCATCAGTTTTGACTGTGCGATAAGACGAGTCGAGTTGGGCACTGATTTGTTCTTTATTGGAGCCAATATTAGCATGAGCTCACCAGCGCACAGTCTGATAAAATCCATTTAAGGTGGAATCTGTATAACAATTCACGAGTTACAAGAACTTCTCCTATAAAATGTGTCTTCAGCAACCTCTACCAAGGCAAAATAAGCCATTTCAGAATTATAACTCCATACTTTCTGGGACATTAATGAATTTATAATACTGTAATTTAAGGGTCATGTCGGGATTATGAACGCTCCAGGAACCACAGATCTAAACCCTTACGCTCAAATACAACTTAGTTTGCTGTTGTTCTGAGGGATGTTTGGGCAACCGACTAAAAACCAAGCCCTACCTGATATATCCAAGTTTTAGAAGTTCCATGTCACTGTTTCCCCTCTTAGCTTGGCTAAGGCTTTTCACCTGCCTCACAGTCCTGCTGTGCACAGTCTTTCTCCCCGCTCTTCTCCAACCTGTAGAAAGAGCAATGTTACATGACTGTAGCTTGCAAAGGTCTGTGGGACCTTTTTCGGCAAAGGTCCCATAAAAATACTATCAGACAAGGGCCAGTTAAAGTGTATTATAGGCAAATTTGAACATGGGGGAACTCAGAGCAAACTGGGGAACTCCACTGGGAAGCCAAGGCTTTGATAAACAAACACTGTTACAGTTCGTTTTCTAATATCTCAGATTGGGTTTGAGGGGTACATGTCTTTCTGGTAGTTTTGCTATTTTTCACTCTAGCAGTAGATTTCAACAAAAGCATGGAAGGAATGGCACATGATCCATGCAATCTGCCACTGCTATAGGCACCATGGTTGCCATGAATATGGGAGCACAAGTGATGTATGTTTCCCCCCCTCCCTGTTCTTCACTTTGAGACTCCTGGGACCCAATCCAATAGCTCAGCTGAAGGTCCAAGCACAACATTTCCTCCTTGGCATTCCCTGTTATGCTGTGGTTGAAGGAAAGACCCATCACTGATAAACCTGACGTGGTCTGGGGATTTGGATCACATCCAGCTTTCCAAACTGCTTCTTTAATTATACCCAAATAATCTGGGGATACCTGACTAGCAAATCAAAGCAAAAAAATCTCCTGAGGAGCAGATTTTTTTAGGAGATCTGACTCCATGCTTCTGAGATTAATTGTAATTAGCTGAAGAATATCTGTATGTGTGTGTGTGTATGTGTGTGTGTGGCAATTTGCAATTCCAGATACCAACTCAAAAGTGTACCAAAATCAATTCTAACCTGTTTCAAGGCAAAGATAATTGTGTACTTAACACATTTCTGTTATTTATTATTCCTTTGGATTGTAAGTAGGTGCAAAACCTGGAGTCTAACTGAATCTGTCATTGCTCCAACCTTTGCAGAGAGACTACCTTGCACTTTCTGCCAGGTTTTCTTCATAGGATACCCATGACCCCATCCATGGCTCTCACTACATGTAGAGACCTCACAAGGACACTGCAAATAATACATTCCTGTGCAAGACTTCTAGTCCATCCCAGTAGGTGATACTATGTGTTTTTTCACTTCAGTCAGTATCAAAAGCATGTTTCACATCTGTCAAATCAGCAAATCAGAGTTTTTTTAATCAAGTTATGTTTTGTTTATTATATATTCATGCACTGGAATATTAAGATAGTCTCAATGGAAACCAACATGTGCTGTCTTCTCCAATTCTTCAAGATGGCTTTGATTCCTGATGCTGTTCCGTGTTGTGATATAATGCATCAGGATGTATCTTGATTTTAAAGGACAAGCATCTATCCATGTATTGAAAGAATTGTTTGTTCTCCTCTGTTATCAGCTATGCTTCGTGTAGTCTTCACATGAATGTTCAGTAAGTAATGAAAGTCTTGCCAACATAAAACAATCTTAAGTAGGCAGGTACTAAAAGAGGAACGGAGTAGGATCACTCTGAATTGCCTTTAAAAATAAACACCTTCACAGCCACCTGCCAAAATTTATTTTGTTTATTCAGCAATATTTTTCACTTTTAAAAATTAAATATGGAAAATTCTGAGTGGTTTATTAGGGAACTTTAATATTCTAGGGAAATTATAGCATTTAGTAGACCCCAAAACCCAACCAGTGACTGGAATAATGTTTCTATACTCTTCCAATGAATAAGACAAATCCCAAATTTCTATAAAGAATATTTTCAAATAAACACCTTTGGAGGAAAACAGAATTTTTATGCACAACTCAAGAATACCAAGGCTGAAAAAAGCATAATACAACCCAAACCTAGATAAATGAAGCATACAGAAGCAATGTTTCACTTTACAATATAGATAATCTGTATTAATAGACAGTCAAATGGAAAATTGACAATAGAACAACACCCACACCAAGTTCACACTAAGCCTTAGAAGAAGTGCTGAGCATTCTCGTCACTAAATGAAGTCAAGGGGATTAACAGGTGCTTGTCATTAGCCATCTTATATTTTCTCCTGATTTTAAGTTCTGTTACAAATTTGATATTTGGACTAAATTTGCTGGCTGTTTTTTAAAATTTGTGGGTTTTCTGAGGAAAAAAGGCCTGATCTGTTGTTTTGTGTTAAGATAATATGAAATCCACAGTTCTGAGAAAGCAATTGATGGTTTCAATTAAGTTAACATTCCTTTGGGCAGACGATACAACCCCAAACGTACAGGCAGTGCCCTCCACCACATAACACCCCAGATTAAGATTGACAAATGACAAAATTTTCTCATTCTGCCTTCTATTACCAATATCCTGTAGCTAACAGTCACAAACACTTTTCTTGTATTCACCCGTGAAAAGACAACTCCCGTGCTCTTAAACAGCTGGAGACAGATGACTGTCTCCAAGCCAGTCAACAGTGCTGACCAGAAGCACAGCAGCTGCAAGCTACATGTCTTCACATAGTGTGGTAGGAGCTGCATTACAAGTATACGCCAGCGTAGAAGAACCTATCAAGAAAAAAACAACTATCAAATGGGTCACTGCACCTTGCTGTGCACATCTTAATGTTCCTTAGCACATAAAATCCATCTTTTCTTAGGTAATCAGGGAGTGAATTAACTGAGCTCTTTAAAAGAATCCCATAGTGGGAACATCTATGGGAACTGAATTTATACCGGTGACAAACTTCTTGCTTAACATGGCCTTTTACTCATCTGAAAGAATACAAATGGATCCAAAATATGTGTTTTACCCATCTCTTTAAAAATCCACAGACGGCATAAATGGTTCAGTTGCTAGTCCCTCTTATCAAGAAACTGAGGATGATTCCATGCTGTGGTTATAGCAAGAGGCTGGAGAACTGGGGCAAAGTTTTGGTCCTGTTGGGAAAGACACTTTGGTCTGCATCTCACTGTCTGAAGTTTTATAATATATCCTTTATTCTCTCTGTCTCTTTTACTACCATTTTAAGTTCATCAGAGAAGCAACTCTCTTTAAACACCTGTAAAATTAGTACCACCTCTATACTCATTACATATGTTTTGGTATTAGGGCACTAACGAAAATGAAATGTCAAGCTTTATGATTCATAATGCTGGCTTTCTGCAAAGACACACATGGGAGACCTGCTGTTCATACATGGTTTAGGATAGGGTTCCTCCCAGACACACACACATGCACACAACTTCTGGCCTCAGCAAACTGTTTGGTATGTATTCGAACGGGCTACAATATAAATAGAAGAAAAGATACAAGAATGTGTATGATAATTTTGCGTACATGTGGGCACCTTTCTTCCAGACAACAGCTGTTGTCATATCTCTTCCTCAGCTTCCCATTCTGTAAAATGAGGATAACCATAGTTATCTCATTGGCATGGACAAATTAACCAGTCTTCAAGAAATCCCGTAAGAACTTTGTAAGGTTGGTGTTACAGTAGCACAAAAAATGAACAGAAAGATGATAAACAAATAATGCAGCAAAGGAAGTTAGCGCGGTAGGACTAAGACATCCAGTCCTGAAAAAGCAGTTGCATATGAAGCCTGGGGAATGTCAGAGAGTATTTAATGTGGCAATCAAAAATGCACCTGATATAAAGCTTTGCCGTAAAAATGATTGTAGTCATTCGGTGCAGATGTCATTAAATATGAGAGTGTGATCTGTGCCAATGTTAAGGGCTCAATTGGCTTATTTTGTGTCTGCTGTTCTTCGCTGTATTTATTACCATCAGTAAATCATTTTACAGCTTTGGTTTGTAGTTGCTGGGTACTTGGCATAAGTTCATGAACTTCTAGACCAATGCCCACAGCAAATCTCACCCAAGTGGCAGAGCCTGGCATGGGAGACTGTGGTAACCACCTTCCCAGACTTATAGCAGGCACAGCGGTGCTGTGTACCTGGGGCTTGTTTCAGAGGGAGGACAGCAGCAGGCAGGTGCAGCCCTGGGAGCCTTCATCCAGCTGGACACAGCACTGGGAGAAACACCTGTAGCACAGGCTCCTGCCAAAGGCATTGCCATGGCTGCAGCTGAGAACATCTGGATTGAACTACAGCTTAATTGCAATGACATTAAGAAATGGTAATGATTCCTGACATTAATGAATTATGGGCTACAGCCATTCTCAGAAGAACATTCTTGTCTTTGCTAAAGTTACCTTAAGGAGCTAAGGAATCACATTAAGAGGGGATCTGACCCATTATTCCAGCTAAAAACCAGGCTACTCAAAGTAAAATACCACACTGAAGGATTAGTGGCCTTTACTGCAGGTAGGTACATGACATATGCTGAATGGTATACCGAATCAATGCTATTTTTTCTAAACTAGATCTTAAAAAGAGATATTTGTAAACAGAAAAGTATCCAAAGACCAGGGAAACACAACTTTCATGGATGGGGAATTGTAAACATACCTGAGAGGCTTATAGAAAAGGGACAGGATGAGTTATTTTTGTGTCATTTTACAATCTGTAAGAGTTGAAAGCAGAACAAACAGGAAAATATGGCATTGAGGGTTAATATAAATCTTTCTGAAGCTATAAGAGTAGCTTCTCACTCAAGTTTTAACCTAAAAGAACCATTAAAGTCATAAGAATATGGCAAGAAGTGAACCAAAATTGATCATGTCGCCTAATACACTCCCTTAATAACAGAGGTAAGACATCCAGGGCCTAAAGCGTTGGTGAGAAGAATTGTTTTTGTGCTTCTGTTCATCAAAGAAATAGCCAAAAGATCAGACTAAGAAAGAGGAGGGCAAGAACATACACCAGCTTCATGAGTAGTGTGGCCCTTAAGAAAAAGAGAGTTTGTTCTTGCCCAGGCGTTATCTTAGAGAGGTTTGGAGTGATGAGAAGCAACAGCAGCTCCTGTTGCCTGGCTCCTGCCCAATCCAGGGACACAAGACAGTGCAGCCTTTGTATGTAGACTCAAACAGAGGTTCCCATAGCCCAGTCATTTGTTTATTACACTTACAGGAGCTATCCACAAAGCCTTGGCGGAGTGCTGAGGACAAAAAGTCATAATAAGGGATAAGAGATAATCAAAGAGAGTCCCTGTCTACGACAGACATGGGCAGTGGCAGGGAGAAGCATACACCACCAGAATCACCAGATGGGGAAAGAGATGACTCTGCCTTCCCCTTTCCCCTCCTCCTCACAGCAAATGTGTTACCAGTGGCACCTCCATCACATTCCAGGGAGCCCACGTCCCCAGAGCATCAGGGGCTGGGGGCTGTGCCGTAGGGCAGGTACAGCCCCCGTGCCTTTGGGCAGCGAGGCAGCCTAACAGAACAATGGATTAAATTTGCACTGAAGACTCTCTTGAAATTGTGTGAATAATCTGCTTTTGGGTGAATTTGCTGCCATTTTGGGTCTGGCAAATACGGCACTCATAATTGCCACGTTGTAGTGCCTCTCACAAAAGGCAGGGGTGATGGACAGCATGCAGCCACTGTGTCTTTCACACCACAGATGCCTCTCCATCCTTAGCTGAGGAGCACGGGCAGACTGCTGTGAACAGCATTGTTTAGCTTGTATTTGAATGACACTTTGGCCATTTAATAGCCTCGTCTGTTCCCTAATTTAAGATACTGCCGCAGTTTAAAGTTTTAACAGGGGAGGAGCAAAGCCACTGTAAAAGTAAAAATCAAAATGCTTCAGAGGACTAGAAGATGAAAGGAAGAAAATCAACTGCTCCTGGTTTTTGTTAAATTCAATGGCAGTAAATCCCTTTCTTTTTTCCAGTAGTTTTTTCCAGAAATAATTTACAGTCCACAACGTATCTCATGGCATACAAATCAATCTGTATTGAGCCTGCCTGCCATTAGAGAAGGTCTACATGGGAAAAAAAAAAAAAAGAAAAAGGGTCTGTAAATAGACAGTTGCACTGTACTGCAAGACAGTAGTCTTGTTATTTACATCATTCAAAAAGTTTAAATAAAAGCCTAGATTGTCCTTCTGATGATGGTCCCCATTTTGCAATAAGGCCAATGGATTACCAGGGTGTTTGTCACCGCTGCAAAGGGTCTGGCTCTGGAGTTGTGTGGATGTGCTTGGCTTGGCCCTGAACTTGCAGCAAGCCAATTAAAGCACTGACAATTAACACCAGCAAATGGTCCCAAAACAAGGCCGTGCTGTTTCACCCCAGATTCCAGACCAAAAGAAGCTCCCCTTGGTCTGACCAGTGTGTGTTTTAAATACTTTGATGAAGTTTCCACCTTAAGGATTGTGGGGAGGAAAAAATAGAAAAGCAAATTGCAAAATGTAGACCGAAGTACTTGCGATCCTTGTGACAAATACTAATGTATAAATCAGCAGCCCAATCCAGGCCCGGGCCGCTGATCATGTTCTTTGCTGAAATGTCACCTGTTCCTATCTAACGATTTGCATAATGCAAAGCTTCTCACTCGTAAAATACAGATTAAGAGGGGAAGCAAAGAGTCATTCTCGAACCATGGAGCCATTTCAAACGGATGAAAAAAAAAAAAAACAGTCTTTACTATTAACCCTGTCATAGTCAGAGACTTTTTTTCCCTTTTTTTGCAGTGGAATGATAGCTCCATATTGAAAGAAAAATTGTCAGTTAGATGCAGCCTTGCCCTTTTTATTTGTTTGCTTCAATTGTGTTAGGCTCTGAAATTCCATGTGAACAGAAGTGAAATAATTAAATCATCTAACACTGGAACTTTAGTGAAAGTGTCTATCTATTGACAGATTCCCATCACCTTAAATGGAATAAGGCTCTAGTAGCCATTTTGGGGAAGTTCCTTTATTTTTTTCCCCATACTTTTAAACTTAC
Organism: Chauna torquata; assembly: GCA_013399475.1. Lineage (NCBI taxonomy): Eukaryota > Metazoa > Chordata > Aves > Anseriformes > Anhimidae > Chauna > Chauna torquata. The sequence continues at coordinate 665,758 of VXAL01007866.1, forward strand.
CATAAGGCTTATGTCTCACTGGCACACTTCTTTCTGCACACTGCTGTGACAAGCTAGATGGGAGCATGTGCTGATGCCACCACATCCTGCATTTGGCCACTGGCAGAGCAGCAGTGAGAGATTTTCAGAGGAATGGGTTTTATTTCGGTATTCCCCCACCAGGCTGCTGGCACCCAAGCCCATTAACCTCCAGGGAATGGTTCAAAGCTTATCTTTGTTTTTCTGTGATCCCAAACAGGAGGTTGCTGAAGTCTCCTTGCTTTTTCTGGCAAAAGAGGCGATTTAATACACCATGCCAAGCTTTCTGCACCCCACTGAACTGTTTCTCCTGGGAGGCTGGATTTATTCACCACTGATTAAGCAGTTTCCTGTTTCTTTCTCAAGATTGCTCATTCTAGGGGAAAATAAATAAATAAGCAAACCTATCCACAATAAAATGCAATCATAATCCATAAGCTGCAGCCATTTCTCGTAATCACACCCATGGGCAGGAGGAGCTACTACTCTACTTTGCTTGACTAAAGATTGGGCCAATTTAGGGTAAGGCAGAAAGCTTTTAACTGCTAGATTTTTTTCTGCTTATTCAGAAACACTTTTCTGATGATATAAATCAGAACAGGAATATGAGTTTAAAAGTAACCTGAAGTTTTAAGAGACATTAGAGAAGAAGGTGTGGTAAAACTCATAACATTTAAGGTCACCTAGAAATGAAAGCTGTTACGTGCTGCTGGAAGATGAGTTTAGGCATAAAATTCAACACTGATTTCTGTAAGCTGTGAGACTCATGAAGTGTGCTTTCCAGAAAATCTTCTGAGTCCATCCTCTGCTTATGTCCTAGAGTTAACCCTTCCCACAGAGGGTTACGCCCCTACTTGCTACTTGTTTTCATAAAACTTGTCAGAAATTTCTGTGACTTTATCAATTCAGTCTATATTGACCAAAAATTGTGACAAAAATCTGCTGAGCATAAGCGCATGGACAAACGCTGACATACAGAACAGGACTTCACAGAAACAAGGTTAAATATGGGAAATAAGGAGTTGCAGCTGATGAGAAGAAACTGGAAAGGGGACATCAGAGGCAGATGAGTGAATTTCACACAAGCTTAATTATAGATCAAGTCAAAGGATGGGAAGCATATAATTGTTTTTTCCCTCCTTTGTCTTCTCACTTTATAGCTGATTTTCTTTCGATATCCAATCTAAAAAGAGATGCTTTCTGAAGTCAAGGGCAAGAATACAGGGCTCAGAGGAAAGTATCTTGAAAGACAATCTAACTAGGTTTGAAGCGTTGAAGTAACTTGAAATACAATCTAATTAGTTTTGAAGCATTGCTGGCCACGAAGAGTGGCAAAGGCGTATTGCTTTGTAATATTTTAGTAAAAATAGGCACAACTCATGTACAAACATTGACAAAAATTACTGGGAACATTTTCCTTTTCAACTGATTGGGATCATTTCCTCTTCCAGATACTTCTAGCATTCTGATGTGGCAGAGAGAGGTAGAGGAAGGTGAGAACAACGCCAATAAGGGACATCCTCCCATTACACCTGGACTTCTCCATCCTGCGTCACCACCTTTTTCTCCATTAGCAATTCCTTTCCTGTTCTCGTCTTCACCCTTGAAAATCTGCTGGCAGTTCACCCCATAGTGCATCATCTTCCTGGAATCTATATCCTGATCAGGAGGAGAATGGACTAGATGGTCTAATGGGTCTTTTCCATCTCACAATCTGTGATTTTTCTCTTTATGCAGTACTTCACTCCCTGTTTCCCCTTCCATCTCCTTCTGCAAATTGAGACTGGCTGAGGGGAGGTTTAAAAGAGAATGAAATGTCACTTAAACTCTCTGTATCACTCAGTCATTCTTATAAACAGGGATCTCATATGGGTTCAGCTCTGTCAGAAAAGCTAAGTCTCTAAAAATTTCTCAATATTCAAGATGTGCAGAGTAAATTACAAAGAGCAGGCTTATCCATGAATATTTGTCTTTCAAAAGTAGCATTGTTGCTCAAAAGTGCTTGCAGTGTGCATGTGAACACACGTGCACACACACACACACAGCCTTCAGAAGCTTCAATAGTTCCAAAAAAGCATCAGCACTGTCCAGCATGTTTCCATAAAAATACTACTAATAATAAAAATAAAAAAGGGAATTTTTATGTAAGCATTTGTATTGCATAAAGAAAACTATTGGATTCTGCAGCCTGATCTGCAGCAGGCATAAGGCTCTGTATGCCAACGACTTCTCTGGAGACAGACTAAATTTTCAAATCTGAATTCTGTTCAAGACTGTTGTAATTTCTACTGCATTTTTAGGATTATGGACTGCCTTGATACCATGGAAGAATTAATTCCCAAGACCCATCCTGACACACTTTTTAATAGACTCTGCTATGCTAACGCTGTTCATCCCACATCCGAAGCCGAGCTATCTATAGCCACATTTAATTAGCACAGGCCTCTTTAATTGACATCCCTTAGCTTCACATGGAGGCTGCTGCTCGTTTATGTCCAACATGGGAAAAGCACAGCAAGGTCTGCAGTACACCTGGACAGGAAATGTGTTGGCAGCTGTGTTGCTGACTCACTGGTGCAGTTCTGCTCTTGAATAATCAATGGCAAAGCAGCAGTGAGTATTCACTTCTGGTGAGTATTACTAGTCTCCAAAGCAGTAAAGCACTTAAATACAGGTTTAAGTCACAAAGTTAATTGCTGAATTGAGAGCAGAGCAGGGCACTGCTATCCTACTTCTCTGTGACACACTTTTCCTAATACAAGAAGTAGACTTCTACATTTTCTGCAGCATTACATGATATATTCCTTCCTGTTTCTATTGTACTGATATTTCTAAACCCTAAATAATAACCCTAAATGATACCCTAAATGATATACTGATATTTCTAAACCCTAATGCTAAAAATATCATTGCCATTGCTCAGACCAGTTTCATCTTATTTTATAGTGATATCTAGGATTATCATTCTTTCTCCACTTACAGGTATCCAAGTTAAGCATTCTTTTGCACAACCTGTCTACACGAAATAACAGTAATAAAATTATTAGTGATTGCTGTGCTTGAGCTCAAGCAAAAGGTGAGCTGATTTCCTACTCTATGGAAAATTCTATTAATCTTCAGGAAAAAAAAGATGGAGAAACAGACATCGGAAGAGAATAAAATGGATTTTAGGTTCAATGGGCATTATCTGAAATACTTAATAACTCCAGTATCACAACTCTTTGGTTATATTTCTGTCCAAAAGAATAGATGTGATATGATCATCCTCTCTCTCTTTTTTGACAACAATTGATCAAGAAAAGTGAGTGATTTTCCCCTCCAGTTCTGTCCCTTTGCTTCTGTCTCTTGAGAACATTTCCTTTGCTGATTCTCACAGCTGAGATTACAGTCCTGTTTCTAATCAGTTACAGGACACATTTGTCTGTCTTGAAGTGGACTTATGTGCAAGATAAATAATAGCACTATTTACTTTCTGTGCTCTGCTACAGCAAAGAAATCAAGTTTACATAAACATCATGTAATGATCAGTTTCATTCTTATTAACATCTCAAAGGTAACCTTATTATTATTTTATTGAAACCATAGGAGTTTCCCTACCGGCACTTCTTACATTTTCTAGGATATGAAAATCTGCATTAGACGACTTCCTGAGGTACAAAACTGCACAGACCTGAAAGGCAGAAAATATTAGACAGAATGCCCCAAATGAGTTTTAAAACATCTGATATGAAAAACAACACATTGCATGCACTTTCATATAGCAAATCTTAACATTTACCAGAGGTAAAAAAGATTTTAAGGTCTACTCCATTGTGTTTTCACCAAACACCACTAAGGAGAAAACACAATAGGAAGCAGAAGGAAACAGTTTTTGCCCTTGATCTTCCCTTGAATGGAGACAATCTGCTAGAATTTACATTTTACAGTTGGGGCCCACTTCCCTTCCTCCTGCCTGAACTACTCACCCCTGCTGCAGAAGTCAATGGGCATTCAGTGTTCCTTGCTGAGCCAAAATTGATTTGCTTGTGTTTCAGAGGCTTATAACTCAGCTTTTCACCATGTAAATAAATTGACAACTTTTCCAAACTACAAACAGCCTGCTTTCTTCCTATCTTTCTTCCTATTACCTTAGATAATAATATATGTATCTGATACATGCATATTATCAGCAACTTACCTGTTAAAAATAAACAAAAATATGAAAAAAGTCCAAAAATTCAAGATTTTATGTCTGTATAGATAGTACTGGCGGAAGGAAATCCATGAGACTCTGATCCTTGACACCCCTTTCTCACTAGCCCAGTAGTCATCCTGCCTCTACTTTGGTGTGGGTTACCCTGAGCGCAAGCTGTTGGCAGATCTGTTTTTCAAGCAGCAATACTTTTAAAGGAGTATATGTTGTCTATGGTGCAGTTCATACATATAAACCATAGCAATTAGTTTTTCATTTTAGATGTCTGGTTAAGATACCTGAAAGGAGGGAAGGGAGAACTGTCCTTTTAATATATTCAGAGCCACCTTGTGGTGCCTCTTTGGATATCCCCTTCACCCTCTCCTAGGGGCCAACAGAGGTTTGATGTCTCTACGGCACCCATGCGATAAGAGCTGCTGCCATGGTACCAGGCACTGCTATCCCCCGTACCCTGCCACCACCAATACAGAGACCTGAGGAGATCTGCCCTTTGCTTTTATTAAAAGCTTTTTCTGGACTGAGGCAATCTAGTTATTCTTCATTTAGGCTCCTGGTTCATAACATGGTTTCCCAGACAGTATCTCCAAAAAAAAAAAAAAAAAAANAAAAAAAAGAAAAAGAAAATAAAAAGAATAATTTGAGAGAGTGAAGACACTCTGCTTTTTCAGTCCATATCCACAAAGCTGGAACCTAGCGATGTTTTCAGCATTCTTCCAAACTAAATGAGATACTTATCCAGCTGTACCACAGGTCTTCAGTGGTAAAAATTTCGCTCAGCATATCTGAAATACAGGTTCACAATGCAGAAGGTAATGAGTGGATTTCCAACTTGCACAGTAGTTCTGGGTAAAAAAAAAAAGTATTGTATCATAATACTACCTTGTTATAAATGTCCTTTTTATGAATATTCAGTGCAACATATACTGGCACTGCCTTGGCTCAATAAAACCTCCTTATGGGTTAAGTTTAACACATAACATCAGAAGATTACTACTATGTTTCAAGCTAAACAAGTGTTTTGTTGAATCATTGTCCAAGATTTTTCTGGGTTTTTATTTCTGTTGATGCAGGAGAGGCACAGTGGGAGTCAGGAAAGGCAAGATGCATCTGAGTGAATGGAGCTGCCCACACCATTTAAGTCAATAATAGAGTCATTCATCTGCTCCTGTTATAGACTAAGCAGAGCAATGGGCACATCTGTGGCACAATTCATAGGTGCCTACAACAGGTTTGATAATCTATGCCCTGGAAGTGTCTCTCCAACAACTCTGCAGGTGAGCCATCTCCAGTGCAGATATCTAGATGGCAAATTCCAGCACAAGGTGAAATTACTGCCACCCGTGGTCCCTGAAGATGTTTTCTCATCTCTTACAGCATCAATGATTTAGGTTTGCTTGTGCATAAATTTGAACTAACAGCTGTGTTTAAAAGCAGTTTAATCAAAGGGTGGAAAATATGGATATTCTCAAATCAATGTAAAAACGTCTCACATTTTATTACCTGTTTCAGGTGCAGGGGTTTGTACCTGCATAATTTTTAACTCTGTGCAAGATTAAATTTGTCCCTCAATTAGCACCTCTGCCAAAGCCTTTTCATTGACTTCATTAGATTTTGGATCCGCCCAAATCCTCCAGTTTATGATCTGTAATGATTCCAGTAGGCTCCAGTGGAGCAGCACATTGAGCACCATCACCCATACACAAACACACATGTTCACTTCCCAGTGCATTCTCTGAGCTATTATTTTTAAATAATATATTTTTTAAATGTGGCAAATTTGCCTCTCCAGCCATAGTGAAGAAGGTGAAGAGGCTGGAAATAAGTTGGCACTTACTCTTAATTGCTTTGATTTTCCTTCCATTCAGAGGGAGATCCTACTAGCAGCTTAAGAAGCAAGACATTTATTTTGTTTGCAATTGGAAAAAAAAAAAAAGGAGTTTTCCCTCAGAATAAAAGGACACTTTGTATGTGTCCCAGGGAGTTGTTGAATACACTCTCTTCTTTCGCTGGATGTGTCCCCATCCTGACAGCACTGCATGGACACTTGTGTGCTCAGGCAGCCCCAAGTCTGTTCCCCCCAGGTTGGAGCTCAACTCCAGTTCTCCCATCCCGGGGCTGCTCATACCACTACCCAGGACCTGCCACAAGGCACATGCCAAACTCATGTCTGCTCGATATGTTCTGTCATGGGTACAACACAGCAGGGACAGAAAATGGGCAATTGTTTGCCCTGATCACCCACAACAACAGGGAAAACAACGCAGAGATTAGTTATAACAGAGAAAAAGGATGACTAAATATGCTTTAAGAGGACACGATGGTACTATCCATCCCACAGGGCAGACGGAACAAGAAGCAGAGAGGAAAATCTCACTCTGAGCTCAGACACAGCCAAGTCAGCATCAGCAGAGTCATGGCAGGTCAGATAATGGAGAGACACTCCTCCAAAATGCAACCTCTACTGCTGACGTGCAGGAACGGGATGACACATCCGAGCAGGTGGCACTGTGGGTGGAAGGGAACAAGCAAATAAGGGCTTTGTCCGCTATGGAAAGCAAACGGAGAGCAAGGAGCTAGAAAGAGAAGAACGAGAAGAACATCTTGGTTCATGCAAGAAGACTGAACAAGCCACAGTGGGCAAAGCTAGCATGGAGGCACAGAAGACAAGGAGGAAGGAGAAAAGAAGGACTGATCCAGGCAAGGAGCAGACACTGTGCTTAGCTTTGTTTGAGCTGCTTGGGAGGGAAGGGGAAAGCAAAGAGAAGGGGAGAGTCTTTGTCCCGGGCCTGGGGGAGCGGGAAGGCACAGGAGGGAGGTGGTTAGCACACCGCACTCGGCTGCCTCACCAGGAATGGCAGTGACACCTGACTGGGAACTTGGGGAAAGAGTTGGCGGCTTATTAAAGCAACTGGACCCCGGCTGAACCCCACGACTACACGCTAGGATTGCTGTGTGCCCCTTGATAACTCACAGCTGCTGATAAAGTCCACTGGTAATGGCTTTTTGCTAATGAGAAAAGTGCCGCTGATTATGACAAATAGCCTTGGACCAACAGGCTAAGCTGCTACATAGGCTCCCAATTGTCAGTCTGGGTGATTTTTGCATTTCATTATTTCTTTCCTGACGTCCTGGCTCCTTCTATCCTTAACGTACTCCCAGAGCCGTGTGTCACAATTTTAATAACACTTCTTTATCTCAATTTTTTCCCCCTCTCTCCATGGGAGCTGGAAACAAAAGGCTGTTACAGAAATGATGTTTAACCTCGCTGGTGTGCTGCAGGAAAAGAAACCCCCACAGCTATTGTTCAAGAATTAAAAAGGCGTAAATAGGGCACACAGAGCCCACTCAACCCTTAAAGACAGGCTTTTAAAATACCTATTATTACTGTTATTTAGAGTCCTTTCATGTATAGTTTCAAGGCCTGCCACGTTCCCTTTCTCTCCTCCTGTGACAAAGGTATAGCACATACCTAAGCACAGAGGGTGAAACCTTGGTGGACAGTGACACCGTCTTGCTGTTTTGAATGCCTTCTAGTAATAGCAATATTATTTTAGAAGGAAGAATTTAAAAAAAAAAAGTCATCAAAGATTCAGAATAAACCTGCTATCTTCTTTGCAATTGGTTCCAAATCATCTTCTGTCCTTAAAAAAATGAGGGATTCAATCTGTTGTGTGGGTGCAGCAGAACCAAGGCCAATGCATGCCCTAAGACTAGGTGTAAAAATGATGATTTTCTGCCTTTAAGCTCACAAATTAGCAGCTAAAACCTGAAGTTCACTGACTTCTCCCCATCCCACATGTCATTAGGATTCATCAAAGAAGATCCTTGCTTTTTTGAGGATACAAGGCTGCCTCTGGCCCTGGGCTTGCAGGTAGGGCTGATGCCACTGCAGGTTCCTTGTGTAGTTGCTCGTGCTGCCTGCTGCACTGCCCATGTCCTGGTGTCCTGCCAGGGGCAAAAGGGACAAACCACAGCCAAAAAAGCATCTTGCGGTGGTAGCAGGGAAGGTAGGGGCACGTGAGTTGCATTGGAGGCAGCACTCCAGCTATTGTGTTTTCAGACCCCATTAGCCTACTTGTAAATGCAAAACCCAGGATACACAAAAGTGTTTCTGGGAGCAGAATTAAAGAGACAGACAAAGAGGGTAACACAGGCACTGTCCCCATCCCCATTTCCTAGTCAGGCATCAGGAGATTTTAAAAGACTGAATGACTAGGGGAGTCTGCAAAAGAATCAGGAGCTAAATCCCAGTTTAGAGCTTGGGATTTAACTGTAAGACTGTTCTTCAAGTCTATCACTTGCATTTCTGCTTGTCTGCAATTTTATAAATTGCAACACTGGAATAATATCTGGTTTATAAGTGTTTTAGCTACATTACATCAACAACATTAAAAGCATCCAAATTGGAAAGAACAATTAAGCTTAAGCCCTTCTTAGTCTCTCTATGATATATAACGTGTAACTAAATGATTCCTGCTTTGTTTTTTTAAGCATCTTGAGAAACATCAGGTTTTCTAAGCTTTGTCATCCTAAGCCACAGGTGAGGAGAGATGAATCTTTACTTAGGTTCCCTCTTCTCTATCTTCTCCTTAAGCTTGTCTTGAAGAATTTACAAATCTTGAAAAATATTAAAAATACACAAGAAAATTGTAGGATCTGTTCTGAGTTTGCTTGCTTGAAATCTCCCGTTTTAACACACTGGATTTTTATTTGTCTATAAAGACTACCTTGAAAAAAAAACATACAAAACAGATGAAATTATCCTACCAAAGACACACACACAAAAAAATCTTGTTTTCTAAAAAATTAAAATTATTTCTAACTTTAAAACAGCACTCTCTCATACTCTTCACTTTGGGTTTTGAACCTACTTGTTATAAAGAACTTTGCAAGCTAGTTTTATTTGCTGTACCACAATTTCTGTCACTCCACAGCAAGACTCTTTGTGGTCTTAATTTTCTTCGTGAAAGGAAAGTTTACTGGATAAAAATACCACACTCAGCTCACACAAGTAGTGTCAGCTGTGAGCACTGGTGCAAGATCAGAGCCAGAAAATTAATGCACAATCAATTACAAAATCACTCGCAGAGCAGCAGCCAGATAATAATTGTTCCTTTGAGAAGGAAGCCTTCGCAAACTCCCACTGTTCCTTCAAGGCTGCTTTGGTTTTCTCTAGTTAACAACCTGCTGGAAGTCATCTTTCATCTTGGGCTCTCTATTTACATGAAAACCTATAGCTGTCACAATGAAACGCGCATGCACATCTCCAGTTTTGAGTTTTACTGGATAATATTCCACCAACACTGAATTTTCATGTCTTAAAAAAAAAAAAAAAAGTAGCAGCCAGGCTCTGACTCCTGATGACAATCTTCTCCCTCACATATGCCATCGATTTCAAATCACTTACGTGAAGAGTGGTCCCAATACATTGAATCTAAAGCGCCTGTATTAAAATCGCTGCTGTTCCCCTTCAGCTAACCTCCAGCTTCCAGTTTTTCTCCCTCCAAAATGTGGTCTTCTTTCATCCCTTACAAATGTCTGGAAAATGCCTAGAACAGCATGGATGCCACTGTCAGTAACATGAATACGACCACAATTGAGGTCACACTTAAAAAGTATCTGCCAGCTGAAGAGATTTTAACATTTCAGTCAGCATCTATACTGTGAGCCAGATTTTGCTGCTGTTAACCTGGAAAGTTACAATTATGTCTAAGCAAATCCGTACCAGCACCTAGAAATTTTATAGTGTACTAACCTAAAGACACCTAACCTTAACAGCAAGAACAGAGAAATGTTACTATTATTCCTTAATCAAACAGGAATTAAAAATTGTGATTTTTCAGGTTTTTCTGCTTTTTAACAGAATTTGCGACTTTTTTTTACACTGTTTATTCATGGAGCTTTTTGTGGTTTGACAGATTTTTCATTTGGTAAGGTATTTAATCTCTCCTGTATAGTGAAAGCACTTCCCAAATTTCAGGTATGCTGCTGTAAGTGTGAGAGCATTGTTTTAAAGAAATATTTATATGTTTAGGTCTATTGACCATTTATACCATTATTTAAAGGGGTCACAGAAAAGGGCAGTGGTTATTAAAACAGAGAGGGTGAGCAAAAGCAGGAGAGAGGCAGAGGGAGCAAGAGGCAAGAAACTCATAATGGGATTTTTCATGTGGAACAATCATTTTATCTAATACGTCTGAAAATGTAATCCATTACTACTAATTACCATGCTGGCACTGAAATACAGGATCACACTTCCTCCAGATCCAGATAGGGGTCCAAATCTCCACGCTCATTGTTCTTCCCATCCCACCTCGCCTCCCTCCCCTTGTGTTTCTCCAAGAAGAAATTCAGGCCCTCGGACATTAGTGAGGAAGGGCCCGAGGTCTCCCTATCGTCCTAAAGCAGAAGCTAAACAATATTAGCCAATCATTTTTGATAGATGAAGCATGGAAATTAGTTCCAGAGTTTAACTGATAACTGAAACCACACAGTTACATTCCATTATGGCAGCCTTAATTGATGAGCTCATTAAGCCCATTATTAGAGAAATTGATTTCAAATAGGCACTTAAAACTGGCTGGCAAAAGAAAAAGGTGAAGAGATACCGTACAATGTGAAGAAAGTAACTAAAATACATAATGAAGCAAGTAATTTTATAGGTTTGTTTAATGAAAGCCTCAAGAGCATATTAGTTGCTGTGTGGATTTTAAACACTCATTTTATGTACTAATAAAGCTCACGTCCATTATGGGAGTTCTGAATGCTCCCAATCTTTAATGCAGCTCTGCTACTAATTAATTAATTAACCCCAGCTGAAGCAATCAATTAGTCATGCAGAATCGACACTTTAAAGGTCTATCAGGTAGAACTGGGTAGCAGCACAGAACAGTGAAACTGAAGTTTCTTTTTTAATTATTATTATTTTGCTTTCAGCATCACAGGAAAAAAACAAACAGGACTAAAATTTAAAAGCTGTCTTAGCAGCATAGTAAAAAACGGTGATTAACACCCTGCCCTTAGATTATTTCAGAGGATAAAGCAGTGGAACAGTACAGGGAATTTTAGAGATGGTTTGGGGCTGGAGATGCACAACATGGACAGTTAATTTTGGATATGTTTGTCTCAAGCAACCACTGCTTCTCAGAGTAAATGCAGATTGCTGCAGGTCTTTGGGCAGTTGCATGGAAGCCTATTTTCACACCTGGGGGCTGAGAAAGTAAGCACATGCAGCAAATGTAATGGTAATAAACCTCCTGAGAGCAAATCTTAAATTTATAGTGCTTATTTGGGAAAACAAAAGCAGCAAACAAATCCCTGTGGTATTAACCCCTTTTGTGCCTTTTGATATCCTCTTTCTACCTTCTCTTGAATGTTAAAACATAGAGCCTATGTTCAAAAGGCACTGTATAAATGGTCCTTCATTAAACAAAGCTCATCAGCCATGACTGATTAACCCCAGTTGTAAAGTGAGATTGCTGTCTACGTGAGTGAGCTTATGTGTGGATGAGCTACTTTGCTCGAAGACCGAACTGAGGGCATTTCCACTGGGGTATTTTTGGAGGAGAAGCACAGGAAATTTCACTGAGGAGAAAATTTAAAAAAAAAAAAAAGAAAAAAAAAGGAGTGAGTCAGACTATCCTTCTTCTTTAAAGGATCCATTATTGCTACTATTATGGTTGTTATATTAGTAGTATCAATCTTTTTAAACTGTTGAGCTTGGCCAGCTCACTGGTATGGTCCTGAGGACTCTCGGCAGGAGATCTCTTCTTGGTGGTTTTGGAGTCAGCAGAACAACAGGATGAGCAAAGTTCACTCCTGATAAACACAGAGACAAAGGATTTTGACTTCAGCCTTGAAATAACTAACATTTACTTGTTATTTTCAAGTCAGCTTGAAGGTATGCTTATCCCCTCTTGGCTTGTTCTTGGCAGTTCTCATTCAGCATGGGTCCTTCTGAGACTGCATTTTAAGGTGCTCACACTCTCCCTGTGACCTGTTCAACGAACTTACAGGCCCTGTCCAAGAGTGGGACTGTGCGCAAAGGGCTGGGCACCTAAATTGCCCAGGCACTGCAATGTCTAAGCATAGGTTCTCAAGGCCTTTATTGGCTCTTGGATTTCATTCACAGAATTGGCACATATGGTCAAAATTTGCTGGTGACACAAAGCTGGGAAAACTATTCATGTGAAGAACATCTGGAGTATCAGGGAGACCTGCCTGAAACAGTCCAAAATGTAATGTTGTGGTCAAGGGATTAATAACAATAGTTTCTGCTACAAAGAGGAAGATACTCTGATGGAATCTTTCCTATGATGGAAAGACTTGGATGAAAATTAATGACAGCATGACTGATGGTGCGAATGCCCATCTCTTATAATTTGCTGACCAAAGGAAGTATGATGTTAGACTGCATCAGACAAAAGACTTTTTTTAAGCAGATCTAAGGAAATATTGGATACACAGGCTGTGGTTCCTAACTCTACGTTCAGGAAAGATAAATTCAACATGAACTGAGGCACTGCAAAGTTATGAAGATATCTTAAGAAATGGAGGCCTTTCTTTTTAAGAGAGCTTTGCTTGCTTAGCCTAGTAAAACAAAGGCTGGTAGGTAATATAGATCTATCTATAAATATATCAAAGGAGCATCCTCTCCAGCAGGCAGAAAACCTGTTTAAGCTAAAGGGTAAAGCTGGCACAACAGCAAATGCACATGAATAAATAATATCCAAATAATAACATTCAAATTGGCCATAAATAAATTTAGACTGAAAATTAGAGGAAATTTACCATCAGAGGGGTGAGATTTCAGAATAGCCCTGAAGTCGGAAAAGACAGAGAAGGGAATCTAAAGGATTTCAGAAGGAACATCAAATTATGATGGCTTATGATAAGGACTATATGACCTGGTTGTCCCTGATATGCCTCAGACAAGATTTCATTTCATTGCCTTTGAGGGCTAAGCTTGCTGCATGCAACAGCCAGGTGGGTTTTTTTGAAACTCTCATTGCTATGTGTATATACACACATTGAGAACCATGAACACATGGGATGTGCTTCAGTTACTCAGGGCATTATCAGACATTTCTGTAACTGCAACAAGAGGAGCAGCCCCTGTGTTTTTCCCAGATGCCCTTAGGTCTTCTCCAATCCAGCTCAGTGTAAAATCAGCACCATTCCTTTTCTGAATTTATAGTAGTGAAGGACTGCTGAACTTAGCCTCTGGCTGTATGAGGAAAGTGAGGTGTTGTTCCACCTCCTCTCTTCAATGACAGAAGGGCTGGGATATGCAACATTTATACTGCTGATAAGCAATGCAAAAAGTAAAACTGACGTCAGACAGGGACCGGCTTGGGACAATTTACATGCACACATAGTCATCGGAGAAAGAACAGGCTTCATCAGATGGTCCAAATAACCTGCCACCCCTGTTAGCATGGCAGAGCCAGTGAGGATGCCGAACATCAAGCTGAATTATGTCTGTCTTCTGTGTTACTAGCAAACTAGTCAGACATCAGTTTGTAGCATCTTCTGAAATATTTGAACAAGAAAAAGAACTAAAAGAATAGGTTTGAGTTCCACAGTTGAGTAAACAGCTCTGAAGCTAGAAAAGTCATATTTTGATTTCTAAGTTCTGCAGATTTGGCCTGGAAATCATCAAGAGAAGCTAAATTTCAAGCTGTTTACCTTCCAAAGCAGAATTGCATGTATTAGATGAAAGTGCTTTGGGCTTTTCCTTTTCCTGTATTCCCCTGATAGATTAGAGTCCCCTTTGTCATCTTGGCCTTTCTTCAGTTGGTACTTTAGTGTCCTCATTTCTCTTTCTGTGTTTTCAGTCCAGGTGATTCCCCAGATTCAAGTTGCTTTGGGGCCAGGCACAAAAGTGGGGACGGCACAAAATGAGTAAATAATTTCTGCTACTGCATAGCTTCTACCCCAAGACTGGCTGGGCAAAATTGGGTATGGCACATTGGAGATAACAGCTGTTGCAATTTGAGTGTCAGCAGAGGTCTGGTTTTTGCAATGATATGATCCAATTGATAAACCCACAGACTCACAGAGGTTCGATTCTGTGAAAGGCTGGATGGTTCAAATGCCAAAACCACACAGGTTAAAAGTCTCTTAGTACATATTAAAAAGGCAATGTTAACTGAAAACTTCACAGATGATAAGCTACATGTCAAAAGGAGAGCATCTTCAAAGCATGACAGGGAGGTTGTCCCACACTACCCCAAAGCACTCTCCAATATGTTAACAGTCTAAGAAAACGCATTTAAGATGTGCAGTTTCCCAAAGCAAAACGTAGATTCAGGATACCAGTAGTGACCCATTTTTCAACTAATCAGATCTGTGCAGAACGGAGGCAGAGAGCCAATACTGACTTTATCCTGCACTGCTGCAAGGCCGGAGCTGTGCAACTTCTTCCAGTTTTGTTTCCCAGAACTCCAAGTAAAAATATCATCACTTTTTACCCCAATATCTTATTTAACTTTTGACATAGTAATTATTTTTCCTTGGGAGCAATCCATTCTCCACCCTGTTGGTGCATAAGCTATTGTTTTGGTAAGGATAGGCCTTTTTTAGCTTAGAAATTGTGAAATAGAAATATCCATACATCAAGGAAAAAAAAAAATTTAAAGTTTAGACATGTTGAAACTAGAATGAAAATAAAGTAGTACTCTAGGGAGAGGATGATGAAGGGCAAGTGAGCATTACAGCCACTGTTAGAATAAAGGTGGTCAGCGATGGTTCACTTCGCACTGAAATAATGGAGGAGTACTCACTCTGCAAGTGAGAAATTCTTAAGGTAAACACAGAACTGATCAACTGATGGACTGTAAGCCTGAAACTGCCACAGCAGAAATGAGCATGTGTCTATGTCCCAGCATCAAAATGACCTTAACGAACTATTAGTGCAAGTCTTCATGGCGTTAAGAGAGAAATAGAAAAGAAAGCATAGGCTATAAATACATAAATAAATAAAGGAGAGAAACAACTGAGCATAAAGGCATAAATTACAAACAAAAAGAAGGAGTAATGCCAAACATAGGACAAACACCACCAAATCTTATCAGGGACTGATTAGTGCCTGATTCATTTAAATCCTTCATCTGTGAGAAACCACTAGGGTAATGAATCCAAGCAGATCAGAATCAGTCGAAATATTAACTCGAATACAATGACATACAACCTCTAAACATCACTCCAGTAAACAAGCTTTTTTTTTTTTAAACCAGGGCTGATTATGAGCTGCTGTTCACATGGTGCGGAGAATGAAGCCTAAGACAATCATGTTTCTGATTTCACGCAAGTTTTAGAGCTGTGTAATTCCAATGACTGATCCCAACTACACAGACAGAATAATTGCTGTTTGAAAAAGAATAGAAAACAACATCTCCTCTGTTAAAATTGTCTGTTTTTAGCCTCCTACTCTTTACATTTGATATCAGCAGTTTTGGAAGATTCAATTCATCAGCTGAATTCAAAGTATAAATGGATCCAACTTCAATTTGCTGTTTAAGATACCGCAGGAGTGCACCCAGTGTTGACCACTGTCCCGCCAGCATAGCTCTCCATCCTGAGCTGTTTGCCCATGCTCTTTGTCTCTTGTGAACTACTTCAGCCCATGGAGGAGAATACTTCAATACATGACATAGCTAATCACCATTTATTTAGAGAAATCAGCCCAAAATTAAAGGAAAAATCTCAGGTCAGCTAAGCCCCTTTCTTGTCCAGGAGAAACGTCCTACGTATATCCACAGCCACACAATCTACCACGTCCCTCAGGGATGCTGGGGACCTGCTCCCCGCAGCAGCCATGCTCACTACTGTTCAGCTGCATGCCTTCTCCTCTCCATCCAGGTAGAATCACTTTGTTCTCTGGCTTGGTACCAAATTCTGATTTCTGGTGTGTTAGTCATTAATTACCACTGAGTTTCTGGCTGTGGTTCAGAACGTGCAGGTTTTTCCTCTGGGAAACAAGGCTCTGCTTGGTCTTCTGCAACCGACCAGCTTCTTGAAAGCAAAATCACTTTAAAACAGGAGTGTGTGGTGGTTTCACCCAGCTAAACAGGCGACCTCCACCACAACCGCTCGCTCACTCCCCCTCCTCAAAGAAACAGGGGGAGAAAATATGATGGACCAGGGCTTAAGGGTTGAGATAAGGACAAGCAGGTTACTCACTAATTATCGTCACGGGCAAAACAGACTCAGCATAGGGAGATTAGTATAATTTATTACTATAACTAGCAAACTAGAGCAGTGAGAAACTAAAAGCAAACTAAAAACACCTTCCCCCCATCCACCCTCTTCTACCTCCTCCCCCCGAGCGGCGCAGGGGAACGGGGAATGGGGGTTGCGGTCAGTCCGTATCGCTTCGTCTCCGCCACTCCTTCATGGTCACTCTCTGTTCCCCTGCTCCAACATGGGGTCCCTCCCACGGGATGCCGTCCTTCCCGAACGGGTCCTGCGTGGGCTTCCCACTGGCTGCAGCTCTTCAAGAGCTGCTCCAATATGGGTCCGTACCACGGGGTCCATCCTTCAGGAGCAAACTGCTCCAGCATGGGTCCCCCACGGGTGGCAGCTCCCACCGGATCACCTGCTCCTGCGTGGGCTCCTCTCCACGGGCTACAGGTCCGGCCCGGAGCCTGCTCCTGCGGGGGCTCTCCATGGGCTGCAGCCTCCTTCAGGCCAGATCCACCTGCTCCACCGTGGGCTCCTCCACGGGCTGCAGCGTGGAGATCTGCTCCGCCGTGGTACACCATGGACTGCAGGGCGACAGCCTGCTCCACCACGGTCCTCACCACAGGCCGCAGGGGAACTTCTGCTCCGGCGCCTGGAGCACCTCCTCCCCCTCCTTCTGCACTGACCTTGGTGTCTGCAGGGCTGTTCCTCGCTCCTCTCACTCCCAGCTGCTGTTGCGCAGCAGTTTTTTTCCCCTTCTTAAATCTGCTCTCACAGAGGCGCAAACAACTTCGCTCATTGGTTCAGGTCTGGCCAGCGGTGCGTCCCTTTTAGAGCCAGCTGGAGCTGGCTCTTATCTGACACGGGGCAGCTTCTGGAATCTTCTCACAGAAGCCACCCCTGTGGCCCCCCTGCTACCAAACCTTTACCACGTAAACCCAATACAGAGTGTTTCAGAGAAAAATGTAGGTTAAACACTAGAAATGATGTTGCATTTGCTGTTTGCTTACTTTTCCCCAGCTGTGGTAGGCTTTGCAGTAGAGCTGGTCTTCCTTTGTGTCATCTTGTCCCCTTACACGCTTTCCAATGGATATTTCCTTCAGTCTCCACTTTGCCCACAAAAATTATTACACTAGGCTAGTGTGAAAGACTTAATTGAATAGGTCTCAGACCAGACGACGGCTAAAGCTACTAACTGGCTTCTTCACTGCCACCAAAACAGTCTGACCTGGCAAGCCCATGTACCACCATCCTCTCACTCACCTTTTCACCAAGACAAATAAAACCCAAACACCAGTATAAACACATGTCCTTCTGTTGACCTCTAGCATCCTTGCCATTATCGCACACTTGCAATAGCTTACACATGGCCGCACCTGGGGTTTTGCTGTCACCTGTAAGTGACCCAGGACATGTTCTGGGACACAGAGATGAGAATGACAGCAAGAGACATTTCCTCAAGATGGGGACTATCTCCAGACTGTAGCTCTCCCTGGACTGTGTTTGCAATTTTGGTACAATATTTAAGGCATTCTACAAACAAACAAAATGTAGGGCAAAAATAAGAGCAGAGGGGAAAAAAAAAAAACCTCTTCCCATTCTGCTGATGACATTATGAATGATGTTAACGACCAGCAGTGTGACTGGGGCATTATAGCAAGGCAAGGTCCATGCCCTGAAGGGCTCAGGTCCTGCTTCCTGCAGGGGTGCACCATGCCAGGCAGCTATGGAGTGGAGCTGCAGGGTTTCTGCCACAGAGCCCTCTCCCTCTGAAGCTGCTGAGAGCAATTCCTTGGCATGAGGAGTAATAACCCAGCCCCTTCTACGCTCTTTGAAAATTAGAAACATTTCTGTTTCCTCTTAGCTGTGTATTTCCCCAAGCTTACAGTTGCACACAATAGAAGGGCAAACCAGGGAGTTCATAAGCTTAATAACCACTTGACTTTCACAAATACTTTCTGCTACAAGATGCTGAACAATTCAAAAATGTTCCAGTATTTATATTGCATCCCAGATTAAATAACTGTTGTCATTTTCTGCCTTCATTGTTTTAATAGTCAATTCAATTGAAAATAGGCCCATTAAAAGTATTCATTTGTAAAATATTGCACTAAAGCTTTTTTTTATTTATTTAGCAGTTCTGAAAACACCTACCAAGTGATTGCCATTTAAAACCCACTTAAAGGCCAATTTACACAACATTTGTGCTTGTGTAAATAAGGTTTGCTGTTATGCTAATGTGCGATTGCACCACTTGTGCTGTTTTGAAGGATAATTCACAATTTTAAATTGTGCTGTATGACAGAAGAATTCAAGGATGTTTTAATCACAGCTTTCGTTAGCATCAATCAGATGTAAAAGCACACACTGTTTTGTCTGCTGCTCAGAAGCAGGCAGTGCAGAGACAAATGACTGAAAGGAGATTTACAGTTTTTCTACCTCAGATTTCTAATTAAAGCCTGGGTATTTAGTTAATACACTCAACTGGAAATCTCATGATAGAGCCAATATGCATGAAGATCCATAACACTGTTTGGGGAGGGGGGGGAGAAAGAACAACAACTGAAAAACAGCCTCCACAAATTTGCTAACAATAGTGTTTTTATGTCAAATAAGTGTAATTTTTCCTCTGGGCATTGCTGCAGATTATGCATTTTCTTTCATGATTTTTTAATGAAGGACTAATTTACCTATTGTCCAAGTGCATTATAGACTGTAAGTATGATTATTTAACTCAGCACAAAATCCACCATGTCAGGATTAATTCATACTTACTAAATGTTTATAAATTAGGTTTCTAAATCTTCATGGATGAATGCCAACTTGTACTAAGACTTATTTCTTTTCTTCATCAATATTTCTGTAAGTGCTTATAGCAATACTGAAGAACTGTAAAGAACTGATAGTAACAATATATTTACAAATCATCCTCTGAAAACATATAAAATCCATAAAGCAGGGATGTTTTTTTATTACAGGTTTGTACAGTGGCTAGCAAAGTAGGATCCTAGTGCATGACAGCAGCAGGTACTGCAATATAAATAATAAATACGAATAATGTATATACATTCAAGTACAATCATACAAAGGTTGGACTAAATATAGTACAAATATTCCCCTGCTCCCACTCATTCAGACCCAATTCTGCATACTATTTCCTCTTCAGAAACCATTTCACAATGTGTTTAACCCCACCTCTGGACTGGGCTCAATTTAAAAATGTGCTTTAAGGGCTTCTGGTCAACAGGCCCATCAGATCCTTTTCACAGACTCCTCCAAGCTCAGCAAGCTTTTATTCACATTTGTATTTCATTCCTTATCACAACACCCTAAAATCTGTGTGTATTTAAGCATTTAAATGTAATCCAAATATAACGGACAAACACTTTAAAAGCAGTTGATGGGCTTTTTATTCTAGCTATCTCTCCTCCAAAAATCCTTAACTAATCCCTTCTTTTTATTTCTTTTGCTGTTGGTTGGCTTTTCAATGATCTGATGCTGCCCGATCTCAAATCAAATCATTCCCATTCCTCTAAACAGGCACCCCATACGCTGGCATTCACATCCACCTTCAGGAGCATATCCCTGCCTTCTCTTCTGGGCTTGAAAGGTGTTGAATATGTGTCTTCAAGCACCCATTGCAGTGTTTGTGCTGTGATCACTAAATCCTTCAGGACACTCTGCTATCAGATATCTATCAACTTTCCAAGATCTGTTTCTACCTTGTACCCACCAGCAAGGTGCAGAACCAGCATGTCCTGATACAACAGTATTTTTCCCACCTACATAATGCAGAGACCATACATACTGCACCAGGTGTTTTTGAAGAGTCATTTGGTATGTGGGAAACAGGCTGGGAGGCACACAAAGCACACCTACAGTGTAGCACTACAGTTTTCAGCTGTGCTATCATGTGCCTCGTGCATACAATGCTGCAGTCTATGCAAACATGGGGTTTAGGCAAGCTGACTTTTACTGCTGGTAAGCTGAGGCTCAAGAAGTTTTTACAGTGCAATGGATGGAGTGGAGCTGGTCATCTGTCAACCAAGCTCAGACTTTATTAATATTCATTGTTGAGAATCATAGAATCATAGAATCATAGAATCATAGAATCATAGAATGTCTGGGTTGGAAGGGCCTTAAAGATCCTCTAGTTCCAACTGCACTGCCATGGGCAGGGACACCCTATGCAAGACCAGCTTGCCCAAAGCCCCATCCAGCCTGGCTTTGAACACTTCCAGTGATTGGGAATCCACAGCTTCTCTAGGCAGCCTGTTCCAGTGCCTCATCACCCTCATTGTGAAGAATTTCTTCTTTATAGCTAATCTAAACTTACTCTTGTTTGCTTTGAAGCCATTACACCTTTTCCTAGGTGTAGGACAAGCCTAGAAGGCTTCATTGGATATATGTTTCTTCAAAAAATACATTAGTACTACTCAGCTCAGTATTAATAGCGACTTTTAACAGTGTGATTATAAAATAAATTCCCATGCAAGACTTCCTTGCAACAACAAGGCACATGTTGCTTAACACAGCTCCTGGCCTACAATAAATTTAATCACCCACCTACTATGGAAAACTGGGGGAGAAAGCAGGCATAAATTGTCACTGCTCTGAAGGCAGGAGGTATTTTGGTGCTACCGGAGGCTGTCCTCAGCCCTGAAGAATAGCTCCAAGTTTTTCTTGCAATACTATTTCCAGGACTCCCCTGCTTTTGTTCCCCCGTTAGCTAAGGTATCGCACAACACACAGAGTTGCCATCCCATGTATAAAGGTGTGCAGAAGACACCAGGTAGTATGGCCAGTGCAGGCTGTGCGTGGGCCATCCTCCCATCCAGGAAGACCTGCTGACGCCCTGGAGCTGCAAGAATCTGCACTGGAGCTGGAACAATGGAGTCCTCAGGCCATTCAGAGCTGCTGGGTGGCCTTCCCAAATCCCAAACTTCGCTGTCCCTGAGAAAGGACTGGACCTCAGGAGAGCGATAAAGGGCTGAGCCTGCCTTCTGAAGCCTCTCAGACCCAATAGGGTTGAAACACTTTAGAAACCACCCTTTACGATATATTAAACTATTTCTGTCAATGCTTCTACAGCGCATGTGATAGATACTAATGGCTTCAACTAACAGTCCTATTTAGCATGATTATTGTTTTCATTTTTTAAAATGCACTCCATGCTCAGTTAGTGCTAGACACACCTTCATTACTCCTATCCGTTTGGAAAATCACAGCCTCCAGACTGACATATGAGACATCTCAGGATGGCTGAAAAGCAGTTCATTATGTGAATGCATCACATATCCTGGTAACATCAATTGCAGTAACAATTCTTAATGCAGCTAATAAGGTGTTAAAAGTCTCTACTGTTTTTTGGTTATCTGACTTGTTTAAGATACCAAGCTGGGTTTTCATCACTTCTCAATTGGAAGGTTTAGCAGATTTAGTCTTCATTAAAAATATATATATTCTTTAGGTATTCATTTTTTTCCAGAGATTCCCCTGCCCTTATCAAGCAAAGTGAAAAGTGCCAAGGAATTACTGAGTACAAAATGATCTGCCAGTTGTAGCGAATACAGATTGCAAGGCACTTTCTTGATCATTGACAGCTGTGGGTGTTTATGTTGTAATCCTAGAAACAAAGAAAAATCTAGACTAGTTTCTTCTTGATGGCAAGATCGGTTTAAAGGAGTAGTCATTTGTTACATGAGGTGTAGGCAACAGAATAAATCTAGCACAAAAGAATAACCATTCTAACTTCCTGAAGTACTCTTACCCAATAACATCCCTTCTGGATGGCAAGACCCACGCCTTTGTACTGTCTGTCTATCATTTTCTATAGCTCTCAGTACATGGAGTTTAGGTTAGAGTTGCCAAAATCATTATGTAGAGAGGAACCAATTCTAGTTTAAATGATATCAGGTATTAATAATCTAAAATAACGCGCACACACACACACACACACACACTCCATGCACAGCAGATTCCCCATTGATTTCAGTGGGAGCCTTACACAAAGATTGAAGAAAATGCCTTTTCACAACACATTTTAGTCAATAGGAGCCCAGCAGCCTGCTGGCTCCTATTCTGGCCCAGTCTGTGGCTTTGTCTGCACAAATACACCTTTTGATGACTGAGCCCATATCCTGGGATCAGGAAGCAAAGCTGTGTGCCCATACATCATTTAACTTCTCTAACTCATGAAGCTCCATCCAAATGGATTGGTCCAGTGTTAGCAACCCGCTTCCCTCCCCTTCCACCTCTGCTGTATGTTGCTTACAAATCCTTCTTATGAGATGAGAAATAAAAGAAAAATACAGATAGCTAAAGGATTTTAAAACAACAGTAACTCTACTCCTGTAATAATCAGAATGACAATGGATGTTTGCCTGAGTGACTTTCAGATTAACTTACCATGGCTGTGAGACATGCTTATGGCATGAGTCCGTCTGCTTTTTGCATGTGCAATCTACACAAGGAGTTCTGGTCTTTCTGTTCCTCAGCATTGGTCCCAAATCCCATTGAAGACATAATTCACTTTTCATGTGACCTGAAGTCCTTTACTCATGAATGCAAGCTGTATTTGTACTTTTATGGAGATCTCATGGCAGGATAAGTCACCCATGCTGACAAAGCTACTATATATGATTTATTCAATACTTTATTTAGTGTTGCTTTTCCCTCTGACTTTCTTTCCCGGTCAGACTCTTCCCTCAGTGCTTCTCTTCTGCCTTTTTGAGCTTGTTAATATGAGGATGTTATAAGCAATTCATTTAATTTGTCGAAATGAAGTTACCATACCTCCACATGCAGTCTGTTCAGGGACAAAAAGGACAGATGGCGTGTTAGGTTGCAGGAAAGTAACCTCCCTGGGCAAAGCAACTTATCTGCTCCTGAAGTTCTGTGGGACTTGCTGCTTGCAGCTACATTTCTGGCAGTGGGCTTACCTGCTGCCTGGTTTCCCACAGCAGCTGGTCTGTGTACCTTCCTGCTTCCTCCTGCCTGGGGTCTGTCTGGACTCCATCATCTTCCTGGAAGAATGCCAGGCCATGGGGGATTTAGTGCTTTCTCAGATATGGAGCTGGTGTCTCCCTCTGGCACTGTATCACATCAGATGGATCTGCACTGGAGAATACAGCAGATTTGTATATTTTTGTGTTTAACCAGCCTGGAAATTACACTTTTTGGAGATGTACCAAATGGTCCTTTTGGAGATTTTAAGTGGGACAAACTACACGCTTAAGTGTACACATTCTTTGAGTCACAGCAGCTCAGCCTCAGGAAGGAGGACTGCTCTTTTTCTCCATCCCATGAGTATGTAGTAATTTTTTCTAAACATAAGGCTTATGGTGTCATTCCGCATTGTGCCAAAAATTGAGAAACCTAACATTGAAGCCTATGTGCAATAGCTTTCTAGTCTCAATCTGTTTTGCCCCTGTTTTGTTTTCCCTGAAAGCAGTCACCAGGGAGGTACCACAATGACCAAGAGAGTCCTGAAGCATCAGGTGTAGAAGGACCTGCTGATGGTAGGACTGAGGATGGTACTGGGCAAACTGGGGGCTGCTTTACTTCTGTCTGTTCTGGCAGCAAACAATAGACTTTCAGTTTCCAGACTGTCAGTACAGCACATTACACAAACATTTAATTCCCTTAAAAAGTAAAAATCTCAATGGCTGAGTTGTAAACTCCTCAATGATAATCGTAATGGAAACATTTATATATCCCCACAGCTGTAATGGGATTGCTGCAGTAATCCTACACTGTTTGTGATGCTGTTATTTTAAATAATACTCTCCGTATCTTTCACTTTTTTCCTTTTTTCAAAGTGCTGTACACACTTTGCATCCTTTCAATGACAAACACTGAGCAAAGTGCATCAATAAATTATTTCCTCTTTGAATCCTTTTACCAAAGAAAAAAAATCTATATGCACACACAGCGGCTTGAGACCAGCTGGTTAATCAGTTGCATTATTATTACCACCCACCTCATCCTGTTAAAAAGCCAGATTTTTCTACCATTTGTGCTGCTTTTAATCCATAGGAAGTCAATTTTCCACTCATATATTAGTTTATTTTATATTTTCAAATTGATTCTACTATACATTGATTTCCTGTTGTATGTATTGTATCCTGAGCTAGGATTATACGTTTAGTAGAAGTGGATATTCCTGCCACATAAAGGTTGCTTCAGCTGTATAGGACCCTTATCTTGAAAAGGGAGAGTCCAATTTTATTGAAACTGCTAAAATCCCACTTAATTGAATTTTTTTTTCTAAGATGTACAAGCTTAGAGACTTTTGGTTTCCAATTCAACTTCAGCTTCGCGGTGTTTAAATTTCCAAACCCATAAAGACCTTTATGAAAAAGAACTTACAAATATTGTATTTCTGATATGGTGAATTACTGGAGAAGCTCAAGGTAAGAAGCAGTGAAATATCAATACTTTGTAGAACATCTTTTGATCATGCTGGCTTTTCATGGCCTGTTTAACACATTCCTATGGAAAAAGATCATGTTTGAACCTACATTTTACAATGTTAGAGCCCTGAAATGCTGCAGAGTAAAATTAGGGCTGTGCAGTGGAACAGAAAGAAACACACTACCTGACAGCACTCAATGCAAGAAGATGAGGCAATGAGAAATCCTAGTTTCAGGGTGACATTTTTGGCCCAGCTTGCATCCATGGGGGTTTTATCTGCAGCTTCTAGGGAGCCAAGATTTCAACTCTGAGTATAATACAAACTTTCCCTGAGTAGATTACTGCTTAGATTGCCTCTAGTGCTAATTTTTAGAAATGATATCCTTACCTTTCCTTAGTTCTTAACTAAAAAAGTAGAGCTTGGAGGGTTTTTTCTTTTGTGTCAAACAAAAGTCAGAGCTCGGAGGAAGCCACAAACCTCCCAAGGCCGACTGCCTGAGCTCGGTTATGCACTGCCATGTGACCACCCCAGCCATGGCCGTGCTGTCCATCTCAGAGGACACCAAACTCATGGCATGTGCTCTCACAAGCGTGCAGGTCCAGACACTGCAAGTGGGTCTGTGAGCACGTTTGCACCGTGCCCCAGATTTCAGCCAGGCTCTGCTGCTGGTCCAAGGTTCCCTGTGCAGCAGGTCCCCCTGCAGAATCAGATCACAACTTCCTCTGACCTGTGCCTTTCTGCAGCTTCTCGCTGCGCAGTGTGGTGCACACCAACCATCCCACAGATGGCAAATACAGCGTGAGTAGAAACGTGCTCAGGAGCAAAGTACAATATGAGAAGTTGTTCATCACAGCACTGCCACCCACAGGGTGTGTAAGTAAGGAGCTGAGGCAAGCTGCTCACACAGTAAAAGCCTTTAAAGATGACCATATAGTTTATATGCTGAACAGTAGGACTGGTTGGAGGCAGGGGGACCTATGCAGACACAGGACTGAGTAATAAAAATCATATTTGGATTTGTATAATTTTTTCTT
>VXAL01007866.1:696600-699162 GCA_013399475.1 Chauna torquata
GTTGTTCACAGCTGATTCTCCACTGCACATAACAGATTCAGATCACTTACTGCTTTCCATGAGTGTTTTGGTACAGCCACTCTGGCTCCTGTCTTTCATTCTTGAAAACCTAGCAAGCCACAGAAAATAGGTCAAGAGAGCTTGCCTTATAAGCTCTGGTTTGGGTGAAGCATGCTAGCAACTAAAAGCAGAATAATTTTGTTACTGATCTTCTAGCTCATGTTTGATTGTGTAATAGTACGGAGGAAAGAAATGATCAGTGTTTTTTTTTTATGTTACAAGGAATCAGATTCAATTTTCTGTCAGATTTTCTTTTTTCAATAGATATTCTACCTAAAGATGGGTTTAATCATTTTTTTAAACAAGCAAGACTACTTCAAGTATACTGATATCCAGTGATTAGTTTTGAGCCTTTAATGACACAGTTATAAGTCATGAAATCACATCATCACACTAATATGCTTCAGCCATGGCTTGGGAAACAAGTCTAAGGAAATTAGACGGTGCTTTGTAATTTTGTTTCTTCTATGATAGTCACAGAATTTTGGGGGTGAGATATACAAAGTAAACACCAGCCCAGGGAATTGTATTGAAACTATCAAATTTCTTTGCAGATGCACAATCAAACAGCTGCCATATAACTCAATGAGCAGAACATTAACTGCTCGTGGTTGCATTTGATCTAGTCCTTTCAAAGCAAAATGCTCGATACTGAATTCTTGAGACACCTGATTTGCCAGCCATGAAAACTGGCTATGACCCAGGACTCATAAAAGTCAATGTCTTCAGACATAACTTGTGAAGATTTCGTAAAAACCACAAATCATTTCACAAGGACAACAAAATTCAGCGTGAGCCCATTGTTCCCATTCAAAATGCATTTCTGCATACAGTTCCTGCAGCACTCTCCTTTTTCTCTCCAGATATTAAATACTCAATAAAAATACAACAAAAAATTAACCAAGTAGTTAGCAGTCATCACTGGTAAAAACAGACTCTTTCAAATACACAATTCTGTTACAAAAGATGCCATATCTAAATATCTAAAAAGTAAAAAATAAAAATTAAAGAAATCAAATTTTGTTGTCTGAAATTTGGTAAAGATACAGGTCAATGTAGAAATAATACTATTTAATCTTGAAGATGTTGAATAGATTTTCTGTTGAAGTCAGTTGCAATTTTTGTACATGAAAGACATAGCCATATGTTCTAGCAAAAGACTTACTTCAGTTGTTTTCTTAACGATTAATATTGTTGTTGCATACTCTTCTATCTGTTATGGAAATAAAACCATTTTCCAGCTCTCCCAGAGTGTAACGTTCCCCAGCACAGGCTTTTTGCATTAACTGTTCCTTTGCATATTTGTATGCAAGACTACCGCAGCTGGAAGGATTTCTTCCAGTAATCCTAATTGGCAAAGTTTGAGCCACAACCGCAAATGTAGCAAATATGTATGCAAAGTTGTTAAGCATTCAAAAATGACTAGATAAACTAGATAGGTGATTGTCCCAATACAAAAATTGGACCAAAATATTTTCAAATCCCAAGTTATGTATGCAGTCATAAAAACAAACACATAAAAACAAACAAACAAACAAAAAAGTCATATCGTATAAATTGTCCTTTACCCAGGAACATCAGTGGAACTAGAGCAATGTTGTCTAACTGAAGACCTGTCCTACACAAACATATTAAAAAAAGAATCCCAAATATATTTGAAAGCTTTATTGAACTAACACAATTCATTTTCATGTTAGACTGAACTGCTCATGAGCCTCCCTTCATTTACAGCATCCTGAGACTGATTATCACCACTGACTCCACTGGTGTAACTTGTGATTTATGGTGGTTTAACATCTAAGATTCAATAATTAGGCTTAGAGCATTTGTTAAAATATTAGTGGCATCTGTACCCATTATAGTAACTGCAAGGACACAGGATGGGTTAATTTCTTCTGGTAGTAGCTTAATATAGCAGAATCAAGTCCAGCCTTTCATTCAAAATATTTTTAACTTAGCTTAACTCCATTGACTTCATTGGAGTTGTTCCTTATGGACATGAGATGGCACAAACAGAGAAATGGGCCTCATATACTATGCTGCCAGCCCACAGAGCAATATTCATTCTAAGTTCTTTATATCCGAAAGTATAATGTGTGCAGTAGTAACTTAGAGGGCTGACACCTGGCTTGTGGGAACCAGTATGGGCTCCCTGGATTGACACAGACACAGACTGAGTTCCAAAGATGGGCACTTCTATAAATTTTGATGTGACGGATTTTACTAGCAGCAGAAATTAATAAATACCCATTTCTTCCCTTCCCTCCCTCTCCCAAAATCAATCTAAAAATTGAGCTCCATTTTCCATCCAGTAACAAAAGACTGGTATTCTGTATTGTACATTCCCGTTGATATTATGAATGACATGTCACATATTGCAAGGCTACACCTGCAAGGGAAAGAAAGAAGGTTGATAAAATCTACTCCAGGTTCTGCAATGTCAGGACACTTATCTGTCTGTAAAATGCAAGGGCAAGATTTAGGATTTATTAAAAAAAAAAA
>VXAL01007866.1:699171-748059 GCA_013399475.1 Chauna torquata
AGGGAAGAGAAAAAAGAAAAGAATGCTGAATGAATAGATATTTTGCAGACTTGCTTGAAGGTTTATGAGGATGACAATAAGAGCATGACATTGTTAGCGGGAACATGCGTGGCTCTTGACATGCACAAATCTCAGCTTATATTGCGGACATCAGTGAATTACATTCCCCAGTCTGCACAAAGCCTTGCAGTTGTTTATTTATTTATTTATTTTTATGAAGGCTCAAGGCCAACATCTCATAATCCCTTATGGAACTCCGAGAATGGAAGGCTGTGACCACTGTTGGAGAAACTGGAGTCTGAGAAGACAAAGACCAAGGAACTCATTTTTGATTTTTTTTTTTTCAGCTGACTCCATGTCTACTTGAGGAATGAAACAGCTTATAGGTAAGATACTACTTTTCAGCTTTTCTTTTTGCCTTGAGTACAGCAGTTTAAACTGGGGAATATGAGCCATGGTATTTGCCTTGAAATAGCCTGAAAGTTCAACAAAAAAGTTGTATTTTGACATGATCTGATCGTGACTATTCTCAATGGGTTGAGTCTCCCACATACACTTTACTTCTGAGACCCATGTGCTGGGTCTAAAATTTGCTTCAATCACATGCATGCAAACCAGTCAAAGCCTGTACATAGTAGGGATACCAATAAACACATTGCCTTCTCCCAGGAACCTCTCTGGAGTGAGTTCTTCCAGTTATTTGTAATGCACAAATGAAAGCATTTTCTATTACAGCTGGAAATCTCAGACAAGCATTGTCTATGATTAAGAATAAAATTCCCTGCAGAAATGCTCGTTTTCTCCTTCAGGCTCCTGCCAGCCAAGCAGGGAAATCAATAAATTCTGAAAATAAAACAGAAAAACACTAGGTAGAGTTTTGACTGTGAAAAAGAAGGAGCACCAGAAATTCCCAGGTGCTCTACCAAGTGCTCTACACCAGGGTTGCTTGTACTCCGGATACTGTCATCATAGGCAAGAGTGTTAAAATTGATGTCAGTGAATAACTGAATAGATCCTAACATAGCTTGAACTGACCACAAACTGTGTCCACCTGCCACTGCAGAGTATGCACCCTGGACATATTCGAGCCTTTCACACAAAGACCTGGCAACAAATACTCAACACTTTATCCAGCCTTGTAACAACTTGAGGATTTCAGATTCATGCTCCACTACAAGGCTGTCATGTTTTAATCAGCGCATAAGGAAAAACACATGGGACTAGCACCTAGAGAATAAAAATAGTGCTTGCTAGCCTATGTTCTTTAAGGGATCCTACCTGAAAAACAACCAATGAACAGGAGGAAACTTGATGATATTTTCTTTCTGGATTATTTAGAATATCTGCTGTTAAGAACTCCTGGCTCTCCACGGCTTGCTATTTATCTGTTCGAGCAGGTAGAATATATACACTCCACCAGGCAATTCACACAGCCATTTTAATAGCAGAATGTAGTACCTCAGCACTAGAAAAATGAAAGTGAAAGGTCTATGAATTATTACAAACCCACTCAATCTCTGGCCAGGCAGCAGTGCCCTGAACTGTAAAGGCTTTTTTCTTGTGTTTAAGTTACCATGGAAGATGAAATAGTCACACAGATGTACTGGCCAGTAGGAACTGGTATTGCTAGCTGTGTATCATCTATAAATACTCTTTTTTTTTTTTTTCTGATTTATAACCTATCTCCACTTCATAATTGGAAAAAAAAAAAAATCCACTCCCAAATCCAGAAATGGTTTAGTTTTGTTTTTAAACACAAAATTTCTCAGTTGAAGTTTTATTTTTCAAAAATATTATCCAAGATATCAAAGTTATTTTATGAGAAAGCATTAGACTATGCATCGTATTTCTGTGTGAAAATAAAACTCATTTCTGTTACAAGGAAGTTGTTTTCTGCTAGATGAATATCTCTCAATATATTTTGACTCTTGAGCATATTGTTTTGCAGTTTGTTATCTTGCTGTCTTTTTCAAGTATTACTGTAAGGCTTGGCATGTAAACTAAATGTTGACTGAATCTCTTCTCTAAAGCAAAGTCCATTTTATAACCTCTGATGCACCAAAGTTTCTTTCTAATAGGTTATTTTTGTAATTGACCACAGGATGTTGCATATAAGCATCTAGGTAGAAAATGCTAAGGCAGAGAGGGAAGGATGCTTTAGAAAAGAAGACACCAAACTGAGTGTCAGGAGTGCTAGACCTATCCACGGACTCAGTCAGAGACATTCTGGGTGGCACTGAGGTGCTGCACCCAGGGCAGTATGGATAAAATCCACTTTGGACCATGCAGCCCTTAATTGTGTCCAGGCCAAGAGACAGTAAGGGATTAGATAGTGCCACACTTGCTTCTTCACAACAAATAATGTGGGAAATAAATGCCACCATCAGTAGAAGGGCCACATGCTTCTCAACAGGGCTGGACAGCTGAAAGGAGCTTCAGGGAGAAGCCCTGGGATTTCTCCTGCACATCTTTTGCTGTGCCTTCTACCCATCCTGTGCACCTGGGGGTCCAAAGGAGCATGAGAGCCTTCAAGAGCCCATCACAGAATCACAAAATGGTTGAGCTTGGAAGGGACCTCTGGAGGTCATCCTGTCCAGCCTCTGCTCAGGCAGGGTCACCAGATCAAGCAGGGTCACCTACATCATTTTGTCCATGACCATGCCCAGATGGCTTTCAGTTAGCTACAAGGATGGAGACATTCTTCTCCCCAGATGTCTCTCTATACAGCTGCTCTTCGATGTGCTCAGGATCTAGCTACCAGGAGCTACCTATCTTCTAGTGAAACAACTGGCTGCATCATTTATATTACAGTATATACCAGGAGAGCATGAAAGATGCTGCAAAGATTGGCTTCAGTAATTCTCAACTGTCAAGAAAGCCCTTACAGGACTCTGGTCACTCCACCACCACACTGTGCAGCTAGAACAGGCTGAAGGGCTATAAGATGGTTTGCTTACCCTCGGGATTGAAAAACTACATCTGGCACTTTCTGCTAATAATGAGGCACACATTGGATGCGATCTCAAACATCTCAAATATACCATACAAGTCATGGACAACATCTGCTGTCCTTCCAGTGTAAAATGGTTGCTCAACACCGCAAGGAACCACTTTAAAATAGCAAAACTAGACTCAATGTCTTCCCATTGAAAATCAGGGAAGCATGAGAGTTTTAAATCCTGTGCAAAGTAACTAAAAGCATCAGAAGCAGCATAGTTTGCCATATCTGCTAAGCTGTAAGTAGAAGGTAGGCTATGGGAGGTCTGCTCCAATTTCTCAAAGCATCTTTTTCCTTGCCAGATTTCACAAAGAGAAATATGTGTGATAATTTCACCTTGTTTGATTAAAACAGTTGCACTATAACTTGTTTGGGGTTTAAAAAGTATTAGGAACTTAATACTTCACATTGGTTTTGGTCTGTGAATTTTTGAATCATCTAGAGAAGATGAGCTCCTTGATGAAAAGTACTATTTTGTGTTATGAACCAGAAAATAATGGCCTATCAGACTATAGAAAGTGGTCTAAAGCATCTATCTTTAATCTTCTTGTGTAAGTGTTCTAGACACTGTAATTTCCAATAACAATAATGGAATAAATACCTCATTAACCCCTTTAAAGCTTCCAACACCATGACAATATCTAAATGAACTGTCAGTGGAACAGGCAGTATTCAGTAAGACAGCAGACCAGAAAGTTAATATTGAGCTATATCCCTCATGAAGTAACTGAAATGTATTCTCATCCTCAACAACCTGATGGCTTATATATTGTCACAAAATGCATAAGAAAAAAAATTCAAAAAGTCTCCTAAATTCATAAATCACCTCACATTTCAAATCAGCTTTGAAACACGAGATAAAACAGTACTTACTAAATTTTGGAATGGAATGTTTGCTTAGACAGAATTTAACTCACAGGAGAGCCACTACTTGAACTCATATTTACACATTTCTGATCCATAAACCTATTGATATTACACTATTCTTATCATAAATTAGTGTTCTGACAGACTAATACCCATTGCTGAGCTGAGTGTCATGGATATTTATTGAACAGGAAGTGAAAGTGTAATATCTAGTATGAGCAGAATATTCACATAACAATAAAAAGTATAGATTTGGCTTTAGGGAACAATTCACAGTGTCTGAATGCATCAGAAAGGAAAATAGGGAACTTGTGCAAAAAATATGAAAAATTTAATTATTAAGTATGGGCTTGTGGTGGAAGTGTCTAGATCAAAATCAAAGCGTGTGGGTGAAAAAATGAGGACTATATTATACAGGACACTGGACATTCTATTGACTTGAACACCATGGTAATAGCCGCTGTGGTAAATGCACCGCAAAAGAGAAATAGACAGCAGGCAAAATAAAGCAAAAAGGAAGAGTTCTGCTTTGCATGCAGGTGGGGAGGACATAATATCGATTATGAATTCTGTCACACAGCTCTGAGAGACGCATTTTACCTTTATGGGGTGATGCATAGACTTCATTGAAGGAAATATCAAATAATTCTAAAGAAAATTAAGGCTGATATTTTCAAAACTACTTAAAAGACTAAGACACCAAATTCTCAATAAAATGTCTTTTAAACACATGGAACCCTACAAAGCTTTGCAAATTCTGTCTTAAATGAAATCGGATCAAATTTTCATACAGCAGTTACTGGTGCATTATAATCTTGCTCAATTCATGGCACACTGAATTTCAAAAGAACTTTAGGTGCTCATCTGAAGTCAAAAAGCTTGAAAAATATGGATAGCTAATGTGAAACATCTTAATAGAGGACAGATTTTAAGCGCTGAGGGATCTGTGCTGAAAATCAGGCTTTCTAAATGCAGCTGAAAATTATTCATTATACAAGATCAACACATCCAAATTAGAATTCAGATTGAAAACTTAGAGAAACAAGCATGACAATGAACCACTGTAATAAAGTGGAAGGACCATGTAGCTAGCCCTCCTGAGACCAAGAGCTCACTTGAACCCTGAGTTATTAGCAAGAGCCCTTTCCATTCAAATTCAGGAAGGAATTTCTTTTTCCTGTTAAAAGCAAGCCAATTTCCAGGGTTCCTGTTGATAAGATATCCTGGGAAGATCTGTGGCTGTGTGTTACTAGTTGTGACAACAGGAACAGTGACCTGGAATTGCACCTCTCCACCTCCTGCACCTTGGGCAAATTTTTCTCCTATATGCTTCTATCTTCAAAGTCTTTCAAATTGCTTTGAGAAGCTGCTCACAGCAGAGTTATGCAGGCATTGAACTGAACAGCATGGCAACAGGTTTCTATGCTTTTTCTCATTATCAGTGGTCTGGTACTGGTGCCCAATCCATTGTTGAGCATGATAATAATGGCTTGTTAGTCAGAAATCAGATCACCTCCCACTCAGCCATAATAAAGAGGAACAACCAAGATAGAGCAGCTTTAGGAGTAACAGAATGGAAAAGACCAAAGCTGCTCTCCTTCTATCACCTCCCTGAAGTTGGGGGTGATTTCTGCCTCTGATGGAGTCAGACCCATCTGTGGACATTTCTCAGGCTTTCCTCAGACAGTTGAATCACTGTATTACATCTAAACTCACTTATTTACTTACTGAAATGGACCAAGTTGGTCCAAATGGCTGATATTTCCATCAAAACATCCTCTAACGCACAGCACCAGGGCTGTGGCCAGCTCTCTTGTGTACTGCCATGTCCCATGTTGGATAACTCCTGAAGCACCAACAACCAAAAGGGATCAGAGATTGAAACAGGGTTTTCCCTGCCCTCCAAACATTCAGGCAGTCTGACTGCCCCAGCACACTGTGCAGAGGCTGGTGTTCATCATGATGAATGAGGAAAGTTCAGAGCCTCAATATCTCCTATAGAGACTAACCTGGGTGTAAAGTTTTACATTTCCACAACTGTTCTCAAACCAGCAAAACTGCCATCGAGTATTTTTTGTTCCTTCAAACAGGAATTTTTTATTGCATCTTTCTCCCCAGCCCTTCTGGCCATATGGGGAGTCACTAGCTTCAGAAGATACTGATATGTGACTTGAAAAACTCCACTTGATTCAATTACAGAAGTTTTTCTGCTTGGTCCATGTGAAACAGGCCCCTGTGGAGAGGGGCAGCCCAGCATGCAGGCCCACCTGCACCTCTGCTATGGTGAAGTTCACTTGCAGACACATGTGCCAGCCACACTGCCAGCACTACCGTGAATAAAGCACACACAGATACATGGCAGCATAGATTACCATGTTGCAAAGCTATCATTTTCAAAGTGTCACTGTCCTTTCTCTTTTCCCTCCTCCTCTTCTTCATCTTGCCTTTCACCTTCTCTGGTACGTCTGGGGAAGCACTTTCTTCTTTGGGGATGACTGGATTTTGTTATATATGTGGATACCACAGAAATTCAAAGCCAGTGCACTAACTCATTGGCAGGCCATTTCCTAATCCCTGATGATTCCCTTGAAATTTCCCGCAATTTCCAGCTCCTTGGCAGGGAGGTCTTAGTCAGGGAAATAAGCAATATTTAATAATGCAAGCTGAAACTCAGCGGGAGAAATGTGGGCCCAGCTTGCTTGACTGTTTGATCAAAAATCCCTTGCTAGATCTGTTCTCTCTTCTCTAGGGCCATCCTAAGACTCAGAAATCTTGCTTACCCAAGGACTGCTCTGATCCTGCAAACATGCTCAGGTATGAAACTGTGGAAGCAGACCCTCTGTGACCCATACCCTGGTGTTGGATGCAGGTCTGCGACAGAGCACCTCTTTTCAGGGCTTAAACCACAACCTGCAATGTTAGATGAGGCAGAGTGGTTTCTAGACTTCATTATTTGTATCAGATACACTTTTTACTCAAATTCTGTAAGCTGGTCAATAAGCAATTAGTATTTTATGACAAAGCGCAAGTGGTAGTCTTAATAGCAGTTTGTAGCTACATACAAACATGAGAGCCGTGAATAATTTTTATGACTCCAATAGAAATGCATGTAACAAACAGAAGTCAATTTTTATGACCATAATGATTGTATTCTCTCAATGCCTGTAGAAAATAGCTTTATGCAAATCAGTTAATTAGTATCGAAGTGCACTTGTTCACAGACTGTTCAGCTGTTCTTTCCAATACTTGGAGAAGCTTTCCAAAAAGTTTAATTCAGTTTTTCAGAAAAAAAAAAAACCAACAAAAAACAAAAAAACTTTAGTAGCCACTCAAAATCTAAAACTTAAAGTTCTAGCTTAAAGGATACTTTAAAACAGTGTTTTACAATTTTGTAAGTTGTTAGGTCTAAAATTTATAAACTAGTCTTATTTAAAAGAGACATTTAAACATGAAAATGATAAAACTGCATGTGGTTATTGCAGTGACACCAAGCACTTCCACTGAAAATTTCAAACCCTCTGGATTTTAGTATTAACATTTATATTACCTCCATCTTATCCTTTCAGAATTGCATTCAAAACAAACGAGCTAACACTCTTTACAGCAGTGTTATCATATTCCGCTCTTTATTATTTCACTTGCTAAATGTTTTCTTTCCCAAGACTCTCAAACTGATTTAATACCTTTCCTGCTTAGCTTCTACCTTATGCACAGAAGTACAAGTCTTTTGCATCAATTTAAAGCCAAAGTGATGAATGGAATTTAATGATCTTTTTTGTACAGTTCTGTATAACACTAAACAATGGCCAATGCATTCATTCATGATCACTTTTTTGCCTTGTTTTTAATTAGCTTCCTATCTGGAGGGGCGGTGTGAAAAATTGCACCCTGGGCCTTACTACATCTTTCTTTTATAAAATGTATGTACAACAAATAAAAAGCACATTTTAACCTACCTGCTACC
The DNA here is from genome assembly GCA_013399475.1 of Chauna torquata. Classification (NCBI taxonomy): domain Eukaryota; kingdom Metazoa; phylum Chordata; class Aves; order Anseriformes; family Anhimidae; genus Chauna; species Chauna torquata. Next base: position 707,001 of record VXAL01007866.1, read on the forward strand.
TATTACGTTAAATGTCATTACTACTGAAGACTGGCAGCTCATCTAACAAACACCCTCATTATTTTATTCTAGCTCTACTTTGGGTATAGTCAATCAAATCATGTTTGATTTATGTCAGATGCTAACAAAATACAGTATAAATAGAGCCATTGAGTACAATTCAGTGATTCTGTGTTTATTCAGCTCTAAGCTATGAAGCTAAAGTGGATACCATTTATAACCAAGACATGCATTCTTCATGGCCATAAGAGTTAGCAGGCCATAGCTAGAGCACTTTTAAGGCTGAGAGAATATAAAGTGTTCCTGTGAGCGGACTCAATTTTTTTTTAAGTATACAAATTAATAACTTATATAAAGATAGAAAACACTACCAGGACTATATATCTTTTTTTTTTTTTCTTTTGATTGGAAAAGTTGTCTGATGGATTTAAAATAGCCTAGTTTGCAATGTAGGCCTCATTATTAATGGTCAGTGATTTTAGTACTTAGCTAAAGGTGACTTTCTACAAGGAATGGCTTTTAGGAGTATGTCTACATTACACTCTCAGTCACACAAGTTATTGTAAGATTTTTTGGGGCTCTGTCTTGAAGATTTTGTACATCCAGGCTATTGACCTACAGAAGCCTGGTTTGGTTGTGGAAATTACAGAAACCCAACTGGGTTCACTGAGTGATGGAAGAGCCATGAGAAGTATTTGCTGCATGTCAGCTGGAAGCCCTTCCCAGAGAGTTCAGCACACCAATTTCTCTCCTCACTGCTCCTCATTTTCAACAATTGTTTCTACTCAACAGCTAAAAGCTGATATATACTATACAGGGAAGTCTGAGGCACACAAGACTGCATTGCTCAATACAACCTCAGATTTCCTAGATAGGGAGATAATTCAAATCCAGATTTTCAGGTTCATGACGGATGTCTTGAAGTGAATATTTTGCAAATGGCAGCTATGCACTGAAGAAAGGATAAGAAAATTCTTGTTAAAAATTCTCTAAATTGCGTTTTTGGGTATATCCAGAAACAGTTTACTGAAAAAAAGGAATTGGAAATGGTTTGAAAATAAATCTCTTAAAAAGTAATTCTGTTTAAAATGCTATTGTGTCATGCACAGAAAGGACCAAACCCACATCTCTCCTGCGCTTGATAATGTTTTCCCAGGATCGTCGTGGAAAGGTCAGCTAATGACAGCAGACACTACCACTGGTTCTCATCATTTTTTCAGATCCTGAGAGCATCCAACTAAATTGAGGTGTTTCCCATGAGTTCCTGACAGCACAATGACATTGTAAGATAGACAGAATTGGATGGGTTTGCCAGATGAATCCCTGTGTATCCTTACTGTGTAGGCTAGAATGAAAATTATTTGCAGTGCACTTTTTGCAAGGAAGCATACGGGTGTATGTTACTCATTCATTGGCTCCCTCCACTTTAACCCATACCTTTCACCTTTGCTCAGGACCACAGCCACCAATGCTGCACGGACAGAAGCACATCCGATGTTTTAAAATGTCACTATACATGCCCAACAGCATCACGAAAAATGTATTTTAAACACACATTGACTAACTTGACAACCAAAACTGACAATCTTCCCGGCAATCTTCCAAACAAGCTGTAATAATAACAACATTAAAGTTTCCACTTGCCTATTTAAAACAAACACTTCGCAATCAAAAAATTTAAGACTCTCATCAAGTGGGAGGGAAAAAAAATAAGAAAAAGCAATCAAAACTGGGGCACAAATTCTCAAAACAGTGCAATAACAGAGGAAACCAAGTTCTCTCCCTTACATTTCGCTGGTACAGTGAAGTGCTTCGGCACTACAGAACTACAGAGAACCCAAGCCTGGTGTTTCCATGAGAGATCAAACCTTCAATGTGTTGGCAGAGTGAAAACAGAAAGTAAAAAGAAAAGTTGACTACATTGTTGACTACCCTGTGGCAGCAATCCACATGGAACTGAACCCTACTGATTAGCAACCTTTAATTTAAAAATATCAACCAGGAGCAGGAGGGACAAAATTTTCCAGCTTATCTGGAGCAAAGACAACCAGTTCTTCCACTCAAGAACCACTGGAAATGAGTGAGTGCCAGAGATATGAGCTAGAAATGCAGACGAGGAGGAGGAGGATGGAGCTTTTGTTTTTGTTTCTTTATATCACCAAGGGTTGACCTGTTAAAATAATGGCAACACAGCATTGAAATGATCCTAGGTCTCTGTCAGACAAATCATGGCTCAACGTATTTTCTCTCAGTTACATCAGAAAGGCTGAACTTGCAACCTTGGCCCTAGCTCTTTTAATGGCACACTGACAGGGCAAGAATAATTCACAGGTTGAGCTAATCAAAGGTGAAAAGGGAGAATCAGTAAATGTCGTATCCTTTTGCCACTTTCATCAATCCGACTAACTGAATTTGAGCTAAAGCTTGGCAAATTTTCTGCAAAGGGAAATTAATATGTAACACATCTGAGGCCTAGTGCTGGCCAGCAAAATTGGAAAGCCGGCGTTATATCAGAGGGCGATTATTGAGGGAGAGAATGGCCAAACCTGAGATAATAAAAAAGAAGCTTCTGTGTATCTCTCTCCTCTGATAGCATTGTGACCCTCCCAGCCCTGCACCTGAGTAGAAATCCCTCTACTTTTCAATTTTTCCCCATCAGGAATATATTCTATTGCCCATTTCTGTTGCCCACACACTATTGAATCAATTCAATTACCTTGGAAATGTTGATACATATTCAGGCCATGAAGACGCTCAGGATAGAAAGAGAGGAAAAGAGACAAAGAAATCCGTATTTACCCAATAATAAGTTTCATTTGGAGAAGGTTTGAAAACAATTCTCGCTCACATTTGTCCCTGTCAGATCACATTATTCACAAATGAAGTTTACAAAATATCAATTCAATTTCAATAAGGGAGCCTGAATCCCTACACACGAGGGCTGAATTTACCAAATCATAACACTTGAGGGGACCCTGGTGGCTTCCAAATATTTTCCAGTCAGAGGTAATCAAAAGCAGACCGCTGAATACTAATACATTCAATTTCACCCCTTTTGTTCGCATCTGTTCCCTTATAATACTATTTTCTACACTTCCAAATCACTGATGATGGCAGTCTGGAGGAAAAAAGGTGCATGGGGGGGAATCATATAGCTTCAACGTTTTTGTGAAAACACTCTCAAATATGTCCAATTAATCAACTTATTGATGAGCAAACCAGTGAGCTGTATCATGGAAAAGAAAAAATCATGATGTTCCCCCCAGTGCCACCCTAGATTGGTTTCTAATCACATTCTTAGCACAGAGTATGCCCCAGAACCAGCTGCTGGCATTAAAATTTGCTAATAAGACAACAAATGTTGCTTCCTCATCAGTCTGTCCTCAGTTACAGCCCTAAGAAGAAGAAAAAAAAAAAAAAAAGAAGGTAGGCAATGTAGGCAATGTATCAGGTCCAGGAAGGTATCCAATGATTCAGCTTCTGGTCCTAGTCTCAGTTAAAAATTCATGTTTTCTTGAACTGACGCTGGATCAGACTCTTGGTGTTAATATGACATGGGTATCTCAGAACAAGTTGTATTTTTCAGAGCGTCTGCTGGATCAAAGTTTCCTCTAGCATTTTGTGCAACAGCCTTCACCACACTTCCTTTAGCTAAGTACATCAGTAATCCAAAAATGTTCCACAGACACTGGAAAATACAGCATTTCATGATCTGCTCCTACTACTAGGAAACACTGCTGTATCACAAGGCTTAAATCTTTAATAAGCCAGCAAGTTCTAGTCAAAATGCAGAGCACACAACTCCCATTCTGTCCTTCACTGACAGATGGTCACATGCTATGGAAAATAAGCAATTTTCTACCCAAACTTCACAGAAGTTCAGGAGACAAGTAATTTCTAGATCATCTAATCTCTCCTGTATTTCTCTGGCCACTTAGTGCCATCCAGATACCCTATAACTAGCCCTAAACAGCTAGATTCCGTTGTCTGTATTCCTCAAAACCAAGAATACATACTACAAGCAGCACCCTATACAAGAGTCCGAAAACAATGCAGGGCTGATTTGATATGTGTCCAGTGGCCAAATCACTCCCATGTTGCAAAGACTACAGATCTTCAGACATTCTTTCTAACTAGATCTGTGAGGAAATAGCTGAAGTGACTACAGACAAATACTTCAACAGTCATCTATACTTCAACAATCATCAAATGCTTCAACAATCATTTATCAGCTCAGAGTACTGGTCTATCTGCTGTGTGGCCTGGCTCCCTAAACAGTCAGTCTCTGTTGCTTCAGAAGTCAGAGATACAATACCTCTGTAGAAGCTCAATTATGCATTGAGTAAATACATTGATGAGGTCACAGCTGACTAAGCATGAAGCTGATAAACTGGTATGATCCCATGGGGGAACCGCAAGAGTTGTCATCAAGACCAGGGTCCATCAGGACAAGGACCAGAAAGGACCATTGTAACTGCCTGCAGCTTCTGCATGCACACAGGCCAAAGGACTAAAAAGCCAGATGAAAGCAACTGTATAGCCTCAAGATGCACCAGCCATGCTGATCCAAATACTGAATTCTCCAGCATTTAATTCTTCATAGCCAGGACACTGTATACTCTGTTTCTCTACCATCAGTTCCCAGTCACTGGGCTTCACCAAGCCCTGGCCAACAAGGCTGGAGAGTCTCTGCTATCAACAGTCCTCTAATGTGTTCTTCTGGTACAGTAATAAAAGTCAATCATGCTTAAAGAGAAAGTCAGTCATAAATGTATTCTCGTTTGACACTACCTAGCTGTGCACCTCTCTTTTACAGGATAAATCCAGTGAAACCTCTTCCCAGTAAGGAAAACTTCCTGTCCAGTTTAGGAGAGCATCAGACCTCACTGCACCCCTTCAACAACATCAATGAGTCTCTGCTTTCAAGCACATTCCTCTATTGTATCCATCTATTACTGTTTCACCTACATCAAAGTTGAACTCAAGCTGCATGTATGCAATGTCATGAAAAATAATGCTACAGGAGCCTCACTGTATTTTCAGAAGTTCAAATATGACCACGGCTACCTGTAGGTGTACGGCTAAGTCTATCTGAAGATGAAGGTAGCTGTGAGATTCATTGATGCATTCCTCAGTTGAAATGGAATTCTGTGACATTCATGGGATCCATATAAACTGGCCCTGATTGCATAAAAAAGAGAGCTGGTGCATTATTCTCACCTGTAAGGTTTTCCTGAAATGGGAGTCAGAACTTAAAACCTGAGTAGCAAAAAGATGCCTGAGGGATGCCTCCAGTCAAAGATGCTTCCAGAGGATAGTCAGCCACTATCTTGTCCACACGGAAAGCAATTCTGAAGAGAAAGAAAAAGCAGTAAGATTGGCCCAGAACAAGAAGACCAGAAGCTCCTGAAGTTACTCCACAATGTCACTACACTGTATCTTCAGAATAAAGTTGTTTGGGTTTCTTTTGTTTGTTTGTTTGGGGGTGGGAGGGATTTGACCTCCCTGCAGAGAATGAACTGTACATGAAGTAACTGACATACTGGTATATACCCACATGTGTGGTTATCTACATCTGCACGTACATGTGAGAACACCCTGAATGGGTGTTTTAATAAATGCAATAAATTACTCAAAAGACTTGAAAACAAATTTCATTTTACAACAATGGCATGCTATTGAAAAACACAGTACAAATTGCTTAGCATGAAATTTTACTTTTAAGCTTATTCCATTACCAAAAATCTTCATAGACTTCTTTCCCAACTTGCCATTTTCTGGCTCTACAGGGAAAGATATTCAGTGTATTTCCCCCATGCTGTTATAAAAATGGTTTTATACTTTGAGAAATCACGCCAGGACAAAACCAAATAGCTAAGGTTAATTTAACATTTACACGTTATTGTGAACAATCAAACCAATACTTGCAAAAAAAAATCATATTAAAATGGTGGTTAATCTAACAATTTACAAACCATACCATTTTAAAAGCATAGCAATTGTTGTTTTTAGCTCTGTCAAGACCACATGCTGTGCAGACAGCAGATTCCTATTAAGGAATCCAAGCTTTTCTTAATTTATTAGAAGAGTGAAAATAGGTAATTGGAAAAGAAAGTGAAAACTCCCTACAAAAGGATTTCGTATGGACATATCCCTCAGCAGATTATTGTTATCAGTTTCACCACATAAACTAACAACAGTGTTCAAGTCTACATTTTTTCTAGTGTATTAGGAGAAAATAAGCATTTAATGGCATTTTGAGAACATTTAAACCTCATCATTATATTCTAAAATTGATCTCAGTGTTTCTGCTTCATGCAACAAGCTGCTACACTGATTTTGTGAAGCACTAAAGCTAGTTCCTCTGGGAAGCCAAAAGACGCACAGCATAAATTGTGGGTCATTTTGCTGTCCTGGTTCACCAGATGTTCCCCAGAAGACTAGCAATGAAATGAGACAGATAAGTTGAGGTTGGGACCATTTTGCACAAATCATCCTTAGGAGCAATCCTTAGGGCTGAAGTGTCAACTTCAAAGATGATGCTCTGGGACAGACAGAGACAGGATAACATCTCTGTTTGTTTTTTTTTTTGCAATGGCTGTTCCTTCATCAAGGAATATCAGATATTCCCCTTCCCACATTCACAAATGTACAAACACACAAGAAAATTACTTATCACTCTTCATATGCTATGTATTATTTGTGGCTGTTGTCATAGTAACTGCTCCAGATACATAGTCTGCCCACCTCACCAACATTAGCCATCTGACAGTCAAGCATCTAATCTAGACAAATCCAGAATTTTGATCTATGGGAAGCAGAAAAGAAAGCACTTTGGGAAGGCAACTCCTTCCATTCTAAGATAAGACTTCAAAAGCAAGTGATGTTTCGTTACTTGTTTTAGGCTGGGATATGTCTTCCTCCACAAGTGCCTCCCCTTGACACAGATGCTTCATGCTGCTAGGCGAACTTTTCAGAAAAGTGACCTTCAGTCATGAACTTCTGTTCATTTAGTTTGAGCCATAATAATCTGCCTAAAATTGCCTTTCCTGGCTCTTTCCACATTTCATGTCTGAACCTTTGGGAACAGCACATTTCCCAGGGCTGGATACAAGACAATGAATCACTCATGTTTACCTTGAAGTGTTCTGAAAATTAATGTCTCTGTAGACACAGTCTATATTTTCCATCTGCAATCAAATGTCTCACCTGGGAAGTCTCACCAAGGTGTTGACTTTGCTTATTACTTTGAGTATGTCACAGCTTTCACAGCAATGCTCCCTGTATAATGTAACTGAGATTTTAATATGAATAAATCTGTGATAACAAAGCCAACCCAAAAACTTGCAAACAGACAGGCTTTGAGAAAAATGCAGTCCTTCTGTACTTGCCACTTGTGTGCAGTGTGGAAGGAATAAATCACTTTAGATCACAAGTTTAGAGCAGCAGGTTGTGTGTAGAGACCACCTAGGAGCACAGAGCTGGCTTCCTTTATTCTGGACCATGGTCTTTTAGCTATTTCCTACAACTGGGGTTAAAGTCCTAAATATATTCTGTGGTTAGTTTTATTTTGAGATAAGAAAATGAATTTGACTAATGTATCTTAAATGAAGAAAAGCGAATATACAGCACTGTATTCTTTCAAATCTCTCTGCTGCCTCATGCAAGTCCCTCAGTTTTGGCACAGAAAAACCATCCATAATATCAGCTTTAGTTTTGCTTATCATTTCACTTTCAAACACTCAGTGTTGGAATGTTTCAACTGCTGATACTGCAAGAGGGTTTTTAAAATGTAAAAATATCTGCTGCCTCTGTAAATTGAGAGGGAAAAAGCTTCTACACCTCAAAACATTTTGGTCTGTTTCAAGGATTTCAGTACTCATTTTTACAAGGTTTAAATTTGGAAATATAAATGAAACCTTGATTTGCAGTCAAAGCAAATTTTAAAGCTAAGAGTTCAAGAGCTCAAGAAAAGAAGCTGCTTTGCCTGGATTTATCCTAAACATTGTATTCTCTTTTCTTTGCCTAAGTTTTCCCTAGTTTCAATTCAGAGACATCAGCTAAATTATGCCACAGAAGTTATGTCTCCAGAGAATCAAACAAGCTTAATAAGGAAAATATTATGAGCTATTATTCACCTCAATCTCTTGAACCAACCTGATGTTTGGAATCAACATTGAAATGCAAGCAAACAAGCTTACTGCACTGATAACCCTCAAAAAGGCATTGCAGGCCCAAGCTCATTCATCCGTTTTTCCCCCTTTTACCAATGTTAATTCTATGCACCAAAAACTACCCAGGTACTTCAGAGCAGCCCTCCATGCTGCTAAGCTGATTCTGCCTCTTCTTCTTCCCCACTACAACCAGTGGCAAAGCACTGCAAAAACATTTTAGTGCAAATATATTCAAATTACTTATTGCATATTGCACAGAAAGCCGGGGAGCCTGAGTCGATGATCTGGGGCTCAAACAGACCTTCTTTGCCTTTTCTCTTACGTGTAAGACTGTTATATTTGCTCCGAAATCTTTATGTCCAAGGATAGTAACTGGCATGCTATTCTCTGGATATATTGATCTTAGGACCAAAGCATGCTGTAAAATGAGACAATCATAATGGGATTTAAAGTTATTACAGGTAAAGCTGCAGTAACATATAGTAAGTTCCTGGCATTTTCATTTACTAGTGAAAAATCACGTAGCTACTATAGATACACTTAAATAAACTGGAAAAGATCTTCAAGGCCTGGCACCTATATTTTGCAGTTAGGTTTACAGAATTATTTTAAGTGAAGTTTTATTTGAAAGGGGGAAGAAATAACAGGACTTTCTATTAGTGGAAAAGAAATTTCACCAAAGGCATAATGAATTAAAAAAAAAAAAGTTTTAATAAAAATTAAGGGCCTTATTCTCCTTTATATTATTGCTATTTTAAACTACAATAGCAATATGATACAACTTACCTGCCTACCCTGCCTAGAAATAAAATGAGAATAAATAAAGCCCCCTTTAAACTCCTGTAATCTTAAGAAGAGCTTTGTGTAATGGAAAACTGCAATCAAAAATATTTTAGTGATTTAGGGGAAAATTTTCTCCCTCTCCTTCCAAAGCAGCAGAGCACACCACTATGCAGCAGAGCACTAACGTGTATGTCAGCTATGCACAGGGAGAGCTGTAAGGCGGGTGCAGCAGACAAGCTGGGACGGAGCATGGGTGTTTTGGCCGCATCCCCATGGCACCACGGCCTGTCAGCAGGCAGCAAGCACGGGCAGAGCCATGGCCAAGCAGAATTGCAGAGGATGTGATTCTCCTCCTCCCTCACCAAAGCTCCCGATCCACTCGGCTTTGATTCAGCTCTAGATCTGCCAAACTGTGCTGAACACCACTATCTGGAAAGTACTTGGTCGTATTTTCCCATTTCTTTAATTTGTTCAGTGCTTTAACCAGACATTTACAAATTAAATATTATAACTCCTCTCCCCACAGTTTATACCATCAATAAACAACAGTTTAAAAAGTCTTTGGTTGTTTCAGACATTTCCCTGGGACTAACTGGGAAACAGAGTTGTGGGGAACTAAACCTTAGAGGGGTTGAAACCTCCCGGTATGAAGATTTGGTTTTGAAGTTTCTTCCTGCCAGGATCCTGAGCTCCAGGGAAAATTACAGAAGGAAATGGTAGCAAAGTCAACTAAACAAAAAACAAACAAACAAACAAACAAACAGAGCCAACTACACTGGAAGAATGACACTGGTCAAAGATGAGCCTCTGGCGGGGAAAAAAAAATTGTTTGGGCAACACACTGCACATGTAAGCAGGAGTGCTAGGAAAAGAGGGGGAGCTGCTAACTGCTGGTTCAGCTCCTGGTTCTGATTTTAGTATCCATCATTTGGGCAGGGAATTAAATTGAAATGTGTGTGAGAGAATCTAAGAAAAAGAGAAGAAAAAAAAAGTAAAAACAGAGAAAAAAGTTTATTTAAGGCATAAAAGCAAATCAGGCAAGACCTAACCCATTCCCAGACAAGAAAATCAAAGAGATATATGGTTCCAGGACAGAAAAACATGATACATTACAAAATATATATATGTATAACACAAATACCAGAATTGCTCTTAGACCAAAAGGTGAAGAATTTCTCCATCAAAGGATATTATCTAGTGAAGATTGAAGGTTACAGTGTTCTGGGTCCAATAATATGGGTAAGGAATCCAAAATACTGAGATCCAAGGGACTACAGTTAGGGAAACACTGAGGGCTCAAGGCTAGAATCCATAGGAAAAAAAAAAGCAGAATCTATAATAGCATACTTTGTGGAAAACACCACAGAATTCTCATGCATTCATAACCTGCATTTCTTGCATATATTTTCCACATACCAGTGGTGTGAACTCAGCCAGTAAGTGACTGACTGCTAGCTCAGGTCAATTCATCATTGCTGCTTCAGATGGTAAGACTATCATCTGAAAAGCCAGTAGAACTTTTTATTATGTTTAAACTGGATACATGTGCATGAGCCAACATCTGATAACAAAGGATGACAGCAGAGAAAGAAATCTTTTGACAATTAGAAAAAAAACTAAAAACAAAACAAACAACCAAGAGTACTGGTACTCTTAAAATCTAACATTGAGGCTAAGGACTTGCTGATGGAAAAAAAAAAATATATATATGGCAAAGCAAAAGCCTTGTTATGATTAGAGATTCCAGAAGTAATTGTCTCACAAAAAGAGCAAAGAGAGCACCATTGATGGAAAGAAGGAGGAATTTTAAGAGAAAGAAGGACATTATCATCCCAGCAAAGCCCAGTCGATGAAGGATCAGTTTCTCCAGATCTCTCAGAGCAGGTCAGGCACCAGCTGGACCAGCAAGGTTTTCCAATAGACAGGCAGCTAGCTCAGCAAGGTTGAAGAGCTGGTCGCCATGGCATGACACAAATCTAACAAATTGCCTGTAGTGGGAGACATCTCCAGAGAAATCTGTAGCTCCACATGAACATACAGAATATCCCACAGAAACTACTTACAAAGATTTGGAATCCTGAACCATATTAGCACTGATTGCTCAATGTTACTACCATATCTTGGAAAAGAAGATACAATCAATTATATCTTAAAGAGGTTCTGGAATAACTGGGACATCTTTTTATGTTGTAAGAAAGCTCGTATTACACAATGGCATTTAGTTAGGACTTACGCTCCACTGTCAGACCCCTCTTTGACAGCTGAGTCTTGGGAATTTACCAAACATCATGATAATCCATCAGCATCTGCATGGATGGTCACCACAAGGACTCTTCCTTTGGAGCAGTGGAATAAATTGGGACTATTTAAACCAAAAACTATGAGAGCGTCTATACCCAAGAAATTCAACACAATGAGACCTCTGGAAGAGATTCAAGGAAGACTTGAGCCCTGTGAGATGCCACATATACTCATCAAGTAAGGTCTAGGCATTTCATGGACATGCTCTCTTGGAGCTATGCAAGCATTCCCATGTCCTAGATATTGGTAATTTTGCCTCAAACTTCAAAGCAATTCTGGAAGTGTTCATTCAGCTTTGCAGTCAGAAGAAAAGAGTCGCTACTCTGTCGTATGTGTCCCAAGTGCAGCCTTCATAGACCTGCCTGTGAATTTTGAGGATTATGGTCGAGGTCAGCAGACAAAAACCTGCATCGCAACACAAACTCAACAGCTGCCTTGCAAGCAGACTTAGCAGAGTGGTCAAGATGACAGAGATAAGTTCTTCCTCTCATGGAAAGAGATAGAAACTGTATATCAGAGTTGACACACACAGGCAAGATCCAATCCTGCAGTTTGCACTGCTTGCACTATGCCTATTTTCTGGCTAAATGGAGTTTAGGTCACAGAGCTATCAATACAATTTCCATCGGTATGTGCCACCTGAATCCAGGCCCAGCAAAATCATCCTTATGAACCTACAGTCCGTCAGACTGCTTATACAATGATTAATAACATAAAGACAAAGAAAACAAAAATCCAACAGGACTTTTAACCAAATAATACAGAGGGGACAAAAAATAATTAAATAGTTCTCTAAACATTTGTAACCAAGCGTTTCAGAGATTTTTGGAACTGCCTTGGACATTTGTTGACAAATTTAAGATAAATTCATCTTGGTCTCATAACCTTACTCCTGAAACTATTGAAAAGAAAGGTATGATGATCAGAGGCCACACATTTTTTGCACTCCTCTCTTCAGGTGGGTAGGTGGCACTTTGGGAGTTAGTAATAAAAACTGAAGCACAATGAATATTGTAATTTTGCACATTTACCATTTGAACCAGTTGTTTATTAATTACCACTGCTGTATCAATCCTAGATCCATATCCTGCTTTCTGAAGCAAGGATCCTGCTCCATTTGAGGATAATGCTGAGGTTGCAGGCTGAGCGATACAACCTACCAACTTTCTCATACCACTAATGGCTTTGTGTTTTGTTTTTACAACTTTTTGAGTGAGAATTCCCTATTTCACCACAATACTGTGCTAAAAACCATGTGCTTCTACGAACATTACTTATTCATGTCTAATACTTTATAAGTTATCATTTCTGGGCATACTTCACGGTAATCATTTCTTTCCAGCTTTCTTCTTCTGATTCAATATCTGCTTTGGAAATTTTCCTTCTGGATTAGTGCCCCATTACGCATTTTTCTAGACTGCATCTCATTTGCTAATTACCACTCACATTTCCAGTGCCTCCTAGAGTCCTCCCTGGCTTTCATGACTCTTCTCAACTTATTTTGCTTCCCTTTCTGGATCATTAAAGGAGATCATAGTACTGCAGAAAGTATTCCTGTTCCAGAAAGTGTCTGCATGTGTGTTTAAGCACTGGTGAAGTCTGTAGGACACAAACAGCTCCTTAAAGGTAAACATAAGCCTAAGGACTTCCCTAGACCTATATCACATTTTGAGTTCCACAGTGCTCAACAACACTACTGCCAGCAGCATTGCACACATTCACCGTCACTGTCCCTTATGCTCCAATGTATTTTTCTATCCACATCATTCATTGTAAGTCAGGTGGAATGATTTTCATGGATACTATTACGTGAGACCCTGGATCAAATGCATTGCTGACTTACAAACTTCTCATGATCATGGCGGTCCATTCACCCTATTCTTCTGCAGTGCTGTGTGTGCAAAATATTTAATTCATCTCAGTGGGACAATGGACATGAATGAAATTTTAAGTAACTTTTGGACTGATTTCCAGCCAGAAAACAGATTCTTCTATTAAGATTTGATGTTGGCAAATCACAGATTTCACACTTCACTTTTTCTTGTCTGTCTTTATGTTATACTTGCTTCTCTGCATTCATTTGGTGCATACAAAGTTTTCCAAGTTCTTTTAAAATTAATGCTCAATTTTTAGTAGCCTTAACAGCATAAAATTGATAACACACTAAATAGGAGCCAGAATTTGCCATCTTGGCTCCTTACACAATAGTCCCATAAATCTGTACTCCACTGAGCTGTGCAAACAGATACATATTCATTAATTCTTTGCTTCTCTTTACTAACATTTTGAACACAGACCTCTACACTTTCTGTTTCTCCAGCTTCATTTATTCTATTTTTTGATTTTTTAAAAAGAGTTCAGCTATCTTCAGCTAGGATAATTCACCTCTTTTCTCATTTGCATGTAAAGTGCAGTCAATGCGAATTGATCAAAACCAAATTAACAGCAATTGGTTCCAATATTTTCCCTGTTTACACATTAGCTTGCTACCTTTAACATATAGATGTATTGAATTCAGCTTAGCAACCTGAGCATGAATGCTGTGGCCTTTAAAGAGAAACTTATCTGTAATTAAAATCATGCACAAGTCTTAGTGGGAATCTGTTTACTACCTAGAAAGAAAGTTGATTTTAAAAATGAATAGAATTTAGCCTAGTAGTTCATGTGTTTAATTCTGAATTAAATCCCCTAAAATTATGGAGAGTTAGCTTTATTAAGCTTTAGATCATATGAAGGTTATGTCTAGTTCTGGGTGGATTTCTGGAAAAAAAAAATCAAAAGATACCCTTCCTTCCTGCTACACTACTGTTTTCTTTCTTTAAAATACCACTGCAAACTGATGAGTTAACACAGTGATAATAATTATGAGATTTTTTCCAAAATTTGTATAGTAAATATGCATTGAAACTACAAGCATGTGACATAAATCATCTGGCACAGTGTTCAAATGACAAGTAATAAGGCCTTCAGAATAAAAACCGAAGCACATATACAGTGGTTGCTATAAGGAAATGATTTATCCTATAGTGTATATTGAATTGCTTATTATAATTTAGAATTGTAATTGCTATGGCTTCACTATACTGTTTAATTGCTACAGTACACTGATATATACTGTGGAAGACACTGCAGTAACTGCTGTGGTTATATAATAGCATTTGCATAATCTACACTGTAGTTTATTCTTTTAGTAGATAATGTAGTATATGCAGGAATCAAATTGTTTCTCACCATATTGATTGCAATTAAGAACACAAATATGAATACAAAGATAAGGCTTTTTTCAAGGTATATATCACAGGACAGTCACAAAATTCAAGTTTAAGTCATTACAGTGTCGGTGTTTCTAGGAAAATAATTATAGAATCAGTGCTACTGAGATTTTTGTAACAATTATAAGACAGAGCTCTGAATTTTTGTGCAAAGATCTCCATTTTCCAGGCCAGATCTTTCTCCTACTTGCAGTTAAATCAACCTAACCACTCCAATGCAACAAAGGGCAGGATTTGAACCGCTGATACAAATTCATTACCACAGCTGACAAGACACGTACCCTTCCTAACACTGCATAATGTTGCAATGTCTGGATGGGAACTGGCTGAGGCTGTGGTCTATACGCTGATGAAATGGTAGTGTGGCCCTATGTGAAACAAACTTTGATGATACCTTGGCTCCCAGTGTCTTAGGTCTCTCTTGGGTGGTGCCTCCCACTCTGCAGGAACAGTGGTGACACTTCTGAGAAGCTATACCTCCTCCATATGACCCTAGCCACAGGTTCCCCAGGTTAAATTTGGGCACCTGGAAATGAGTGCATCCCTGCACACACTCCCAGGCCAGAGGGAAGAAGTGTACTACCATGGAAAGAAGCTGTCACTGGAAAGTTTCCAACAATTTTAGCCCAACAGTTTTAGTAGAGATGTCCCCACTGCTCTTAGGTATTGAGGTAGCCTACAAGTAATTGAACTCATATCTGAGAGAGTTGGGACCAAATCACAGTAAGCTGTGTAGATCAAGATCAAATTTTTCATTTGCCTCTGAAATCAAATTTGCATGTGGGGCAATATAAAGACCGCAAGTACATTATGCCTCCAGGAGAAACATCACATGTATTTAACATGCTACTTTCTTTAACTTGCTGTTTTTTCTCCCTCGTTGCAAATGCAATGGAAAGATGAGAAAGGATTTACAGCTGACCTGACTCACAAGTGTTTCAGAGAACTAAAAAAAGTCATGGATCATAGATATCAGCTATACTAAAATGCTTGAAAAGACGGTATGTTTTGATGGATTTGTTTGTGATTTTGTGAGTGAAAGTAAGCAACGTGGTTTACTTTGATTTGGGAGATGGTGTTGTTTTTTATTGCCACAGATTCTGACTTACACAGCCAATCTGTGAAACTAACATCTCTTCAGCAAATTAGGTGAAACTTTGTCTTCAAATTCAGCCATTCATTATTCTTCCCTTTTTAAAAAAAGCCAATTCATCCAGTCTGGAATCAGGAAGAAAATCACATCACATGGCTCAGACATCCTCAACAATAAATAGTCAAAGCGAGGGATAAGGCTCGGCAAAATCATATGGAAATATTTGCAAACAACTAATAACAACTCGCTGAATTAAAAAGTCAGAGTTGATAATACAGCATTTAAGTAATTAGCTCAGTTCGACTGCTAAAACAAGGGACTGCAGAAAGTTGTTAGAACAACTCACTGTAAGAGCAACTCCCACTTCACTTTGTAGACTTCAGTAGTTTCAAGAAGCAATTGATGGCAGGGGACATTGATGTACGATAAATGTAGCATGCAATCACTCTGATTGTTTGTGATCATGACATTTTACAAACACTGCTTCTCTGTCATTTTCTAAAGTATTGTTTTAGAGGGTTGTGACAGAGGTAAAAGAAATGAAAAAAAAAAGGGAACAAAACAAGGAGAAATGTCACCCCGTCTCCCTAGACAAGCCAGATTGAAAAATTGAAGAGAAACCAACTTGGATGAGATAGATTCATAGTACTGACACTGTACCAGCAAAATCAGAATTAGATTTTGAGATTATTAAAGTAATCAAACCACAGATTCTTTTCACAGGAGTTTACAGTACACTATCTGTATATTATATTGAGTGTGGCAGTTCTGGCTTGCAGTTAGAGCAAGAACTTGCTGGATTTTTTTTTTTGACTCTGCTGCTGACACACTGTGTGACCTTGAAGTTCAGATCCTCACTTGTGAGATGGGGATAATAATCTTAACCTATTTTGCAGGCAGGTAGATGAAATCTCTGAGAGTTCTCTTCAAGTGCCTGCAGCCAATAATTAATGTTGTTTACACTTCATTGTTTTTCTTATTTTTTAATTGGAAATAAATAAGCCTTAAACTTTAAAATAAAAAAGAATTTTTCCCATCACTGACCACAACCCACACCCAGCACAAGTGCTGCATTTGCAGATGGGCGAGTAGAGGTGAATCCATTTCAATCACCATTTCACCCCCTCAGACACATAAACAAGGTCAGACCATGGATTTGGCTCTCTCATTTCAGGCAGGTGCTCAGGTATAGTTTTTACATATACCTAACAACATCCTTCAGGCTTTCCATCCAGCTAAAACTTTTATCTAAGCCTTGTTTTGTCTTCACTTGACTACACTGTGCTCTTTTTCCGTTTGTGTGGGTCACTGCCCATTACGAAGCCCAGCCATCTGATGATTGCAGCCCCTGACCCTTCCACTCCTATTATACCTAACAGCAATGTTTTTGACTTTAAAGACTTCTTTCACTTAGCTTCTTCTGTCAAACAGGTCTAGTGACCTGTTGCAATACCATCCCTCGGTTTTCCTCAACCAGCAGTCTAAGCTATTATCAGGTTCTTCTCCAAAATCTTTATGCTTTTCCCTTACTCCTGATACTATCCTGATGAGATACAGGTGAAAAAAGATGAAGATGGTCCCTTGATTTTCCATCAAATCTTCATTCAAAAGGAGTTCTACTATACTGCCTTTAAACACAGCCCACTACAGAGGCAGGTAGCAAATATGAACTCTTGCCTTTCCAGCTGAATTTTTCCATTTTTCCTGCTTCTCCCCTAAATAAAGAAGCCCATATATCTCATTTTGTATCGAGAACAAACAAGGATGAGCTAGTTTTTCCCTTCAGCCACTTCATCTTGTTTGTAACTTGTTAATGCATAGAACAGACGGTTTCTTGTTCTGCTTGTTTGTATTTGCAATACTAACATGATATCTCTAGCCCCATTTAACACTCTTGTAGCCATCCCAGTCTGAATATTAGCCACCAAAAAGAGAACGAAACTAAAAACCTGAAGACTTTATCATTTTCATTGCTTTGAAGAAATGGAAAGAGCAATCATATAAGAACAACATACTGCAAATTTCTTTAAGGTCACACCACAGAGGTAGTAGAACTGCTTGAACTCAGAAATGACCCCGGCTTAGAATGCATGGGTATAAACCGATCAACCACAATTATCTGGAACTTATAAGACGGTTTCTAATTAGTGAAGTGATGAAGTTCAGAAACACCTCTTTGGTAGGTGAGTTTCAGTAGGGAGTTGGGAACAGAAAACCCAGGTGGTTTCAGCTGAAGTTTGGTCAGTTGATAAAGTGCAATCCAGCTCATGCATATGTCAGGCGCTCATGGTGTGGCTTTCACTTTCCTGTGCATTCATACAGCTATGGTACTATACACCTACAGGAAACATCAACAATAATATTACAAGGTTCCAACAAAAGTGAGCCAGACAATCTAAACTCGAAATTTTCAGTGATATAACCAAACGCTGCCTTTTTTGTTTGCAAAGCCTCAAAGTAGATGCAGTTATACTGATACAGTAGTGCATGTTCTCTGGAGCCAACCATAAGCCATGCAGGTGAAAGCACAGATGAATACAGCAGCAAACATGGACTAGATGAAGACAGAGTGACAGACACCCTGCCTGTGAAAAACTGGGTAAGGTGGCCCCAGCTGCAGTAATAGAGGGTCAAAATGTACAGACCATCTCTCGGTGACTCATTGTTAAGGTTATAACTTAGAACAAGAGACATTTTAAAAGCCTTTGAAAACTGTCATTTCCTAATGGTAGGAGATTCTTGTGTTACCAAAACACAGATCACATATGAACTAGATTTAAAAAAAAAAAAAAGTGTTTTCACCTGAAACTTTAGTACTCTTTTTCTTTACTTTTTTTAAAATGAAAAAAAAAAAATTAAATTACCATATATCATTGTTCTGTAAATGAGCTAATACGGGTTTTAAATTCCCAGAAAGTTCTTGTTTAACTAGGAGGAACAGAATTTTGTAAATACTATTTCTAGAGCTTGTATGTGAGAAATCTATTTTATTGGTCTTTGAACAGAGTTATTCAACTAATATACTCAGACAACAATTGACAATAGCTCATACTGACCTTCAATTCACTACTCAGGAATAAATGTAGTGTCATATCTTACTCTTTTCCATGTTAAGCACCCTGACAATTTCATACATTTGAAGGGATGCAAGCAAGCAGTTTTAAGAGAATGTAAGGTTGAGTTACATCTCTTTCAGCTCTTTGGCCAAACCTCTAAAGTGAGCAGCTCTGGGAAGATAATATAAGAAGACTGATACCATTCTGAACTTCATAACAGACATCATTAGCTCCGATGCAAACTCTGCATTGCAACAACCGAAGCTGGTGCCAATTTCCCGCACACTGCCACCAGTAAAAGCAAAGTGAGCTCCTGCTCCCAGACACCCTGCTGTGGATCTGAAGGAAAGCCCTTGACTTCTTGGGGCAGTGCCAGATTTACACTGTTCTTGGTAAAAACAGGCTCCACATGGGTTACTGCTTCTCATTTTCAGTCAGCTTGTGCCACTCTGCACTGCCCTCTGCAGAGCAAGTATAACTGTTGCAAAACTCTCTTCATGTGTTTTTGACTCTAACCCAAGTGGCTTCCTGTATAACCATGGTTTTAGTCATTTTGCAGAATTCTCATCTGAAAGTGCTTTTGTATCCACAGAAATACGTGGGTTAATGGCTGATTGCCATGGTTTTCATACTCTCACCTCAGAATGATACTTGCAAAAAAAAAAATAATTTTTCGGTATTCATTGTGGAAGCTGTCATCCCACCAGAAAGCAGATACACCATGTGACTTAGCTGACTTATTAGACAGCATCCGTACACACCAAAGGTGTAGCTGAAGCCCAGAGATAGTGGACAAGCTAATAGCTTGTGCTTTGCCTGCATGAAAATATTTGCAAATAGTTCATTAAACAGGAACAATCAAAATTCAGACTTTGTCAGGTCACTTGAGCCCTGCAAAGACAAGGCATCTAAGTACCATTGAGGATTTGGGTCTGAATGATTTTCCCAAGGTCATATATGAAGTCTGTAGCAGTACAAGGAATTAAATTCATGCTGTCCACATTCAAGACAAATACCATAACAACTGAACTATCCTCCTTCTTTAAAAGGTATGTACAACAGGAGTCCCTGTTTCCAGATAATGCAGGGTGTCACCCTCTGACACATGAGAATATTTACACTTGGGAGGAAAAAAAAAAATCAACAGTTCTTTTCTTTTAACCTTTGTTTTGATCTTGAAGCTTCAATCCCACACTCTCAGTCTCCAAAATGAAAATAGTAAATTGACGTGTCATATAGCTTACAAAATGAGGAGTGTTATCAAAGGCAGGCTGTGTAACTAGACCTCATTCAGTACACAAGTACAATTCATATTGTTCCCACCTATTACCAGGACTCAAATATGTAAAATATGAACCATTCCACAATCTGCATGCTCATTTATATTACCTTTATGTGAAACTTAGGGAATAAAAAATGTTCCATTTCCCCTTCAAGTATAGCACTCTATATTACAAAATCCTTCTAGTTTTCTTGGTGAGACCAGGCTTTGCCACATACTTTGCAAAGGAAAAGTGGACATTTATCCTTCGGGTGTTTGAGTTTAAAAGTGACACTGAAACTTCCAGAAAGAAACATGATTATATTTCTGAGATTTATGGCAATTCTTGGTCCAAAATTTCATATGAATTTAAGTTGTTTTGGGGTTGGTATACATATAAAATTTTCTAGTTGACACAGGCAAGACTGTGGTTCCAAATAGAACATAAAGTAGTAGCACTTTGCAGGGTTTCAGCCCAAAGTAAGGTATAAAGTAGAGGCGTTGGCTGAGTTTTGCTCGAAGTTTCCAAACTCCAGGTTCAAAGAAAAACTTGAAGGTAATCTCAGACAAATGATAGATGGTTTTGGCATGAAATTCCTGCAGAGGGAAGCAATTAAGACTTAGTTTTAAAAATGGCATTGAAATGATCTCTGTTTAATTTCCTACAGACTCTGCAGTGCGACTCCACTTCAAACAAAACCAAATCCTTATTCCTGCCTTGCATCCCTATTTAATTCTTCTTTTCCTCTCATTCCTTCTTCCTTACGGTTACCCAAACTGCTTAATTATTCTCATTCTGCTTGACTGCACTATTGCTTTCCCTACCTCTTGCTGCTCTTATGGAATACCGACTCACAACTGCTTCCCATCCCTGCCTGCATCTCTCCACTGCAGTGTCCCCCTCATTGTCTAGGATGCATCTCACCTTCCTTGTAGGGATTCTGTTTAGTTTGGTGTTTCTGTCTTACTTCTTTTCTTTTCCTCATTCCTGCTCCTCAGCTCATCTCTTTCCATTTTCTTGTGCCACTTTAACTCCTGGCAGTTCCTAGCTCTGCTTCTGTGCTTGTTCTTACCCTTGGAGTAACATCTAACCCTAGTCTCTGGCTACAGTGTAATCATAAGGCTTTGCGTTTTTGCCTTCACAGACACAATCATAACAGAGCTCCTTTTCTTTGCAGTAGCCAAGTAAATATGAGGCTGTTACCATGAAGAAAGATTCAGCCTTCTCTCCGTCAGTCTGAAAACCACAATTAATTCACTTTTTCCTCATGGACCATGTATTCTCCCTTCATTCTTGTTCTTTGAGCTTTTAGTCCATTTCTTAAAATAAAACACCACAAACTGAATACTATACCACCACAGAGACCTTACCAGTACCAGGTAGAGAAAATTGTATGATCTCCTTCATCAATTACCTTCCTTTCATTCAAGGTCTTCCTTTGACTGCTCTTTCTCAAAGCCTTTCCATCACATAAATAAATTTAAGCCCAGTTCTACCAGAGATCAGGACTTCTTCTGGTCTCACCACATCATTCTACTTTTAAGCTATATATTTTACCTACAGACACAGGGATAGCTCCAGTCTTGAAAGAAGAGTATATGGAATACAATTAATTGTTTGCTGTTCTATCCCAATAATTTGTTGTCTTTTTGTTTTTTTTTGACAAACGCCAACCTAAGAATTTAAAGCAAAATGACCTCATATCTTTGGTGGATATAACTACATGCTGAAAAAATAGCCCTGACTTTTTTAGTTTATGAAAATATTTTTTGAAACCTTCCACTTTGTTTGTTGCAATGGGAAACAGAAAGAAATTTCTTATTTCTGCTAAAAGTAAAAATGCCATGAACATTTATTTGCAGGATAATCACTAATCCTCTAAAAACAAGAAAACAGCACTAAATTAAATTTTCCTCTTTAAATGATATTGACAATTCTGGAAGTGAAATCAATTTTGAAAGTTGGCACCAAAAAGGATCTCACTTGTTTCGCTGATTTATTGGCAACAGCTTCACATATTCTCGCTTACAACAGTGAAAACAGATATTTAATTTGATCCAAAAATTCCCCAACTTCAGTAGACTCTTTGTAGCATTTAGATAATAATTTATTCTGAGTAGTGGTCTCTCCACCACTTGATGCAATGAGGAGTGAGAATGCAGTGGGAAGCCTCTCAGAACCATTTCAAGCAGCCTTTTAAGAAGCTATCCAGCAAGGAAGATTAAACATTAGCTGATTACCGACAAGTAATTAACAATGTCAACGAAACACAGAAACTGAATTAATAATAATTATATCATCAACACGCTGATCATCTTGTAGAGAATCCCAGGGAAGAGGAGAGGTTAATTACTCACTGCTAGCAGAACAGCAGGAAGTCGACCGCAACCATGCCTCTGCATGGTGTTAACTGCCAGGCAGATAATTAATTAACATCATAATTGTAATGCAGGCAGCATGAAAATATTGAAATATTACTTCATTTCCATTCTATTACCTACCCAGCACATTCTATAACTTAGAGGCTGGTACTGCAAAGCTTGGTCGTGACCAGACTCCTGGATCTTGTGGCTTTGACATTATTTTCCATAAGAGGTCTATACCAAAGGACAGATTAAAGGGTTTGGGCAGAGGACAAAGAGCCAGGAGGCATTCAGTTCTGATACAGACTTCTCCTGTCCTGACACAAGAAGTTCGGCATGATTGAGGAAGGGTTAGAATTGTGGACAGGCACATGGCTTATGAGAGTTCAACACTTTCTTCCAAAATAAAGAAAAATGAACAAAAGATTTGGAAAAGCTCTTGTGTCACATGCTTGAACCACAGCCCAAGCAGGACTTAAGGAAGAACTTGTATGAAGGTTACCTGCCTATGGGTCTTGCAATCCCATGCTGAAATCCTTTGAAGATCATTCTGCAGATCCTTTTGTTTGGGTGCCCTCTATGAGAAATGCTCTTCTTCTATCATAACTTGTTTGGCTTGAAGCAGGAATGCCTACAGTTCCTAATGCATGGTCTACAGGATGGTATACCACAGAAACGGAAGTATTGTGTACAATTCTGGTCAATCCTGACAGGATGGTCAGAGGGAAGAAAAAAAGACAAAAGGATTTTGCTATATGCAGGGTAGTAATAAAAGACGGATGAAATATGGTTGCTGGAGTAGATTTAGCTGAATAGCATACAAGGAATCTGGCTAATGCATCTTTAAAACTGTAGGTCTTAAATGATCTTCTTGAAGGTAAAAGATGACATAAGACAAAATAAGACAAGCATCCTTGATCAAGAGATACTGACAATCAATCGCCTGTACATTTCAATTCCCTGCTTAAAATATTTGAGAGTTTGAAACAGAAAAGTTTTGAATGAGGCACTGTCGATCTAAAATAAAATAAGTTTACCAGAGTCAGATCCTAACTATTAGTCCCAAGGAGGGAGTACCCTGAAAGACCTGTGGTCATATACACCACGGACAACCTTATTATATCTTAAAACTTGTTTGAAATAAGTTTTAAGCAGGAACAAATACTACAGTAGACAAAGATTTCCACAGCACTTCTTGTAAAGAGAGGGACAACCACTCTTGCATTCTGGCCAATATTTCCTTTCCTTGTAACAGAGGATCTAATGCCCAGGGCCTGTTTGTGACCTTTCCCCTCTTATATAAATGCTTGTGCAGTCACTACACTATCAATCTTTAACTCATAACCTTGACAAGCACTCTGGGACTGACAGGAGCTGCATAACACCAAGCCCTTTATCATTCTGCCTAGGGTCAGGCCTTATTTTTGTGTGCAACTAATGAACTTTTCACTGGAGGTCATAATTGCAGTATTAAATGGATATATTGAACACCTACAAACAACATTAAAAATAGGACAGTTGGTTCTTATTTACACTGTAATAAGTCAGGATTAATCCTACTGACTTCTTTAGACTTTCTTCAATACCATTGAAAAGTGAGAGCATTAGAAGAACCAGGTCCTTTACAGTCCGCTGCAATGACTTTGTATGTTTGATACCTTCGCACAAAACGTCCTCTTGAGTACAAATAGGATTCAACATCCCCTGAAGACTGTGAAGCTCAGAAAACACCACGTAAAGGAGGGATGCAGAGCATTCTATGACCTAAACAAACTAATTCAAGATTGAGAANAATATACAAAGAAATCAAAGGATTTGAAGCCCTGAGCAAAACACCCTATGCTGATGCAAGAACAAAGAACATTGTTCAGATTTCAGCATTTCATGAACATCAAAGTCAAACCAACCTTCTGATGACAGAGTCAATGATAAACAGTACAAATCACAAAGAAAGTTAACAGCTCACCTGTACGAGAAGGTTTAGTGTTACCAGAAAAGCTATTTAACTATATTAATATCTGGAAGCCCTTCTTGGCAGTCTGTATTAGTAAAGTGTTCTGGGAACATCTATAAACATCTCACTATCCCTGTGCCACCACATATGGTGCTGTGTCAAGTTCCCTCACCTCTCTCTCTTTTCTCCCATGATAAACAGTTGCATGTATGTTTGTGTAGAAGAATTTCTTAAAAATATAATAGTTCCCTCTGGAAAATGCCACAACCTATACCCTTCTGTACCCTTTCCAATTTTTGCACCCTCTTTTCAGTAGAAACATGTGACCAGCAGAAACCTTTTGTTGATTTTAGAGATAAAAGAAATTATTCTTTCACACATCGGTAAATGTCGCCTTCTTCATCTTTTGCATTTCCATAAGTAGAACTTTGCTATGACATAATATATAATGTAAATATAAAACCAGAAAATGGGAGATGCCAGCCACTTCAGCCTGCATCACTGATCCACACAGATATATTCAAAGCAGCTCTCCCTCTTGATTCAATTAAATGGGGACTACGCTGCTGTAATGAATATTTGTATCTCAGATGATGGAGAGAAGATACATTCATATGTACCTCATCCTACAAAACTGAAGCAGACATGCATGAAGTGCGGTGAATTTTTAGGCATTACTATCCAGATACTGTAGTTCATAATTCTTTTAAACACTTCTATTGGTTGTCTAAGGAGGTCTATGAATTTTAGTGTGCATTTTAAATCTGTCATTGCTCTATCCTTTCATCTTTCATACATAAAATTTCTCACAGATTCAAGGCTTGAGTAGTCCTGAAGTATTTCAGTCTTTCCTTGTTATCTTTTTTCTTCCTTACATACCCTGGCAGGCTGTTACTGGTATCAGCTGACCACAGTACACATCAAAAACAGAGATCTGTTCATCTTTCAACCTTAAAAGCATGCTAAAGCTGAGGATTAACTCAGGTATGAGTTTTACAAAAGTACTTCTAAGTCATGCACACCATGGATCCAAATAATCTGGAACTATTTTGGGCTAAAGAAATTCAGATCTGAGTCAAAATCCATATGTATCTGCCTATGTCCACTACCAAGGATATAGTCCAATGAAAAACATTAACTCCCTGATGTTGTGCAAGAATGCATAGCAACTGTGATACCAAATCTTGCTCTAGAAAGTAAGTTTCAAAGACCAGTGGTGATCTTGCTCTTTTGGAGAACATGGATTGCTCTCCCAAGAGAATGTGACCTGGTTCTGTGCTGAAACCATGCAAGATCACTTCATTCTACATCATTTCCTCATAAGTAGTAAATACTTTTTTCTTCTCTTAAAAGTAGGATTGATCAAAATTAGTATATTCTGGTCTACCCTTCTGCTCAAGTTCAACCCATCTTTTGAAACAGCAGTATTTCTAGAAATTGCTTAAGCCACAGCTGGAAGTGCTGATTCAATAGTGTTAAGATATTCTTCTTCTGTCTGCTTTCTGCTTCAAACTGAAACCGAGTCTTGTACTTGAGAATTGCTGATATGTTCTGTATATCTCTTACAATTTACTTCCTTGCAGTTAGGCTTGTACTTTACTTTCTCCAGCTTTACTGCTGTGTGTGATGCTAGGGTGCAGGTAAGTACACCCTAAAATAGAAGAAAATCCAGGATTTATTGTGTTTTTCCTAACTGTAGTACTTGCAGATACATTCTGAAATCTCTCCTTATTCTTCTCAGGACTTCATATCAAAAACAACAACAACAACAACAACAACAAACAAAACAAAACAAAAAGAAAAACAAAGAAATACCTCAGTTATTTATCATAGTATCTGTGTAAACCCTGCTTGTCGCTAGCACGTTTCTTTGCAATGCAGGACATATCCTCAATCTTTTTTTAATTTGACATAAAGTCTGGGTTTTTTTGTATCATGGAGCTGAACAAACACCAGTAAAATTGCCAGTGCATGTCAGGTAAGCTGCATCACAGTCAATAGAGAGTGGTTCCCAGAAGGAAGTACATCATAGTACGATGTGTTGATCTTTAATGATACAATTGCGTATCGAACATCTCAAGTAACTTCACCCAATTACATCAAAAGACACTGGTTACTGCATTAAAGGTTTTGTTAATCTCAGTGAAGAAAGGGTGGTCTGAAATGCAGGCACTAGATAATTAGAATTAGAATGCT
The DNA here is from genome assembly GCA_013399475.1 of Chauna torquata. Classification (NCBI taxonomy): domain Eukaryota; kingdom Metazoa; phylum Chordata; class Aves; order Anseriformes; family Anhimidae; genus Chauna; species Chauna torquata. The sequence goes on from VXAL01007866.1 coordinate 733,455, forward strand.
ACAGATGGCTACTAGATTGCTCATTTTATATAACGAATTGAAAGCCTAATAGGAAAACTCATAATACCAGCCCTCTTAACATTAACAATTACCATGATTAACAATGATACTCACAACTCATTTTTCATTAAAGACTATGGGCAGAGATAAGCTTGTTTATATAGACTAGCTTTTGAACCAATGAGCCATTTATCACTTGGAAAGCCATGAAAGGACAGAACAGCACCCAGCAATTAAAACTTGCAAAGTGACCTTGTGACAGTGAAAGACCCACCCTCCTCTGAAGCAACAGTAAAGCAATTGTTTTTAAATCAGTTAGAAATGGAAAGATAATTCGTTGGTTTGTTAAACCATATATCTTGGCCTTGGAGTGACTGGAGTGTATTGCGGCACACAGAAGGGCTCTCATACAAATGCAGGTTTTCCAGTGGATGCCACAGATGGGAGAAGTGAAGTTTTAAGAGATACCGGATCAAAAGATTGATGCACAAAGGATTGATAATGTTTTATACTAAAACAGCAAATGAAAAACAAAGTTTCACATAGGTGTTTTCATAGACAAAGATCAAAGCATATGCCATGTATGCACTTCAACTTGATATCTCAGTCAGTCTTCATCTTCTCATTCTTATTTTGGGTGCCTTGTCCCATTGCTGCTGCCTTTCATTTCTTCTCCTAGACTAAACTTTTGAGAAGAAGCTATTCTCATATTTACCTGTCACCCCAAAATAATACAGGTGGGTCCTGCTCCCACGGTCTTGAGATTTTTCCTACATTCAATTAAAGCACTGTTACACTGAAAGGACTTGGGGTTTAGGTTAGGGAGAATAGTAAGGAAGAAACAAAAATGGCCCATCATGTCTTTTCTTCAGACAAGTAGTGCTTCAGAAATATGAAGATACCTTTCCTAAAGTCAAAATTCAGGTACGTGCAACAAATCAACAGCAACAATTTGAGTATTTTAAAGTGGAATCAAGATAACGTATGTATTAAAAGAACAGGAAAATAGAACTGAAGTAAAAGGAATACACCTCTCCAAAGTTGGGAAACATGTCAGACGTGGCCAAACTGTTCATTTCAGCTATCTGATATTTGCCAAGTATTGCTTCAAGATTAGTCATTTCAGTCATGTGGTACTAGATCTGCTCAGGAAGAGTGCAGTATTATATTAAGAGACTAATGAATAGCACGAAATGATTACAAGATATCCTTTCTGGCAAAAATTCAAATAGTTACTGAGAAACGAAATAAACATTTAAGTGTAGCAAGCACCCAGTCTAGTCTCACCACTACAGCCTTAAGGAAATAAAAGAAAAAGAAAATTTAGAAGGAGCTTTGCAAAATGACCGGTTCGAAAGATATTTAATTTATTTGCTTAGCCTGGCTTTAATTCACACTGAGGAGCTACCCAGGATTTTTATTAATCAAATTAATTTACTATTCAATTAAAAAGCAAAAATGAATGTGAAAGCTCTATTATAGCAGTTACTTCAGAAACGCACACACCCATGTACACATACACATCCCTTTCTCAATTTAAAAAACAATGAACTATCTGTCCACAGGTAACAGGTTTCAAGAAATTTTCTTTATTTATTTTGGAAAGAAATTAAATGTAAGAAGTTTGTCTAATGGAAGAATGAGAGGGAACCAGACTGCCGCCTTCAAGAATGGAGATAATAGGATGTGCCTTTTTCATGCTGCTCAATTCTCTCAGTATTAATTGATTCAGGATGATGTGATTCCAAGCAGTGAGCACAAGCTAACAAAACATAATTAACGTACAATAGGATTATTTCTCCTCAGCTCCTCCCATCATTATATTTTTTTCCCCAACTGATGATAATACCTACAATTGATTTATAATGCATAGATCCTTCCATCTCAGGCCATCCTGCAATTTCTGGACAACCTTCTGAGAGGGTTACCACAGGCTGGAAGGTTGGGAAAGCCGGTGGCACATGTCTGTGGAGCTACAGTGTTGGTGGTAGCACACCTATCATGAGCCATGTTCTGCTGCCTAGACATTAGATAGAGTCCCTTCACGCTCCCTGCTGCTGCTACAGCTTTGGTAAAGACAATTTCTGTATGATTTCCCAGTAACCAGCGCAAACCCATATTGTGCTGATGGCAGAGATCCATCAGACTCCTTTCCAACACTGCCTGCCTCACCACAGGCATATGGTCTCCCTGCTTTGCTGACAGCTTCTGAGCAGACATCATACTACTTGACCCCTGTTATGATCCCAGATTATTGCAGTGTATGTATATATATACAAGCCAGAACATTGTTTTCCACAAGGAATATAATGGTTAATCTGCAAAACAGTGTTGTCCTTCCTTGTCAGCAGACAATGCATGGTCCACTACTGTATACTTCACACAAAACCCAGCTCAGCACCTGTGAGGACATAGCATATTTGTGTGAGTAGAGCTTGATGATAAACCAAGGGTTTCTTTTTGGCTTGGCTGCCCTCCTGCCAAGCCTCCTGCTTTTACTAACAAAAGAGGGATAGGGAATCATCGAGGCTGTGGGGACTGAAGTAGAAAATGAGTCAATAATAATCCTGGCCTTCCTCTAATGCAACTGCTGGTCCAATCAAATCCACAGCTTTTTAGGTCAAATCTATCGATTATAAACTCTTACATGTCAGAAGCTTGCAGTACCCCATAGATGCACTTGCACTAACTCTTCTTAATAACAATTAACTTTCAAACCTCTAGGTGAGCTCTGCAATCCTAGTTCCAGGGCTGTGATTCACAACTAACGCCAATAAAGAAACGGGAGTAATCGTAAACTCACCCTGAAGAATGTGAGACCAAAATCTGACTGAGCAGATTCCTCTTGTTGACAAAGTCAGAGGAGGAGGAAGTGGAGAAAAATTGTTTGGTTTGAGTTTGTTTCTTTGACAGAAGCTTGCAAGCCTGGTTTTGTAAATCAGAGCTACAGAGAGGTTAGATGGGAATTTAATCATGATTGACAGATAAATGACAGTCTCTTTAGGAGAAAGTGACACGTCATCTGCACTCATATATCATGTCACACCGACAATACCAGATCCACTTTAGATATACATATCTGGGTAAATAACATTGGGAAATATTACTAACATCCAGTTTTCTTGAAAGTGAGTTTTAAAAAGAAGCTTTTCTTCCTAGAATCATAGTATATCCTTAGTTAGAATGGACCCACAAAGACCGTCGAGTCCAACTCCTGACTCCGCACTTGACCACCCAAAAATCAGACCATACATCTGAAAGTGTTGTCCAAACACTTCTTGAACTCTGGCAGGCTCAGTGCTGTGACCACTGCCCTCGGGAGCCTGTTCCAGTGCCTGACCACCCTCTCAGTGAAGAACCTTTTTGTAATGTCCAGCATGAACCTCCCCTGTGGCAGCTTCATGCCATTGTCTACATATCACTGATTAAAAGTTCAGACAGCTTTTATGGATCCAGATAGCTGAATCAAAGAATAATTTTGCTTGGAAGGGACTTTTCGAGGTCACCTCGTCCAACAGCTTGCTCAAAGCAGCTCTCTTTAAAGTTCGAACAGGGACTTGTCCAGGGAGTTTTTGAGTATCCCCAGGGACAGATACTATACAGCCTCTTTGAGCAACCTGTTCTAGTTTTTGATCATCATCATTATGAACCTCCTTATATCTTATCAAAATTTTCCTTGCTACCCTTTTGTCTGTTTTATTTCATCCTTTCCCTGCCCACCTCTGAAGTGAGTCTGGATCTGTCTACTCTATAACCTTCAGTAGCTGAAATCAGCAATACTAGCCCCACTCAGCCCTCTCGTCTCCCAGGTGAACAAATCCAGCTTTCTGACCCTATTCTTGTATGGAACGTACTCCAGAAGATCCATGAGTTTGTTGAGTGTGTTCAGCTGTAACAGCAGCTCACACATCTCAGGACTCAGCCCAAGTTAAGCTTTAAATAACAAAGAGGGACCACACAACAAGTGAGCAAGGCACAAATGAATGCAGAGATTCAGCTGCCCAGTCTCTGCTCTGAGTCCTGTTTATGAATGTTGAACTAAACAGACTTTAGATAAATGCCTGAACTGTTCATTTAGGTAGGGCTCAAAACACCCTACTCTTAAGCCCAAATCTCACCTTGGAGCAAACGCCCTACTTCTAAGCCACTGCACAAAAACAGGGGCGTTGGTACTGTGGATCTGTTCTGATGAAGGTCACTCTCCATACCTGTTATACCTGGTCTGCAGAGGCTTTAGCTCAGTCATCAGGGTCTATTGCAATAGCAAGGTACCAGAACAGTCTTTTCTCAGTCTCACACTTTACAGGACTTAACCCAGGTCATCCAAGTAGACAGTAGCAGGGGAAAGAATTGAACTCCGTTTTCTCCAGTTCCAGCACAGCCCAGTAACCACAAAACACCAAGAGAAAGAACAGAGAAGCAAATTAAGGGCATACAATTGGACAGGCACCTGTTGAAACTTTTAAGTCCAAAGAAACACCATTTTCCCACTTCTTCAGTTATTTTACTGAAACAGCTTGCTCTGAAATGTGAAAGGATGATAAAAAAAAAGTCAGGATTGCTTTTTTTTTCTTTTTTTTTCTTTTTTGTTAAGAAGGAAATGAGGATTGAAAGTGGGCAAAGAGAGAAAGTACAAATGGAGAGAACACCCAAGAAAAGAACCAGTGTGATTTGGAAACTGCATATATGCACAAACATTTACATATGCTATGAATACATATATACATCTGAATGATGCCTTATAGGTATGAAGCTGAGACAATGCACATTAAGATATGATGCACTTTAAACTTGTAAATCTAAAGCTTCTCAGGTTCGTTTTCCTGCATCTCCTTATTTGTGATTTATTCCTGAAGAGTAAATTAAGTTTTTAAGTAAACAGTTCCACTGTAACAAGCTAATCTGGGAACTATGTAACTCATTTCTCACTCTTATAGATAGGGAAAATATTCAATTAGTATTCTGTCCATGTTAATTTTTAATTTAAAGCCTTTAACCAAAGTACAATGGACTTTTGACGTATAAATATTAAAAATTAAATTTCCTGAGTTCATTATCTGATAATTAGAACTAAATAACATCTTAACTGAGAGACAAACCCCACGCAAAGCAAGTCAGTTCCATTTAAGATTCCATTAGAAAAGTGTTTGAGCTAGTATGTAATGGACCATAAAATTTAATTTGGAAATGATATTACCAAAAATGATGGAATGATACCAGTCACAAAAGGACATGTAGGCAGCCCTCATCTTTTCATTTGGCATGATGTTCTTCTATTGATTGTGTAGAATTAGAAAGGAATTACTTAATATTGCACAGAATAACATATGTAGTTTTTTTTCCTTTTCTCCAGCTCCTCAGTATTTAAAAGTCAGAATTGACCAGTGTAGCTCCATGTAATTACAAAGATTTCCTTATCTTAGTCTATTTGCTGAAGTCATCCTAAAGAAAGGGTCCCCTAATCCATTGGCTGTCTCATATCTCATTTACATTGGTGGTAATCCCCATCCTATCTCAGCATTTAGGTAATGACTTTGGGATTAAATTGCACTTCTTGCAATTCTTTACTTTCAAATCTCTACAACATATCAGCGGGGCCCGGCTGAATAGGCCTGTCAGAGGCCTGGTAATGCAGCCAGGTAGGTAAGGCCTCCGACTCTAAAGTGAAATTAACTTTCTTCATAAAAGGGTTTAAGAAAAGAAAACCCTGACTCTGTGTTGCAAAGTATTTTAGGATGTTATAAAAAGATGCCAGGATTAAGTTATATTAAGCTTTCTAAACCAGTTCATTTAGCTACTTTTGCTGCATTTATAGCTAAGGTGATTTTAGTAAGACATTTTGAGATAGTTATCAGTCTAAAAGATCTGCAAATGTCAGGTGTATCTTAAATTTTGACTTACAAAAAATACTGACAATGACTTCTCTGAACCACTAGGATCACATCATTAAATTAAGCTTAATTTAATTTATCACATTCAATGAGCAAAAACCTGCTGCTTGTTATAGCCTTCTATTGAAAATTGAAAACAATTAATTGAAAAATTATTAACTTAGGCTCAAATTCGACAAGATTCCTAACGACATTTCTAAATTTTAGATGGTGAATAATTTTACTGAAGTCAAGGAGAAGCAAAATATTTAAATGCTGTTCTAAACTTGGGCTTAAGTTAGAAATATGTCGTGACAGAGAACAAGTCATTGCAAAAAAAAACCACATAGTTTTGTAAAATACTTGTACACACTGGTGAGAGAAAATTAAGTTATATAAATCATTGTGGCTAGGCTGTGGGTATGAATACAGAAGTGTCATACACAGATACTGTTGCATGAAGACATCCTATAGCAAGGCTGTTTTGTTTGCTAATGTTCCTAAATTCTTAACCTGCTCTTCTTTCCTTATACATATTTGTTAATATTTCATCATTAAAAGTTAAGCTATTTCCAAAACTGGGAGAATACCTTGTTTTGCCAGATTAAGAGCATCCTTTCAGCTAGTTCACCAAAGTGCTATAGTGCACCACATACCAAATGAAAGACAATGTTTAGCAGATGGATCACGATGGCATAGAGGATTGTTCTGCCATTGTTATGAAAAGCAGTCCAAGGCAGCCAAATATAAATCACACAAGGAATCTACATTCACACATGCTCCTTAACTTGGCAACTGCAAACTGTAAAGAATCCGTCTGCACTGAAGTAAGGGCCATCAGACATGTGCCTTGCCCTCTGCTAATGAAGCCACCATCTCGAATAACCATGTTCAGAAGAAGCTCACAGGAAAAGACACCTCACAGACCCCTGTGGCAGCAGATTTTTAAAATATTAGCTCTTGTCTCCCTCAGAGTTTTTGTCTCCTTTTGGTGTCCCCCAGTTTGGGTGCCTTGGCATGTGTCTGCTTTGTTCTTACCCTGTTCTTACCTCTAGCCTTCTTACAGGTTGTGCAGAGCTGTTTTTTTCTGTGGTAACACTACCTTCAGCTGATGCCATCTGTTGTAGTGTCACATCTGGTTCCACATCTGGTCTTTCATCCAGCCAGCGAGGAGGAGGGGATAACCTAGATGAAATGTAGAGGGACAAGTAATAGAGGTGGAGGGACAGGTACTTTCTTGGTGCTTGATTCTGTTGCCTATGTATGGGTGCCTGGCACCACTAAAGGTCACAAAAAGATACCCAAGGCATCTTCATGGCAGATATAATACAGGATCTAGAGGAGATTCACATTCTTCCAAAAAAGCTGCAGTAGGCAAGGTGTCATAGGCCATCTCAAAGGGCATTGTGTACCTATATATGAGCAACTGATTGATGTCTGTGGTTTGGTAAGAGGGATAAAACAAAGTTAGCGGGTTAAGAAAGGGAAAAGAACAGCCTTGAAACAGGTTGGGTAGGTACCAGTAAAGCCAGGAGAGGAGCAGGAGTCAAGAGGCATGGAAATAACCCCATAATTCCCAAGTCCCTGTATTCCTCTGAGGCGAAATGTGCAGTAATAAAACCAACTGGGCAAATAAGCCTTCTGGCCTCTTCAGCTTGCAAAAGCACATGAGGGTAACAGCATATTGCTGCCATCAGGCAGTTTGTGAGCTCTACTGGCAGTGGTCCTACACCGCAGGTTTAAAAATTTGCAACTTCCTTATGAGCAGAAGGTTCACCACAAACCTGTAAAGGGGAAATTATTGTTTTTCAGTTCATTGATAAAAAAAAAAATCTTAGGAAACACTATTTTTTAAAGTGTCGTTGAAAGTAAGTGGCAAAATCAGGTAGTCGTCTTTCAGAAGCACTAGAAGGAAGACTGTCCATGTGACCTATGTTGGCCTTTGGTGTGTATATCCCAGGAAACAAGCCTTTTACAATACATAAGCACTTTCTTTTTCCACAGAAGCCAAGCCTTCTTGTATAGAATATTGGAATATTAGAATATTGGAAGATTAGGCAATTTTATACAAAAAAAATCCACTACAGCTATTAAGCCCAGAGTTACCATCTCTGGCATGACAAGTTCCTATGTCAGACCACCGGAGAGCAGCAGTATTTCCTAAGGAGACAGCATAATGTCAGTGCCCTCCTTTTTTCTCTTCCTTAGACTGAGACTGATCACCTCCAGGGATGCAGCATTAGCTAGAGGGAGTTTTGATCTGACCCATTGTGGTTGTACATGTAACCATCATCGCTGTCTTACCATAAGTACAATAAATATCATAAACATCCAGACTAAGAAAGAACATAAAATTAGCATGTGATCATATCCTGTTTCATGTTTTGCTGCTAACAACCAGCTGAGTTGTGCTTCTGACATTTGCAGTGAATTTGGCTGGCAACTAGTAAAATCAGGACTGCCTGACCTACTTTCTAATACGACTAGGTTGAGAAGTTAGTATGGGAACTGCTCGTGCTTGTTCTCAGGTGAAAATTGGTTTTCTGCATACAGCAACATGTTTCTACAGTCTTCAATCTTTTTTTTTATTGCTACTTTGGGTCTCAAATGGGTGAAGAGAGAATACAAATTTGCACTGCTGCCCACAATGTGCGACGTGTGAGCAACAAGACAGTAATGCTGTACCTGCAGCTCCAACCAAAGTCTTCAACCCCAAATGGTATTCAGCTCCAAGCCTAGCCCTAACAGGATGCTGTCAATAAGACAAAAACAAACTGTTAACAGCTATAGGAGGGAAAACCCAAGACTTATACAGCTGTAAAGAATGCAGATCTCTATGACACTGTCCCACATGCAGATCACTTTGAATTATCCGTGGGAAGTCAGAGGTCTCAAGAGAAAATTAAACTTGTTGACAATAATTTGGCTTTCTTATTTAACTTTCAGAAAAACCTTTCAGGAATCACAGGTCCACCTATATCCACATACTGTATCTTACAAACCACAAAGTTGTGTTATTATGAAAATGTCCCAAAGCCCCAGCTGGGATTGGAGCACTGTGCAGTGGGGAACTGTGGGAACACAGTCAAAACTACAACTTTGCAAAACAGAAAAACATCAGCAGTATAATAGATGAGACAAGAAAAGGATGTAACAGATGGTGAGAGCTGTGGAGTTATGCAGGAAAGCACACAGTGAAGGGTCAAGCTGAGATGGGACCAGAGCCCAGCTTTGATCTCCACTTACCAAAGCATGTTGTTGTTCAAGGCCATAGGAAAAGCCACAGAGAACAGAGTCCCATGGGAGAAAAAAAAAACCCTTCTCCAGGCTCCTGGTTGGTGTGTAGCTGTGCAAATGGTTCTCCTTGCATCCTTTTTTCCATGCACCACTCTTCCCCTTTCCAATATTTCTTCCACACAGCATCCTCCACTCTCACAGTGCCTCTGCGCCACATGTTCAGGTGTCATGAGTAACACCAGGCCAAGGGAAGTGAAAAAGTGGAAGCCAAACCCCTGGCATTGTGCTTGATTATTTGAGAGGGAGGGGAACCTTGCCATAAATGCCAAAAAACTTCCCTGCATTTTCTTTTATTCTCATTAATTAATCACTCTGAGATGAAAATGATTTTACAGGGTGTTAGTCTACTCCCAGAAACATTATTTTAAATCATACTTAAAAAGATAAAAATTCTCCTTCCTCCCATCCCCTAGCTTTCAAACCATTGCTTTAGCATACTGCTCTCAAAGTTGCCTAGGAATCACAGAAGTATATTTTCAAAACTACCCTGAGTATGAAACCAAATTTTTGCAGTACCCTGTTTATCTCAGAGGCAGCATTAACAAACAGTACAGGCAATTACTAAGCAGTGACATGCCATCAGGACAAAGCAGAAAGGTAAGGAAAGGAATTTAATTGGAAACCCTTCTGGCAGAAATAATTAAACTTATCCTCGTTTACAGTCATGGTACCTTTACAACGGGCTGTAATGCCTGTGTTAAGAGGCTTCTGAAACAGGTAAGTCATAGATTTACTGCTGTAAACAGGGCTGAGTAGCGCCCATTCCACAGAGTCCCCAGCACAGCAATGTGGTAGCTCAGCCCTGTGCAGTTGTAAGGAGCTGGGGATGGCATAAACTATGCAAAGGAGATCCTGCCTTCTTCGCCTGTCCCTGCAATGCCATCATTTATTCAGAAAAGGAAGAGGCTTTGCCTTCTTTCCATCCCCATTCACATCAGGGCTATGTACACCAGGGGAAGGTAGTTATTCACTTTGAAGGGAAGCTGCATGGTCTAATGGTTACCAGAACCTGCAGTGGTAGATCAGGAGTTGGGCGAGCTACTGAGTGTAAAATTATCGGACCGTCAGTGGTATGGAAGTGGTATGTGAGATTATTAACACTGAATTAACTTTGTGCTTCCAAAACCTCAAAGATACGTGAACATCGACTTCCCATATGAAAAAAAAAAAAAGAGATTTATATCTTCAGTTGCTTTTGAAGAGCACATTCTTTAACTGGCATAAAGATCATCCTCCCACTATGAAACAAAGACAATGTAAAGCTTACCTTACTGGCTGTTGTAAAACCAAGTTCACATCTGTTTACAAGAATAGCAAATATTCGTAAGTGATGTGCAAATTTTTTTTTAATAAATAATATTAGAAGGTCTGTTCTTCAAAGATACACCTAAGACAATGCACAAAGGCAACTATAGTTTCTGCTGCATACCCTGTAGATAGGCAGAAAACATTAAGCGCATAATGGCTCAAGCGTGCTACACTGTGAGTGTTTAGCCCATTTCACATGTCTCCTTCCAGTCTTTTTCATACACTTGGCTGTACGGTTCAGCTCGGTTATATCCAATGATGAGTGATAATTGGAAGCCCTCCTCCTGCCATTCTCCAGAATGATACAGAAATTAATTCTTGTACACTGCGCATTGCATACACCAAGGGAAGTTGACCCTATCAATTTACATACACTATAGGGGCCTGCTATCACACTCCAGCCAGCAAACAGCTTCTCTTATCTAGGAAAGACCCTCATTTGTTATTTCTTGCTGAATACACCCACTCCCATTATTTCTGTAATTCTGTGCAATAATAGACCTTACCCTAATGAAACCTGCATTATGAGAAGGTTATAGTCCTGACCCAAAGACGATTAGCTCTGTGCTCTGTTATTGCTACATATGTAATTGTATAATTGATTTTAAAATTTACTTTTGTCCCCCCAAACCATAAAGTGAGCAGCCTATTAAGGGGGAGAAATATAATTAATATAGCTATTAAATTGGGGCAGGATATTATTGCAATTTTAAGATTATGTGGAAAAGTGTACACATAAAAACAGGGAAGAAATAGAAGTTGAGACTCTCATCATACTTCACTTTAGGTTACTTATGCAGAGGATGTATGTTTTCAGTATACAACAAACTGCTCTCCAAGATGTACCTAATAGATAGAGGTCCAGTTTCATACACAACACCCTGAAGCCAAGCAGGTAGAGTATTCTGCCAAACCGAGCCTTTGCGAGTCTATGCTAGAGGGGCTACAAAAATCTGCTTCAACTTTTTTAGGTCTCTATATATGCTTGACTATGCACCTAACGCAATGTTGTTCCCCTCAGTCAATAGATACAAGCTAGATAATTGACACTTTGTGTTTCAATAATTAAATTCAAATAAATAAGAACATACACAACTAGCACCATGTGTTTTTTTAACTCAAAAGGATTTTGCCCTCATTTACACCTAGTTCTTACTGTCTAATCATATGGTCAGCTGACAGGTTCCATCATCTAAAGCAATCTGAGGCACGCAGACCCCTGCATTGTCTTAGGTATGAAGAGACAAATCCTCTTTCCAGGCCAAGCATTGCACTGCACTAAAGACTCTGCATGTATCCACATATAAGACCATCGTGAAATCCAGGCTTTCACTTGCAAAGTAGCAGCCTAGACTAGACTGAGGCCTCCTGAAGCCAGGGCAAGTTTTGCACTAAGAGCTTACACAGTAACAGAAGGAGGGACCTAGCAGCAGGGAAGTGGGAGAGAAAAGACCTGCTAGCAAAGACTGCCAGTGTTCACTTCACTGTTATTCCCCAATCTACCTCAAGGAAATCCAGACAACTAGCACACACTGCTCAAACATGACACAAGCGATTGGATGGGTGGCAGCTGGCCTAGCCACATTTCTCACGAACTTGCTTGGTACAACAGTGTCATTTCCGATGGTGGCCCCCATCACAGGTTCCTGCATCATTCATTCTGTAACAGCAGCCTAGCTCCTCATGCCTGAGATGCTGCAGCAAAATAGACAAGGCCATCAGCAGCAAGGGTTCACTTTCTGTAGCCAAAACACAGGCATCTAGTGTTATTTCACATGTCCTATGTGCTTTCCAGATGCTGCTCTGGGTAGGTGCAGATGTCTCAGAGGTCTTGCATCATAGCTGGCAGATTCTTGTGGCTTTCTTGAGGATGCCTGAAACAGCACCAGTACTTGGGGCCAGCCGTGTCAAGTCTCTAGCAAATTTCTCACAATAGCGGTGAGCTTCTGTCGAGGAGGTTATTGGCTCTGAGGGTGACATTTATCTCATCAGAGGTGGGAGTCAACTGTGGACACGGAGTCTGCACTGCTTAGTCTGCTCTATGAGACTGAGACCACCCCAATAAAGCTCAATGTCCTACACCTGCAAAAGAAAACTTGTGCCTCCTAAATCAACAGGATTGTTTCCAGTAATTTCTGCCTCACTTGGTTCTGGCTTAAATATGTTAAATTTAGGAATTAGGGCTTTTCCCTGTCTTTAGACAAGTTAGTATTCCAGCTCAGAATAACTCATTATCAGAGAACCATTTTAAACAGACATGCCTCTATTGAATTGGATTTGTGAGATAAGTTAAGGAAAAGGCAGTTGTGTAATTTGCACACAAAGTGGTTGGAATTGATCTAAAACAAACCTTTAACTTTCAAACTGGTTTAAATGGGGAAAAGACCATTGGATAATTACATCATTTAACACATTGATTGTCTAAAAGTCAATTCTAATGATTTCAGAAATAGAGGGCATTGTGCTTTCCTCATTTTTAAGGAAAGATTTTTGTTCAGTGTAGAGGAGTAAATGGTGATTTTTTTTAAAGAGACAATATGGAAGAGCTGAAGAAAACAAAAGTTTCATTATGCCAAACAAGGCTTATTTCACAAAAGNAAAAAAAAAAAAAAAAAAAAAAAATCAATGGGACAGTATTAAACCAGGTACATCTTCCCTTACAGTACAACAAAGTAAAAGAAACTTAAATGACCTGTGTGTATTTAGAATACATAATTAAAAAGGTAGTTTGTATCATTAGTCTGACCACATCTATATTTATTTTAAAGTTATGCATCCTCTGTTATATTTGATTATTCTCATTCAACCATTAATTAAAAGGTCTCGTTCCAGTTCTTCTACAATACTGTATTTCTCTACCAACAAGAATGTAATGTGTGAATGTGTCAGAAGGACATTAATAATCATATTTTACATTTATGTCTGACTTCATTGGAGGGGAAACTCTCTTCCTGTTGTTCATATGGATAGCCAAGTGGGATACTTTGCATACACAATGGAAAACTGAATTATAGCCCCAGATATCAAGACACTTAGAACCCACTGTAATAAAAGTTGCATTCATTTAACTGAAGGAAGGTTCTTAAATCAATTTAGTCACACCACTGAAAATCCACGTGGACAATCTTAAATCAATTTGAACCTGGCTTATTTCACTTTGGCTTAATTCAGAAAGAAATCAATTTAAGCTGAAGCAATATATGCAAGGTCTACATTTATGTAGTAGCATGCACAAAGGCATTTGCAACAGTTTAAGCAAATCAACTTGGAAAGTAACTTCAGGTTGTGCCTACATTTAGAGGGCTTCACCAGTACAGAAACACTGACAGCTCTGTACTTCCAATGTAGCTGTATGGATACCAGAGAAACTTTATTTCTTAATGGCACAGTAATTTCATTCCCGTTGACAAATATTTGATGCCAGCTTTAATTCAGTTTTTCTGTTGGCTTGGTTAAGTCTGCCCAGGCTGTGTATTTCACATTCTGATGGGCACAGCTACATGCTCATGAAAGTCTGCATGGTAGAGCTGACCTTAAATAAACTCATGTGACATGTGAAACTGAAAAGGTGTCAGATTTTAGTTCCCTTGTAAGGTCCCTAAGAATTTTCCCAAAATTCAGGAGATTAAATTGGAGACAAAGGACATATGATGTAAAGTGGCACTTTCAGAGGCAATAAGAGGTTGATACAAATATTAATTCTGGAGGGAATTCAGAACCTGACAAGTCAATTTTAGATGTATTATTGCGTTTAAAGTTCAGAAATGTTGTATTGCTGGAATGTCTTTTGAGCAGTGAGAAGTTTGAGTTTCCCTTAAACTGGGTCTCAGGAAAAGTGGATACGCCCTTTTTTATACAAAAGGGGAAACCAGCACTGCAGATTTACAGCTTGCAATAGTCCTGCAGCCTCCTTAAAGCATGAGTATGAACGATTCACTGGTCGGCCAGACTCTCCCAGTTTTTCTCGGATGAAATAGCACCTTACTGCAAGAACAGGAGCAATAACATCAATGAAACCCATAGTATAGAGGGGGCTTCTAGGAGTAAATAGGAACATGAGGCCTTGGATTGTTTTTCTGTTAGGATAGTAGATTTTTTGCAGCCTAAATATGTGCCAGTTCACTGGGGGG